>VWZI01000464.1:757006-773258 GCA_013396835.1 Psilopogon haemacephalus
CAGACATGCAGCCTGGCTCAAAGCTCTGGTGGCTGGCAGGAAAACACTGTAGAGATCAGGTGAAATGAATTTGAGATGAGTGGAAATAGTCTTTGGTTCTGCTCTGCTACCTTTCACTGAAGATTCACTGCAGAGATGTGAATCAGCTCCATCCACACTGTGTTTTGCTTCTTGCAGGCATTTTTCACAGATCCCCCCTGCATCTTCTGTCTCCTGGTGTCAGATGGTGATTTACCATCGGTCACTGTGGCATTAAGGGTTTACTACCAGTTAAAACCAGTGGCAGAGAAAAGGAGCCTGCTGCAAAATAAATAAATAACATAATGGCAGACACCTTGCAATAAGGAATAACAATTAGGTAATAAAGTCAGGGGGGAAATGGGAAAGCACAGCTTCTCTTCACTTGGCTTCCAGCAAAAATCCAATGTTTTTTACTTTAGACCAACTAAAATCTCTACTTAAAGTAAACTAAGAATAAAATTACATTCAGGCAGCTGGACCCTGTGTCTTTTTAGAAAGAAGCCTTCTTCCCAGACAGAACGAACAATGAAACAGAACAAAAAGTAAAAAAAAAANNAAAAAAAAAGTTAAAAAAAAAAAAAAGACACCATTAATAATCAAACTGGCATAATTGTACAAGACAGTAATAGAAGCCATTGTTCAGGGAAGACAAACATCAAGATGATAAAATGCTGGTTTGATAAACAGATGAAACTTCAGCTCACTTCTCCTAGTCACCCTCTGAAAAATAAATAAAATATAGAACATAGAATCACAAAATCACAGAATGATAGGGGTTGGACAGGACCTCTAGAGATCATCTAGTCCAAATCATATTTTTTTTCCTAAGAACTTAGAGGTGGTATCTACATTTGTAAATTTGATTCCTTCCTTTGGAGATTGTGACTAGTTTCTGTGTTTATGATAAAAGAGACAACACCGGATAAAAAGGGACCAATATACAGGGATAAAACACATATTTTGAGGTTATGTACTTTACCTGAAAAGGAATTTTGCCTTCTTCACTTACAGTGCAGAGATCACCTACATGATATTAAATTTTAACCTTAACAGTATGCTAAGCCTGTTTCCAATTATAGTCAAGAAGAAAATCAAAATAAAGCAAATAAAGGTTCCCCTCACTTTTCACTACTCCCTAAAGCACTATTCAAGTACTCCCCATTTACAACAAAGTAGTTTTTAATGAAGGGATATTTTAAATTATTGAGATCGTCTATGGAACAGGTCCTTGGACAGTATAAATGAGACAACTGACACAGTTTAGAGGAGTTTTATTGGTGACTCTTTGGAGTGAAGTACTCTGAGCCTAGCCTGCTTCGCAAAGAACAGACTGGTTCCTGTTTAGCACGGAAACAGCTGGAGGAGAACCACAGACATTAAAAAAATTCTTAAACAGTTAGTTTTGTAGTCACATTTAACAAAAAGGGTAAAAAAGATATTCTTCAGGAGCACAGTTCACAGAATAACATAATGGTGGGGGTTGGAAGAGAATTCTAGAGATCATTTAGGGCAACACCTTGCCCTGCCAGAGCAGGGTCATCTACAGCAGGTTGCACAGGACGGCATGCACGGGGGCTCCAGAGAAGATTCCACTGTGTCTCTGAGTAGCCTATTCGAGGGCTCTACTGCCCTCAATATAAAGAAGTTCCTCTTGACATTCAGATGAAACTTCCTACGTTCAAGTTTGTAGCCACTGCATCTTGTCCTGTCACTGAAAAAAAGATTGGCCCATCCTCCTGACATCTGCCCTTTAAGTATTTATAAGCATTGATAAGAGCCTCCTTCAGCCTTCTCTTCTCCAGGCTAAAAAGCCCCATATCCCTCAGCCTTTCTTCATAAAATACATTATATAGTCCCAGAATAATCTTCATAGGCCTTTGTTGTACCTTCTCAAAAATAGTCGGTGCTGGGTTCCACCCCAACAAATATCACCACATTCCAGTAACATTTAAAATACTTCCTGATGTTTCAAGGTAGCCAATATGGCATTAGTAAGATTGTTGTTATTTTCAGGATATTTCATTGTGCTTCTGACAGTTTTAAAGCGTATTCCCTGAAAGATATTCTCCATACTGTCATGTAAAAAATCTACCCCAAGTGAAAAAACTTTGGCTGTGGGGAAGAATCTTCATTTCCTTAGAGCTTTTATCACTCATGGTTTGGTCTCTTTTAAGTAAGAATGACCCAATAATTCTGTTTATTCTGTCACTAATGATGACATTTTTAATACATAATTCCAAGGAATCCAAGAAAAGAGAGGTTGCACTGGATGCCAAGAATTTTGTTATTGTCAGACCAATCCCTGACATACTTTGGGCCCAGCAAAGAATTTCCAAATACTATTTTGTGGCAGCCTCTCTGCTTCAGAGCACAAGAGAGCTCTTCCTATTTTTCAAGTCAAGGTTGTAGTGAGGTGAGTGTTGACCTCTTCTTCCAAGTAACTAGCAATAGGACAGTAGGAAATGGCCTCAAGTTGTGCCAGGGGAGGTTTATGTTGGATATTACAAGAAAATCCTTTAGTGAAAGCATGGTGAGACATAGGAACAGGCTGCCCATGGAAGCAGTGGAGTCAACCATCCCTGGAGGTGGACCAAAGAATGATCACAGGCATGCCCCTTTTACGGGTACAGCTGTGGCCAGAGGCTCCTGCGTGCCATAGCTGAGCCCTCCCTCAGGTCTGTGACTTCCCCCCTGTGTGGGAGATGTGCTGTTCCTTCCAGTGACTGTTCCCTTGTTTCTTCCTGTGGGCTACAGGAACTAGTGCTGAAGGCTACCACTTTGAGCTCTGCTGTGGTGACAGATCTGAGTCTCTTGTTCAACCATTGAGTAAATCATTCCTATTTTAGGTAATTTTAAAATTATTTCCTAACAGCAGGAAAAGCAGAAGACAGAAACTGCAACACATGGCATGTGTAGATCCACTTCTGGTCCCCAGGACCCCATCTGCAAATGAGATCTTGTACTTTACAGAGAATTGTTTTCCCAGTAGTAAACTATTTAAATGAATAACCACATTTAAGCTACTCCTGGGGAAGAGTCAATTTAAGGAAAACCATCCAGGAATTCAGTGCAAATGAGATGCTGTCTCTCCAAAGACTCCATTCCTTACCATAAGGATGACAAGCTTGAGACTGGCTTCTGATAGAGAACATCAGAAAGCTGGGAATTTACCCATTATAACCCAATATTAAGATGGGGCGGGGGGGGGGGAAGACATAGGCAAAAAGGGGGCTTCCCTACAAAAAAAACCCCATAACTATTTGAGTAAATTAAAATCAGTAACTATGTTATAAATATTGATTACAACAATGTAGTTAAAGCTCTGTTTCACAGAGCTTTTCCTTGGAAAATGGAACCATGTGATTAAGGAACAATTCTTTGTTGCAGTTAGGTATAGGAGTTTCCTATGGATTCTGTATTGCACATTGATGCCCTAAGCCAAGCGGCATTTGGATAAGCACAGAATCACAGAATGCTAGGGGCTGGAAGGGATCTCTGGAGATCCAAACCCTCTGTCAGAGCAGGGTCACATAGAGCACATTGCACAGGAACATAGCCAGTGGGGTTTTGAATGACTCCAGAGAAGGAGACTCCACCACTCCCTGGGGAGCCTGATCAGATGTTCTACCAGCTGCAAAGTAAAGAAGCTCCTCCTCATGTTTAGATGGAACTTCCTATATTCAGGTTTCTGCCCACTACTCCTTGTCCTGTCACAGGACACTAATGAAAAGCAACTGGCCCCATCCTCCTGACACCCACCCTTTAAGTATTTGTAAGCACTGAGAAGATCCCCTCATAGTCTCCTCTTCTTCAGGCTGAAAAGCTTTACATTACTCAGCCTTTCTTCATAAGACGGATGTTCTAGTGCCCTCATGATCTTTGTAGGCCTTTGCTGTACCATCTCAAGCAATTTCCTGCCCTTCTTGAATTGTGGAGCCCAGAACTGGACACAATACTTCAGATGAAGCCTCACTAGGGCAGAGTAGAGGGGGAGGAGAACCTCCCTCAACCTGTACTGGCTACAGTCTTCTTAATATACCCTAGGATATCATAGGCCTTATTGGCCCCAAGGACACATTGTCAGCTCATGGTCCTGTTCACCAGGACTCCTGAGTCTTTATCCACAGAGCTGCTTTCCACAGGTCAGCCCCTAACCTGTCTTGGTGAAGAGGGTTATTTCTCCCTACGTGCAGAACTTACCCTTGTTGAACTTCATGAGGTCACTGTGACCTTAAGAGTCTTCTATAACTCTTAGTTAGCCTTGAGATGGTCAGGCAGCTTGCCTAGAGATCATTGTAGAATCATAGAATGGTTTAGGGTGGAAGGAACCTCAAAGTTCATCTAGTTCCAAACCCCTGCCATAGGCAGGGACACCTTCCACTAAAACAGGTCACTCAAGGCCTCATCTAACCTGGACTTGAACACCTCCAGGTAGGAAGCATTCACAACCTCCTTGGGCAACCTGTTCCAGTGTTTCACCACCCTCAATGTAAAAAGCTTCTTCCTAATGTTCTCTCCAACTGGAATATGCTATTCTATATCCAGTTTTCTTTCAGATTTTGATCATTTTCCCTGGAACAACAATTTTAACGTCATTATTATAATTATATATTCAAGTTGCAGTTGACGTCAGTAGCAAAACTCTTACTGATTCAAAATCTGGATTTCTGGGATATCAGCATTAGGCATCCACAGCGGCTTCTACTCACTTGTGTTTCCACAGGCATTGAAATTGATTCTAGTGCATAACAAAAATTAAGCTCAGCTTTAACACCAAAGTTTTAAAGGCTACTAACTAGACTTGTCAGGATCTGTCCACTCAGCTGCTTCATTTGCTACAACACAGAGGAAACAGTGGAAGCTTCAAATTGTGCCAAGGAAGATTCAGGTTGGACATTAAGAAAAAAATTCTTCGCAGACAGAATTATCAAGCACTGGAACAGGCTGCCCAAGGAAGTGGCAAAGTCACCACCCCTGCAGATATTTAAAGGTTGCATGGTTGTGGTGCTTAGGGTCATGGTTCAGTGGTAGTAGATCAGCAGCAGTGTTGCGATTGTGAGCTCCAGGTGAGCAGCTGAATTTGACAATCTCAAAGATCTCTTCCAACCTCAACAGTTTCATGCTTCTACAATTCTTGAAACTGTTTAACAGAAAGGTAGTTCCAAAGAAGATCCTGGCTTTTCATCTTGAAGGAACAAAGGTAATGGTCATGGCGGACTACCTAGAAAGAGTCAATCTGTATAGATGCCCAGAAAGGGTTATCTCAGTGGTTACATGCATCCACAGCTGAAAAATGCATTCTCTCAAAAAATTAACTAATGCATATATAGCTCTTAGGAACTTGGGGGAAAAAAAAAAACCTCTCTTAAGTGTTGGTTTTCTTCACTTCAGTGGGTTTTGTCCATTCACTCTAGCTTCTTCTTGCCAACTGCATACAGGCATACATTACATGAGAAATGAGAATACTTATCGACGGCAGCAATGAGGTGCCTCGAATTAGCCCAACAGCTTAACATTCTTTACTGGTTGTTCTAAATTCAAAAGTCAGCCACAATGAATATGTTTATTTTTGATGGATTCAGTAATCATTACCATTGCATTCATCAACTGGAGGCATATCAAGGGTGCTGAAGTGTATTAATTGCAACAGGTCAAATCAGCAGTCATCTTTGGAATTATGCCTTTTCATTTTCTTTCTTGAACCAGCTGGCCTTGATACCTTCAATTAAATCACTTGAATTGTATTTTATTGGTCTTTTTAATTTATGCCACCATTCTGCTAACATCCATCCATAAATGATCAGGGCTAATTTCCATCTGCAGACATTTGGGAAAGACTCATTTATTCTTTACTGTTTGCTCTTCAAAGAGCGAAGGTGCTTCTGCAACCGTTTGCTAATGCTGGAAGCTTGCCAGCCTTACTACAACTTTCAACACCATACATGTGAAGAAGAGTTTGGTGTAGTGAATAAATGCATGCCAAACTGGCTACAGTTGTATGCACGAGGTCCACTGAGGTTTAAAAAAAAAGCTTTGTAGGTCAAATGTAAGTAATAGAAGGGGTCCTTCATTTTTGCACTTACAAAGTTTTTTTTGTTATAGCTCCCCTGTCTACAGAACTGAAGCACCATTCGGTACAAGCAGAACTTAAAAGAACAGGAAAAAATATTAACTGTATTCCAATTTATAATAGCATCAAGCTACAGGTCAAATTTCAAACAGTACCATACACAGCTTTACATGAACCAAAGCCTCCATCTTTTAGAATCTGTTAAATTTTTAAAGTAGCATATTTGCAAAAGCTATTTTCTGTTTAATTGTGGTGAGAACTCAGGAACGTGGCATATTATTTGAAAATCAGAAGAACATACATTCACATCTAGAATGACTGTCTACTGGTATACCATGATAATTAGCTAAGGATTCCCCAGCCTGGCCAAAGTCAAGAGCCATCACTGGAAATTTAAGAACCTTTTTGATGTTGCCATTTGACTGACCTTTCTTGTCTTCTTAATGTCACACGAGCCAGTGAACTGAAGAGTAAAGTTCAGCTAAATCCAAAACTGTGCTGAGAGCACTATGCACACACTTCCTTCAATATGGTTTTCTTCTTGTCAGGCATGACAAATTAGTGGAGCACTGAGGTTTACTGATGCAAAGCAGTCACTTGGATTCTCTTCCAAATTCAAATGAAGAGTATTCTTCTCTAGATACTGATAACACTTTTATGAAATTATCAAATCATTACCTTCCTGGTTTCTCTGAAATAAATGTGAAAACAATTCAGAAATGCACTTCAGTTCTGTATGCTAAAGCCATTCAACCTCTTCTGCCAGTCATCAAAATAAAGCTTCTTTCAAGACCTCCCATGTCACATATATTACAATCACAGCTTACTCTTTGTCATGGTAATTTCAGGCACAGCACTGCAGACAGGTACAGACTGGTAGAAGCAACCCTTTGACTTGTATCTACTTGGCTGGACAGAAAAGTGCTACTACTTGAGTGCAGAAAAGGGCAGGTTACTTGTCAACATCCTATCACGCCCAGACCAGTAGATCTTGATATTTTTTTTGGTTGGTTGGGTTGGGGTTTTCTTGTTTGTTTTGGTTTTGTGTTTGGTTTGTTTTTAGTGATCATGTCTTCTGAAGTATCCCTTCAAAGAATAAAGCCAGTAAGACTGAGTGAGACTTGAGAAATTAAATACTCACCTAATTTATCAATACATGACAATTAGTTATTGAACTGCATAAAGCCTTAGAAATTAATTCTCACTTTGAAGAATTTTTGCAGATATTGTTCAGATTCAGACATTTTATGAGTTCTGTAGTCTGAAATCTGGTTTGCTGGTTTGTTTTTGTTTCCTTAGCAGGCATCCTGACAGATGTGATACGTAGGAAAATGTAATCAAATTTACTGACTATCCTATGGAAATCTGCAAATCCGTTATTTTAACAGTGCAGCCTTGGCTAAAAATTACAGTCACCAGAGCTGCAGAAGGCTTTGCCCAAAGCTTATAGGCTTTTTTTTTTTTTTAATGGTTATCTTTTGTGACTTTAGAATCATGCTATCACAGAATTCACAGATCCACAAATTGCACTGCATTGGAAGGGACGCTCAAATGTCATCTTGTCCAGCCCTCTTGCAGAGAGCCCCTTGCAGAGAGCAGAGAAACCTCCAACTAGATCAGGCTGCCCAGAGCCACATTAAGTCTGATTTTTAATGTCTGCAGGGCTGGGGCCTCCATCACTTACATGGACAACTTGGTCCAGAGTTCCACCATCCTCACAGAGTTTTTAAATTAATTTCTCTGAATGCTTCCTTCACCTCAGAATCATAGAATCATTTTGGTTAGAAAAGACCTTTAAGATCACTGAAGTCCTACATGCTGCCACATATACAAATGTGCTAAACTTTCAACGGTTCAGCAACACCAAGGGAATCAGTATTGTAACTGTGATTTCATTGAAGCCTCTTCAGCCTGCAGTCACCAGAACCCCCAGTTCTCTTCATCAGAGCCATTCCCCAGTCTGTACTTTTACAAGGGCTTATTCCGTTACAGGTGCAAGGCTTAGCATTTGTCCTGACTCAACATCAAAAGGTTCCTATCAATAATGAAAGTTCCACAAAAATTATGACGGATGAATACCAATATATATTTTGGGTTTTTTCTTCTTTCTGGTTAAATTCTTACTAATGTAATCTGCTCCCACAATTTTCATAATCAATCTCTTAATTTTTCAAAATAAATATAATTAAAAATCCAACTTTGAAGTGAGAATCAAGAACTTATTATTCCAAAATTGTATTTAAATAAATTCCTTATTTACAAACTTGTTCACAGATATTGCAAACTTATGCTAAGGTTCCTGTTGTTTAAGGAGGGAAGAACAAGTGAGACCCAACTATGTGTACTCAAGAAAAAGTGATGCTAAATAGAGTATGATTCTTAGAACGAAATAATTTAAATAGCTCCAATAAGAAAAACAAACATTCAGAAACTTTGCTTTTATTCTCAGTTCTGCTGCAGCAGTCTAAATGAGAATTTAAAACATTAGACAACCAAGCCATCAGGTTTGCAAATTCTAAGGAAGAATAAAAGAGCACATGTCTCATTCTAAGTGGGAATTGTAACCAATAGCATGCTGGATCGAAAAGATGAAACTCTCCTGTTTCAAAAATTGTATTTGTTGCCTTCAGAAAGAATATACACCACTTACTTTTTTCCAGAGATAATTCATGGCTCAGAAAATCAAGTTTACTCTGGATTTAAGTTTCCCCAGTAAACACAGTTCTGGACCAGTATGAGGCATAGAATCACAGAATATATCAAGCTCAAAGAAATCTCAGAGATCATCCAGTCCTTTGACCCAGCAGTAAAGGGTCAACACTAAACCATGTTCCTGAGTGAGAGGTCCACACCTGCTTGAACACCACCACTGCCCTCCACCAACCATTCCAATGTTTGATAATCTTTTCAGTGAAGAAGTATGCCCTAATATCCAGCCTAAACCTCCTCTGGTACAGCTTGAAACCATTTCCTCTTGTCCTGTCACTTGTCATCAAGGAGAAGAGTCTGTCCCCCTGCTCACTTCGACCTCCCTTCAGGTAGTTGTAAAGATCAATAAGGTCTCACCTTAGCCTCTTCTTCTCCAGGCTGAATAACCTCAGCTCACTCAGACACTTCTCATAGGTGCTTCAGGCCCTTCACAAGCCTTGTTGCTCTGAAGTTGCCATCTCAAGTCCAGGGCAGAGAGCAAGATACCTTGTCTCTGTTTGTCCTCATTCCTCAAATAATGAGGAGAATCTGTCTGAAGGAAGAGCTGCACAGAAGTCAGTGGACTTCAGTGGCATGGTAGTTGAGTCAAAAAACGAGTTGTGGATACCTCAAACTGGAAGTTAGATTTGGCAAAGTTTAATGACAGCAACTTAGCTTTATTTCCCTTTACAGAAAATTAACAGTACTTGGGCAAAAAGATGGACTTCTTTCAAAACACACACGTTATTTTTTCATTAATCCATTCTAAGGCATCACCTGAAATGTGACAAAAGGTTTCTGAAATGGGAGAATTCCACAGGTCTTGCAACTACCAATGTTCAAGAGAAAATGAAGGACATGCTTGGCACAGTCCTCAGGAAACTGGTCCAACCAGAATTTGTCCCAAGTCCATTTTTCTAGAGGTGTTGTAATCATGTGCAAAATGTGTGTGTCTCCTCTGGCTACTCCTTAATTTGGGCTGCAGCCTCCAGGAAAAGAGACGGAAAATACATTTCAAGTTGAATGGCTGACTTTATAGACAAATAAATTATTCAGATTAATTAAGCTTTGTATTTTGTTGTTTCACCCTCCCTCTGTGAATTAACCAGGAGCAGCTTACAATTTTTATGTTTTCATATAAATCATAAATATATTCATTATTCATTGAGCACTTTCTGTAAATCATACCTGGGCCCACAGAGTCTGATCCTGAGCAAACTGAAAAACAATTGTTTACACTCAAAATGTGCACTTTGATTACCTTTATTGGATGCAAATATCAGGTTCTTTTTTGGTTTTTTTTTTCTGAATAGTTAAACATAATAGGATAATTTTACACTAAAAAGACGTAAAAAAACCAAGCACCATCATTGATTTCCACAAATGCTTAAATATATTGAACATTAACTATTTCTATGAAAACTTCAACCAGCAAAGCTTCTCACAAAAGGGTATCCCAAATAGGTGGAATATTTTTATGCTGCTCACTCACACTCTTATCTGCAAGAAAAGATCTATTGTGTCAACCACTGAGAGAATCATAGAATCACTAAACATCAAAAGACCTGTGAGGTCGTCAAGTCCAGCCATCAACCCAACACCACCATACCCACTAAACCATGTCCTAAAATTCCATGTCTGCACGTTTTTTGTAAACCTGTAAGGATGGTGACTGCACCTCCTCCCAGGGAAGGGACAGAACAAGGGATGGGACAAAGAGCTGCTCAGTGTGCCTGAGCAAGCAGCATAAGGGCTACATCCCACTTGCAGGCTGACTCGATTCCATAAAGATGTAGAAGAGATGTTCAGGAGAATGACAGGATGCTGCTGTTAATACCCCCTCCCACATATGCAGTCTGTATACCAACATCTACATATTTGCTGGCTCATAGTACCAATACCAAGGGTAGCTGGGTGACTCCAGTCTTCTGTATCTCCCTAGAGTCCTGCTGTGAGTGGACAGTGTGGCTTTTAAAGCTTATGAAAACTGAGAAAGCTGGACCATTGTGGAGAGTATATACACAACTGAAAAGCAGTACAAGCTTTATTGATGACCTGGACAAGGAGATTGAGTCCATCATCAGTAAGTTTGCACATGACACCAAGTTAGGAGCAGGTGTCAATCTGTTGGAGGACAGGACGACCCTGCAGAGGGACCTGGACAGGCTGGATGGGTAGACAGAGGCCAATGGGATGAGATTTAACAAGGCTAAGTGTAGGGTTCTACACTTTGGTCACAACAACCCCAAACAGCGCTACAGGCTGGGGACAGAGTGGCTGGAGAACAAGCAGGCAGAGAGGGACCTGGGGGTGCTGGTAGACAGTAGGCTGAAAATGAGCCAGCAGTGTGCCCAGGTGGACAGGAGAGACAACGGCATCCTGGCCTGCATTGTGAATAGTGTGGCCAGCAGGACAAGGGAGGTTATCCTTCCCCTGTATTCAGTGTTGGTCAGGCCACATCTTGAGTACTGTGTCCAGTTCTGGGCCCCTCAATTCAAAAGAGATATTGAGGTACTGGAACGTGTCCAGAGAAGGGTGACAAAGCTGGTGAGGGGCCTGGAGCACAAGCCCTAGGAGGAAAGGCTGAGGGAGCTCAGATTGTTTAGCCTGGAGAGGAGGAGGCTTAGGGGTGACCTCACTGCTGTCTACAACTACCTGAAGGGAGGTTGTAATCAGGTGGAGGCTGGTCTCTTCTCTCGGGCAACCAGCAACAGAACAACGGGACACAGTCTCAAGTTGTGCTGGTGGAGGTATAGGCTGGGTATTTGGAAGTAGTCTTCACAGAGAGAGTGATTTGCCATTGGAATGGGCTGCCCAAGGAGATGGTAGAATTGCCATTCCTGGAGGCATTCAAGAAAAGACTGGATGGAGCATTTAGTGCCATTGGATAAGGCTGGGTGACAGGTTGGACTGGATGATCTTGGAGNGTATAGGCTGGGTATTTGGAAGTAGTCTTCACAGAGAGAGTGATTTGCCATTGGAATGGGCTGCCCAAGGAGATGGTAGAATTGCCATTCCTGGAGGCATTCAAGAAAAGACTGGATGGAGCATTTAGTGCCATTGGATAAGGCTGGGTGACAGGTTGGACTGGATGATCTTGGAAGTCTCTTCCAACCTGGCCTATTCTATTCTACTCTATTCTACTCTATTCTATCTACTCTATTCTACTCTATTCTACTCTATTCTACTCTATTCTACTCTATTCTACTCTATTCTACTCTATTCTACTCTATTCTACTCTATTCTACTCTATTCTACTCTATTCTACTCTATTCTACTCTATTCTACTCTATTCTACTCTATTCTACTCTATTCTACTCTATTCTACTCTATTCTACTCTATTCTACTCTATTCTACTCTATTCTACTCTATTCTACTCTATTCTACTCTATTCTACTCTATTCTACTCTATTCTACTCTATTCTACTCTATTCTACTCTATTCTACTCTATTCTACTCTATTCTACTCTATTCTACTCTATTCTACTCTATTCTACTCTATTCTACTCTATTCTACTCTATTCTACTCTATTCTACTCTATTCTACTCTATTCTACTCTATTCTACTCTATTCTACTCTATTCTACTCTATTCTACTCTATTCTACTCTATTCTATTCTATTCTATTCTAACTTAACAAGACAGCTCCCTGATACTGCTTTTGTAAGCACACATTAGTGGTATGGATCATGCTTTCCAGATCAAATTCTTTCCATGTGTGTATTTTGATACTGATTTTGGAATTTCCCTAGTTAAGGCAACTAAGTGGATTAATCACAAAATGTTTCCAACAAAGAATCCACCATTCTAATAATATTTTTATCTGTTGTCTTCCCAAAGCTTTCCTGGCACCTTCTAGAATATACTACTGCTTTCCTCCTGGTGACACAGATCTTACTTCTCACCTCTCCAAAGTCCTGATGCTTTTACAAATTTTAATTTTAGAAGTGCTGTTAGACAGTTTAGTTTATTATTTGGCATTAGGAACTTCACTCTGGGACATGTTTTAGTGATTGTGGTAGTACTGAGTTGATGGTTAGGCTTGATATCCTTCTTCTAACCTTAATGATTATATGCTGAACTAGATTCTGTATCAGCAAGATTAAGTAGCTGAATAAACATCTCATTTTTCAAAAGCTGATTAATATATTTATTTATTCTTACTCATCGTAGTATGAAGTGGAATTGCTTCACTACATTGGAGAAGAGTGTCAGGCCTCAAACAGATTGTGGTCATCAGTCTGTTCTTGTTGCACACCACACTAAGGCAGTCTTTAAAGACTTGCACTTTTTATTGGCTTCCCATCTGACAAATCAAGCATTTCACCCAATCTTCTACATCACAGAGCTATCCTTGCTCATTATCTAACTAGGTGCATTAACCAGCATTTCTTTTAAGAAATAAAAAACATGTTATTCTGACATTGTGGTTACTGTCTCCTAGCAACAGAACTTCTTCTTAATAAGGCACTTGTTATTTTCAGGGGTCTATCATTAACACTTTAAATAACCTTAATTTTCTGTATAACTTCCCTAACTTAATCAATCCTTCTCTTTCTAAATTTGATGACCTATGAAAATGTTTTATAATTACCACAATGCTACAATAACTTAGTCTCTAAAATACAACACATTCAAATTTCTTTGTACTAACATTTCATTTCAACGTTGCACTTAATTGAAGTGGGATAAAGTTCCTTTCTCACTTAACCAGGAATATCTTTTGAGCCAGTTTTACTGTCAATTATTACAGTAGATCACAAATAAGCATATCATAAAAAGAGAAGAGAGACTCGTGATGTACTGGATCTTTTTAAAGAAAACATTGACCTTTCTGGCTTGGACTGAAACATAAAAAGTGAATGTTTAAAGGTAAGCGACAGCCAAAAAGAAAGGAAAGCAAAAATCTGAGTAAATAATAAGAAATCTACTGAAATTACTTAACAATTTGTTTTAAACTCACTGGGTATCTAGATGGTAAGTCTAGGGTAATAGACAACAATAGAATTGATATCTGATGGACTAATTCTTTCTTGTAAAGTTTGTCCCTTTTTGTCTGTCTTATAAAATGATACCTTCTCAGGGTAGTCTTAGAAAATCATGCAGAAGTAAGGGTAATTTCACTTCTAAAGACAAAATTATTCATCTGTGAGAAATGAGTTCAGAAAACACACGGAAGGTATTTCTTTCTTCCCCAGTTTTGAGAACTGGTTGACATGTTCTAATGTTCCTGTTGTTGGTAAAAAGTAGACTGCTATTGCAATGGCAGCCTGCTAAAACCTGAACACACATGACAAAGTGATGCATTTCATTGGTGTACCCAGTTGCAGTGTCTGACTGAAAGGATTATCTTCACATATGGACCTATAGCATATCGATATGCTGAATTAGGCCTCTGAAGAGAAGGTAAAAGCAGCTGAAGGGAAAAAAATAACTACTGTCCTGCTCCAAATGCACAGAGTAGACTAGACAATCTCCAGAAGTCACTCCAGCCCCTATCATTCTGTGACATACTGCAAGGTTAAGAAAGCCTACTAACAGAGATGGCAGCACAGAACATCTGGATGACTGAGACATTCTATAAGCAGGACAGATTTCCTTCTTCTAGAAGCGGAAGAGTAAAGATGATGAAGATCAGTTCCTCTGGCAGTTACCCCCTTTGGTACCTCTGACGCCTTGCCAACTTGCATACCACTGATCTTGGAAAGCTTTACATTGCTGAAGGAGAGGATTATCTGAAAAGTTCCCCTCAAGAACACAGACTTTGCTTAAACTGTAAGGATCGCTGTGGGTGAGCTGAAATCTGATAAGGGAACTGAGACAGGTTTTGGGTTGAGAACTTCTGAAAAGTCTATCATAATAGAGAGAGTTTTATGTTTCAGTTGGCCCCATCTTCACAAGGTTTCCCATTCAGTATCATCACCATTGCACAAATGCTGTTACATAAGCTAGTCTCGTCACAACATAAATCCAACCACACTAAACCTTTCAAAGAACATACTTTGAAAAAAAATCCTGCTCATCAATGAATACCATCTGCTCAAGTAAGAGGCAAGAGGAATTAAAGACAGTCAAGTATGGATGAAAAACACAAAAGTATTGGAAAGCTAACTGGAACTCAATGACGTGGGTCATAATTCTAAACCACTGGAGTTTACCAATGACACAATGTCTACATTCTTCTTCAAATAAGTATCACAGAATTTGAGAACTACAAATCACAAAATGAAAAATGGGATACTGAAACTCATCCACCTCACTCCTTCCAAATAGCATCACTAAAAACCAGGCAGGATTTCTGGAGAGAAGGAAGCTGAGGAGAGATCTTATTGCTCTCCAAAACTCCTTGAAAGGAAGTGAGAGCAAGGTAGGTCTTGGTCTCTTCTCTCTAGTAACAAGTGATAGAATGAGACAATGGCCGCAAGTTTCCCAGGGGAGGTTTGCTTTGGATATGAGAGGAAACTTGTTAACTGTTAACTTGTTCTCAAAGACTGGAATGGGCTCCCCAAGGAGGTGGGTGAATCCTGACTCCTGGAGGAACATGATTTAGCCCCAGACTTGGATAAAAGAATGGTTAGATTAGATGATCTTAAAGGTCTTTTCCAACTCAAAACATGCTACACAATTCTATGATTCTACAGAATAATGTATTTGGTGAGCATGTTTAGGACCCAAAGGCAGTGAAGTATTGAGTTGCACTGCCAGAAGAGTTAGAAACTGACTGTAAATGTTAGTGAATTGCCTATGGGTTTAGCTGAATTTGCTGGTGATATTCAATCCCATGCTGCTGTCACACCAGGGTCAAAATGGAAAGTGCTGGCTGGAGCAAAATATTATGGCGCTTGAAGTTCAGATTGTAACATGAAAGGGCTTCCAGTTCAGGTTGCTCGTTCTGTTTTCTGGATTTGGGCTGTTGGTCTTTTCTGCTTTGCTTACTGCTTGAGTAGAGGGGAGCAGGTTATTGTTGGCTTCTGCTGCTGCTTTGTGCTGCATTTTTCTGTGAATAGAGCAAGGTAATTGTGCATCTTCTCATTTCCAGTAAACTCGTACCTCAACTCGGAGAGTTTTTTGTGCTATTTCCCCTCCTGCCTGCATGGGGGTAGGGGGGCTTGTGAGAGGCAGGCTGTGTTAAACCAGCGCATGGATGAATTGAAATATAGTTGCTCTGTTGCATTTACTTCCTTTAAGCAGCAGTGGTACAGCAAACACCAAACAACAGAACAAGAGCTTTCTAAAAGGGCAAATTTCCCAAATCCTTAAGCCTCTATCACCACAACTGTATTTTGGGAACACAGGATTATCAGAGAAATATTAGTTGAGAACAAATTACAGACATGTAAGTAGTTGTCTTGAAAGAAGCAATGCTTGAGACATGACTAAGACCATGACAGTTAAAAGATAAGTTATAATTTGTAAAAATTGCTTTGAAAAGACTGATGAAAGACATAAATAATAAGAATGAAAAGATAATG
>VWZI01000464.1:773370-1077504 GCA_013396835.1 Psilopogon haemacephalus
AGACCAATCCTCACTTCACTACAACTTCCTTTTAGGTAGTCAGAGAGGAATGAGGTCTCCCTTTAGCTTCCTCCTCCCCAGACTAAACAGACTATCAACAGAGAAATGGATGTTGAAAAAATCCCACAATCTCAGTCAGCAAGTTTCATGATAACTAAGTCTTTTCAAATATATCACAAACCTTTTTTGGTAGGATAGGATTTTGGATGTTATAAATATTTCTGTTGATAAAGTATTTGGATTTTAAAATAAATAAAACTACTTATTACTATGTAGCATCTTGATTTTAAAATCTTACTGGTTTAAAGATTGCAGCACGAGGGAGCAGCAACATCCAGTAAAGGTATTTAAAACTGCTTTTCTGAGACATCTGAAAATAAAGTGACTGGGAAAATATTAATGAATTGGGCAACTAAACAGTGAGGTTCCTCGGAGATCATTTTTGGCCTAATTTTCATCAATATTTTTAATTAACGATCTGAGGATATTTTTGATGAATGAGAATAGAAAATCTTTGGCAGTTAAGTGCTTTAGCTGACAAAGATTCATGGCACAGTGAGTAATGAGTGAGCTGGTGACTGCTGCAAACAATCTGAATCACTGGGCTAAATGGACACAATAGTGGAATTGCTTTAAATAGATGCTGACACACTCCCAGAAAGTACTTCTGTGAAGGAACAAGACAATTACACTTACCAGGAAAGATCTTCTCAGTTTGCTACCTTTACTGACCAGAATACAGAGAGGACCTGGATGATGTTGTTGACCTTGACTTCAACAAGGCTTTCACCACTGTCTCCTGTAACATCCTCATCCTCTTTTAATGCTAAGCCACTTTCCATCGTTTCTGAAAGGCCATGGAAAACAGGGGAGGTGCATGAGGACTGGAGGAAAGCCAGTATCACTCTAGTCTTCAAAAGGCAAGGAGAAGGACCCATGAAACTAAAGGCCACTCAGCATCACTTCCATCCCTGGAAAGGTGAAGGAACAAATTCTCGCAGACATCTCTAGGCATGTGGAGGAAGAGAATAGTCAGCATGGACTCACAAAGGGGAAATCATGCTTGACCTATCTGATAGCCTTCTACAATGTGACCAGCTGGGTAGATGAAGAGAGAGCACTGAATGTTGCCTACTTCAACTTCAGCGAGGCTTTTGACATCACCTCCCATAATATCCTCAGAGACATGCTTAGAAATTGTGGGTTAGATGAGTAGTGGAGAACCAGCTGCAGGACAGAGCACAGAGGGTTGTGATCAATAGTGCAGGGTCTACTTGAAGGCTTCTGGCTAGTGGTGTTCCCCAAGGGTCCAGGCTGAGTCCAGTCTTGTTCAACATACTCATCAACAAGCTGGCTAAAGAACAGAATGTACTCTCATCAAGTCTGATGATGATACAAAACTGGGAAGGGTGGCTGAAGAGAAGGCTTCAAGGAGACCTTATAGTAGCCTTCCAATATCTGAAAGAGGCCTACAGGAAGGCTGGGGAGGGACTATTCACAAGGTCTTGTAATGACAGGATGAGGGGTAATGGGTTTAAACTGACAGAGGTGTAGTGGGTTTGCAGTGACCTGCCCCCCCACCTTTTAGAACCCCGGCTAAAACTCAGAAAAACACACTGGAAGTTAATAAATGAAGCTTTATATTTACAGCAATGCAAATATACAAGCAAATATTTACAAGATATAACAGATATTTACAGAAATATACAGTAAAAAAGAAAAACAGACACCACACCCCTCCTGGAGACCAAAATCCCCAAGAGAGGGAAACCAAACCCCCCACCACCACCTTTCCCTCCTTCCCCCAGCTTTATCTCACCACTTGATGATGCTGCAGATAAACTGAAGATCGGTCAGAAAGATTAGTGGCAGGAAGGAATGAATGGTTTTAGTAATTTTACTCTGAATTAGTTCAAAGGCAGAGAGACAAAGGAAAGAAGCTGGTGAAGCCTGCCTGGGACCCAGAGCCGACTGACTGCGCAAGCACACTGGCTTATCTGGATGTTTTGGGAACATTCTCAAAACAACCTTCTTTCTTCTCTCTCAGTCAAAACTGGGTGAGGTGGCACAGTGTTTAATTTCTCACTCTCAGGCAACAGTCTAATTTCTCACACAAATTCTCCAATTAGCTCAAACCAACACAGATTTAAACTGGATGTTAGGAGGAAGTTCTTTACAGTGAGGGTGGTGAGATAATGGAATAAGTTGCCCAGGGAAGCTGTGGCTGCTCCCTCCCTGGAGGTGGTCAAGGTCAGGTTGGATGAGGCCTTGAGCGACCTGTTCTAGTGGGAGGTGTCCCTGCCTGTCGTGGTGGGTTGGAACTGGATGGTCTTTGAGGTCCCTTCCAACATAAGCCATTCTGATTCTATGACACACTCAGGCTGTGCTGCCATGCAGTGAGACCTGGACAGGTCAGAGAGTTGGCAGAGGGGAACCTCAGGAAGTTCAACAAGGATGAGCCCTGCACCTGGGGAGAAACAACCCCCTGCACCAGTACAAGTAATTGCACACTTTCTAAGACTCTCAGAGAATCACAGAATTGTTTTGGTTGCAAAAGACCTTTAAGATCATCAAGCCCAACAATTTTCTAACTCGACCAAGTCTGGTGCTAAACCATGATCCTCAACACCACATCCCTGAGATTTAGTTTTTGGGATTACTTTTTGAAGAATCCACTCACAGTCTCGGAGAAGACTGTTACTCAGCAACCATAATAACTTTTAAAACAAAGGTTTAGCCTGTGCTTGTTTCCAGCAAGGAAATAATAGATGCTTCTCTTTAACTGTTTCTACTCAAATTAGTAACTAGAGCAAACATCTAGACTGAAGATCAATGGGGGGTCAGGAGCAAGTGGCTTGTCCAAGCAGCATCCTTACATAGCTTGACCTTTTTCTCATTTTCGTATTCATGGCAAAAATTCTCAACTCTGTTAAAAAAAAAGGAAAAAAAAAAATCCAGAAACTTTCCAGAGACTAGTTGCTGGTTGATACAAAGCAGACATAACCATGGAGATAGAGAAAGTGAGGTTTTTGTAAGCAAATGGGGAAAATGCATACTTGGTGGCTTTCATTCTCTGCAACAAAAGTGCAGGAAACAGAAGAAAAAACAGGGAATATGGACTATGTCACCCTCAAAATCAAACATCAGATCAGAACAGCTCTCTTAGTAAGACTCAGGGACATAACCAAGCACAAACCTGCTTACCTTGAAGGTAGGCTGGCCCCAACCATATACTCCAAAAGGTTTTGGTGCTCCTAATCATTGCACATAACATGCTGAGCTACGCAAAGGTTTCGAGAAAAGGATAAGGCAACAACATCTGGGTTAAACAGCCTGTTCATGTCCTTCCCTAAACAAGGCACAGCTTCACCTTAGACTGACCTTGTAATCACAGGCTACTGGGAGCAGTTATGCACTTGAAAACAGTCAGCACAATAAAGGGCAGGGATGGGAAAAGCCTTGTAAATACTGAACACAGAGAGCTCTCAATAGGCTAACTCTGAATCCTGGCCACCTTGCCTGTGACAACCCTGCTCTGCTCAGGCCATTTGCTACCTGAATTTTAAAACACAATGTGGAAGCAGAAGAATCTTTTATACTATCACTTCCCACACAGACAGAACAATGATTAAAGCTCCTCCAGATGTGTGTTTTCAGCAATTTGAGGCCAAGGTTCTGACCAAAAGAAAAAAAATCTCCCCAAAATAATAAATTTAAATAACTGCAAAGTAAGCAAAGTGGATTGCTGTGCAGCTTCCTCTGACGGCAAGAGCACAACTGAAGAGTATTTTTCCAGAGCAGGTATTTAAATAGCTAGGGGGAAACTGCAGTGCCACCTCAAATAACTTACACCCTATGACTCAGTTCAGCAATATTAAAACCACACATCCAGAGCTGGTACTCATTAGAGAATTCTGAGCAATAACCTAAATGTATCATAACTATTCTGGACTTAATGCCATCCATGTAGGGGCCAAATAGCTTGCCAGCTCTTGACAGAACCAGCTGCCCAGACAGCTTGTGGAGTTTCCTTCTCTAAAGAATTTCAAAACTCACCTGGACACATTCCTGTGCAGCCCAATCTAGATTAACCTGTTTTGGTGGGGAGGCTGGGCTAGATGATCTCCAGAGGTCTATTCCAACCCCTAGCATTCTGTGATTATGTGATTCACATGCCCCTAAAACTTAGAAAATTACTATTTTTAACTGTGAAATATTTTTTACTTCCTTAGCTACTCTTATATACAAAAGGTTAATTGTATCATTCTTACACCACAAAGTGCACAGAATCATTAAGGATGGAAAAGACCTCTAAGATCATCATGCCCAACCATCAAAACAACACTGCCATGCCCACTAAATCATGCCCCAAAGTGGCATGTCTACACATTTTTTTAGTACCTCCAGGGACATTAACTCCACCACTCATGTTCCAATGCCTGACTGCTCTTTCAGTCAAGAAATTCGCCTTAATCTCTAACCTAAATCTGCTCTGATGCAACTTGAGGCCATTTCTTCATTCTACCACTAGTTACCTGAGTGAAGATACATCTATTTGATCTGTGTGAAAGATACAGAGAAAAAAAATATTTCAAATATGCCAAAATGTGGATTTATCTACTAATTCAGTGGAGAAATTTTATATACACTGACCAATTTAGCGACAACTATATTACAAGTGACTTGCATTTCTTGCAGATAAGCTTTCTTTTCTCTCTAATGCCCTTCTTTTCTGCTTGTAAGTCAGCCCTCTTGAGAGGGCTTCAGTAGGTGACAATATAAGAGAACACTTTTCAGGTTTACTAAAAGGAGGGAAAAAAAAAAATAAAAAAAAAACCCCAAAACTCAAGAGCTTAGAAGAGTTAAAATATGTCTTCCTCTCTCCTATCCTTGTGTTTCATTGTGAAAGGCTTTTCCTTCTAGTAACACAGTAACAGCTGTTGGCTCTTTTTCCACCGTGATTTCACATGACATGTTTCCCGCTGGAGCTCTCAGCAATTTATTCTTCATGCCTTGCTGCTTTGAATAAGTTAGGGGGGTTGGACAAGTTCAGCACTGTATACATAAAAATTAGATTTGAAGAGAGAGGGAAAAAAATCCTTTCAATTAGCAGAATGCATGAAATGCCTCTATGCCAGAAGATACTAAAGCTGTAGCTGGGTTTTGAGTGCAGGGAGGGCATTGTTTGTTTTACCTGTAAAGGCACAACATGTGCTAGACAGTGCTCATGTGGAGACTCCTGATTTTAAAGCTGCCATTCAGTTTCCAGCTCCATCAGATCAGGTCAAGAATCTTTGAGAATTTATCTCAATAAGCCAGGGAAGAGATCGCCCTATGGGAGAAAGACCTCAAGAAAGATTGCTATAAAACTGCACCACTGCTAACAACAGAGTCTATCAGCTAGGGCTTGCTTACATGTGTTGGGCTACAAACCAAGGGGATAAAATTCCATCACTGACACAACACCCTGATTTAAGTTTCATGAGTTGATGACTTTGAAAGCATCAAGTGTTTGGGTTTTCACATTCTAAAATTAAAATTACATCAATGAATTACAGCTTCAGCTTTGAGGACTCAGCTGTCGTGGCCAAAGACAAGAAAGGAGCCCCCAGGAGGCCACCTCACCCTTAGTTGTTCATTCAGAATGCAAACACTAAATCTCATTGATCTTCTGATCACTACAAATTATTGGTAAGCTCTGCATTAAACCAGACTGCTGTAAATTGGAGCTGACAGTGTTATCACTGAAAGAAATGCATGAGCTCTGTATTTGCCAGAGTGTGACCTCCCAGACTACTGATGTAGCATCACAGCACTGCAAGGACTGGGATTTCTAATCCAACTGCCATTCACAAGCAAATTATTTCAATCACCCAGAATTAACTTTGCTTAAGAACATTTCTTCACACTAGACATGCTTAACAAACCAAAAACCTGAAAGGATACTGGTGCAACATTCCCATCTCTATCTGCAAGCTCACAAGACTCAGTTGCATCAGGACTTTAATACCCTTCCAGACAGCGTCTGTCACAGAAACCATCCTCAATAGGCCTAAAAATTCAGAACAATGATACCAGAAATTAAATGAGGGTGCTAAAATCAGAGCAAGGAACCCTACTGACAAGGTTTGCAATGAGCATTTCATATTACAGGATGCAAACAGATTACAGACTGTAACTGGAAATTGATGTAGGTTTCATGGAATTACAGAATGTTAGGTGTTGGAATGGACCTCTAGAGATCATTGAGTCCAACCATACTGCCAAAGCAGGATCACCTAGGGCAGGCAATGCAGGAATGTGTCCAGATGGGTTTCGAAAGTCTCCAGAGAAGGAGACTCTACCACCTCTCTGAGCAGCCTGATCCAGTGCTCTGACATCCTCAAGGTAAAGAAGTTTTTCAAGCTGAGGTTGTTCTTCTTGTCTTCCAATTTGTGCCCACCATCCCTCATTCTATCACAGGGCACTGAAAAGAGACACCCACCCTTCAGATATTTTAAAACATTAATAAGATCCCCTCTCTGTCTTCTTTTCCCTAGGATAAACAGCCCCAGATCTCTCAGCCTTTCCTCATAAGACAGAGGTTCCAGTTCCTTAATCAACCTTTTACTCTTAATTCAACTTGTCTAGTATTTCCCTGTTCTTCTTCAAGTAGGGAGCCTGGAACTAGACACAATATTCTAGGTGAGGCCTCACTTGGGCAGAGTAGTGGGGAAAGAGAACCTTCCTTGACCTGCTAGCCATGTTCTTAATGCACTTCGGGACACCATTGGAATTCTTGGTCACAAGGGCACATTGCTTCACATGAGTAACTTAGAGTCCACCAGAACTCCAAGATACTTCTTCATGGAGCAGCTTTCCGGCAGGTCAAGCCCTAATTTGTACTGGTGCTTATTCCTCCTCAGGTGCATGGCTCTACATGACTGTTAGGTTTAGCTATCTGACTGCAGTGAAGACCTTTCTGTATTTTGCTTGGGCTTTGTGCATGTATTCTTGAAGATGGCACATACATATTGTTCCTCAGTCAGGGTCCTCTGACATCACCTCAATGGTAAAACATTACTGAAGGAACACAAGCCACATCAGACAAGGACAGAAGGGAAGAATTACTTGATCCTTCGAAGGTTATTTCTTGACAGGGGCAAATGGTGATGCGCGCTCTCTCTCGCTCGCTCGCTCTCTCTCTCTCTCCCTCTCCCTCTCTCCTCTCTCTCCCTCTCCCTCTCTCTCCCTCTCCCTCTCTCTCTTCTTGGCTCCTAGCTGGATCTGTGTAACCCAGCTAATCAATTCTACTTCTAACTCCCCTTGCATATCCTCCTAATTCACCTTGCATGTAAAGCAGATTCTGGGATAAGATTGGTGGGTGGGAGGAAGGTTGGGAACCCCTCTTGGGGACTCTGATCTCTGGGAGGGGCATCGTGTTTCTGTATTACCTTTTTACTGTATGCATCTGTAAATATTTGTAATATATTGCAAATATCTGCTTGTATATTGTGCTGAGCTGTAAATATAAAGCTTCATTCCTTAACTTCTAGGCGGCTGAGTCTAGTCTGGGTGAATTCAAACACAGTGTGTGGGGGGGGGGCAGGTAACTCCCAAACCATCACAATCATATCACGTCTGAAAGGGAGGCAGGTATGTGGGAAGAACCTGAGGACACCTAGAGAAGTTACAACCACAGAACTCTGCAAATTTTGTACATTGCTTTCCAGTTCACAAAATCACAGAAACATTCAGGTTGGAAAAGACCTTCAGGATCACCAAGTCCAACTAATAACCCTACTCTACAAGGTTCACCCTGAACCATATCTCCAGCATCTTCAAACAGCTAATGAAACTGATGCAACATAGAAACACGTACACATAATTAATGATGTGTTTATGTTATACTACCTTATAATCAAAATAGTCAAGTCTGAAAAGCCAACAGAAATTCTCTTAACAGTAGCCTCAAGAGATATTTACAGATAAACTGGTGAAGGGTCTGGAGAACAGCTCTTGTAAGGAACAGCTGATGGAACTGGGGTTGTTTAGTCTGGAGAAAAGGAGGTTTGAGGTTAAAAAGAAAAGAAAAGAAAAACAATGAGAAACAAGGGTGAGGTGACCTAGCTTCCCACTTCTGCAGCAATGCTGCAGCCTATCTGGTAAAAGACCTAAGGACAAAGCACAGGTTACATCAGGTTTTCAGTGACACCAGAACAACAAGCTTTAGAAAATAACCAGTTTAGATTCTTAGCAACCTGGTTTAAGAATAATAATTAACATTTTTCTAAAAATATTATTAAAGTCCTCTCCACTGAAATTCTGAATATCACTTTGGGTTTATTTTGGTGACAAATTTTTAGAAACACCAAGGTTACACCAGGCACCTTTTATTGTGCTACAGGGAAAAGACGAGCTTGGGTTAGACTCAGCTTCACATCTGCAGTCAAGAAGCCATTTGGAGCATAACAACTTTATGACTCGGCACATTTTTGGACAATGCCACATTTATATTCTCCCCTGTCACGTCAGTAGATGGCACTCTCTATATTTATTATCTACATATTTTGCATGCTTGCCAAAAAAAAAATATTGTTTCTTCTCATGGAGCTGTAGCACCAGATCACAGGTTTCTTAAACAGATTCCCTTAGTACAGAGTTGTGTGCTTTATCTACTTCACAGTGTGGATTTCAGTTTCCCTGGGCACACAACAAGGTCTAGTATATTGAACTGGTTCCGTAAACCCATGCAAACGTGAGTCTGTTCTTTATGCAGTTAAGAGATAATCTGATTTTCCATCCACAGCATAATGACACCAAAACGCAGATGATTCTAAATTGGGCAGGAATGTTGAAGGCCAAGAGCATTCTGGCCTGGATCAGGAGTAGTGTGACTAGCAGAATAAGAGAAGTTATTTTCCCCTTGTACTCAACACTGGTGAGACCACATCTTGAGTACTGGGTTCAGTTTGGGGGCATTCTCTACAAGAAAGACATTAAGGTGGTGGAGCATGTCCAGAGAAGGGCAACAAAGCTGGTGAAGGATCTGGAAAACAGGTCTTGTGAAGAGCAGCTGAGAGAACTGGAGTTGTTTAGTCTGGAGAAAAGGAAACTAAGGAAAGACCTTCTGGCCCTCTACAACTCCCTGAAAGGAGGTTGTAATGAGGTGGGAGTTGTTCTCTTCTCCCTAGTAACAAATGATAGGATGAGAGAAAATTGCCTCAAGTTACACTGGTGGAGATTTAGTTCAGATATTAGAAGAAATGTCTTGACTAAAGGAATAGTCAGGCACTGCAAGAGGCTGCCCGGATGTTGGTGCATTCACCATCCCTGGAGAGCTTTAAGAAAAGATGTGCACCCAGCACTTCAGAACATGGTTTAAAGGGCCTGATTGATAGTCGGACTCAATGACCTTAAAGGTCATTCCCAGCCAAAATGATTCTATAATTCTATAATAAGCAAGGTCATTCCCAGCCAAAATGATTCTACAATTCTATCATAAGCCTTAAAATTGGCTCTTTCTACAAAGGAAAAAAACAAACCAAAAGAAGAAGAAAAAGATTCTACATGAATAAAATATGTATGTTAAAACAGGCCTCCTCATTCACCTGATCAGCTCACTAATCATTTAGTCATAAAGACTCCATTTGTTTATTTAGGCAGCAGAATCATGGCAAGGCAGACTGAAGACCTCTTCCACATACACCAGCCACATGAAGTTCCTTCAATTTAAAATTATTAGGTAAAAGCTTTTTCTGCAAAAATAACAATAACTAGTCTGGGGTAAAATCTAACAGGTCCACATGACATATTACAACTTTAAAATAGTTCAGAACAGAAAGACTAGCGCTGACTGCTTACTAGAGCACTTAGGGAAGGAAGGTTAGTATGAATTCCTCAGAGCATTATTTTTCCAACATCTGCCTTACGAGGAAAGGCTGAGAGGAGAGAGCTGGGGCTGTTTAGCTTGGAGAAGAGAAGACTGAGGGATAATCTCATTAATGTTGATCAATAAATATAGGGCAAGTGTGAAGAAGGTGAAACCAGACTCTTCTCTGTTGTGTCCAGTAACAGGACACAAACTAGACAACAGTAGGTTCCACATAAACAAAAGGAAAAAAATATTCACTGTGAGGGTGCCCAGAAAGGTTGTAGAGTCTGGAGGCTTTCAAAACCTGCCTGGAAGTGTTCCTGTGTGATTTACTCTGGGTGATCCTGCTCTAGCAGGGTAGTTGGATTAGATGATCTTCAGAGGTTCCTTTTAACCTCTACTATGCTATTATGTGCAAGTTTCACACATTTGAAAAGTCTCACATGGGAGCAGCTTGGTTTCTGTCAAAGCCTGCTTCATACAGCAAGCTCAGAGTTCTGAATACTAAGCAAATCTAAAGTCTTGTTTGTCCTCACAGATCAGATGAGACTGGAAACAACGATGAGAAGAAAATAAAACGTTTCTTATCAGGCACTATTACAGTAAGTGCCACCTCATCAGCCCAGCAGCATGAGTACATAACACCAGTACAGTCCTTCTTTGAAAATATTTCTAAAGTATAATAATACACTAAATTTGATAAATGCGGTTACCACCACCATTTAATTGATCCTTGATTACAATCAATTATATTTCTGAAACAATCAAGCATTCTACAATTAAAAATAATTGATTCATTAGCACACCCCTAGTAGACAATTACACAAATGCATTATTTATGTAATTAGATACATTTACAGTTCATTATTCCTTTTTTTTAATTCTATTGTTGCAAAGCTACAGAAGTAGCTTTTGTGACTTCCCCTGCCTTCTCTTGACATAGAGATCCCATTTGTTTTATTTACCCAGTTCCAAATTAGAAATCCACAGCTGAAAGAGGCTCAATCCCTACCAAAAAAAAAAAAAAAACAAACCCACAAACCAAAAAAACTGTAATTAAAGCTCATCTATTTGTCATTTGGTTAAAAACTGCAACAAAATATTTTCCAGGGGTTATCTGCTTATTGAGTTGAAGAAGGCAGCTGTAAGCAACAAATTTTTGAAGGTTTGAAAAATGTGAGTTAAAATATCTATATGCCAGGCTCTTGCTTAAATAAGAATTTAAGCATGCACATGAAAGAGAAGTCAGGGAAAATTTATGGTGATTAGAGTTGCTTCCAAGCTTAAAAGCAACCAGTGGCCATGTATTTGTCATTCTATTGTGGCATGAAAACCAACTCAAAGTCTTCACAGTCATGACAGCAACTTAAAGATCTAATGTTTAGATGTTCCAGTCCTCTACATATTTTACCAACTTCGCTTTATGACTGTGAATGTCCAATCTTGCTAAGCAGGTGTAACAAAACCTGCAAACCAAACACCGCCTCTCTCCCTGAAAAAGACCACAAACCCAAAGACTCAACAAAACACCCCACCCATGTTTATCTGACTCCCCTCTTACTACACCAGAGGAAGCTAACATACTCTGAATTCCTTTCAGGAAGCATACTGTCACAAGTGCAACATGATTAGACTTCACACTAATGTACCTTTACCACCTAATTCCACGTTCACCAGAGAACTATGGGCAGTTTCCTGGCCCTGTTGATGCAACACTGTTCTGAAAGCTAAATATTTGACTTAACTCCAATCAAGCTGTCCACCTTGGGGTTTGATGTGTTTCTTTTCTGTCATCTCCATACTCTTCAGAAATGCTTTTTAAGAACAGCCACAACCTCGTCAAACTGAAAAAGCAAGATGTATGAGAACTAGAAGGGTCACCTCTCGTCTGAGAGAGGAGAGAAGTGAGAGGCATGCTGAAAGCTCACCAAGCAAGACATCACGGCCTGCCTGCTGACTGAGGAAAGTACTAAAATAATTGAGGAGAGAAAAGAAGGGAATAGAGAGAAATGCCAATATATTCTCTTTTCATCTGTACACTAGCATCATTCAATGGCCTCAGAAGACTTCAAAAAACAAATCTATCAGACTTTTTTCCCATGGAGCTCTGAAGCAATGTCTTCTAAGAGCTTCTGCCTGATCTCTCCAGACTGAATGTAGAGTGGGTCTGTGGCACAATGTTCCTGAAATAGTGACCAAATGACAAATTCAAGCAATAGAACTCTGCATGCTTCTATGATAGGTTGCAGTAAGCCTTTTTTCCAACAACACGACAATTTACTTCCAATTACTTCACGCAAATGTTTGTAACATTAGTATCATTGCTTAACATCCATGCATTTACATGCTCTTAAAAAATGTTAAGAAAGTTCATTTATCTGTCACTGGTTTTACCTCTCCTAAAGAAAGCTAAAGTAATAAAGCTTCTATCATAAATGTAGAAAAACTTACCAAAACTACTCTTTTATTAGAGTCCCAAAGCAAAACCTCTCTCCAGAAAACCCTCAGGCTAAACAGTAGACTTTTTTAGAAAACCAGTTGACAACATTATAAAGGAATTCATTATTTGGTAGAAAATTGAAACAGGAAATATTTTAAGATCATGCATTCAGCCCTGAATCTTCTGGACTTGAATGGACAGAAGTTATATTGGGTTTACATTTACATGCCCAGCTTTATGACTGGTCTACCCACTTTTCACAAGTTTAAAGCTGGCCTTTTCTTCGCTTTGAGGGTAGCAGAGTCCTGGAACAGGCTGCTTAGAGAGGTTGTAGAGTATCCATTTCTGAAGGCATTCAAAACCCACCTGAATGTTTTTCAAGCTCTAGCAGCAGGGTTGGACTGGATAATCTTCAGAGATTCCTTTCAACCCATACCATTCTGTGATTATTATTTCTCTAGGCTTATTAAAGACTATAAAACAAAGGAAGAAGAGTATCCAATCTCACTGAAAAACTTCTTTAAATCTACTGTTTAGACCAAGTAGAAATTTCTAATCGACATAGAGGTTCAGAGTTCCACAGCTTCAGAGAAACTAAAACATACTGGTCTACCTTACAGCCCAGTGTCATCCCTCATTCCATCTGGACTTCGCTTACAAAATACTTCAAACTCCATCTGCAGAGAATCATGGCTGCCTTCAAAGTCATTACATCTTAAAAATCAGAGGAAAGTTCTTCCAAGTCTGTTTATTTAATCCAAAACATTAACACACTGACAGCTGTTGAGCTGCTTCATTTAGCTGTCACAACAGACCATAAAGCACCACTGCGAAATGGACACTTCTGTGTGTGACATCTGCCACTCTTCTACTAACTGCTGCTTCACCATGAACATTTTACCGAATAATTGATTTGGCTAGGTGTATGCAACAGAGAATTTTTTTTTTTAATGCATTAAAACATCTGGGTTTTTGCTCTGCCTAATGTGATGAAGTCCAAATACAAGATTGGAAACTGCCATTTTTGGCTCTGACATGAGAAGGACTCCTACAGAGAGGTAACGTGACTCATCTACTCAGGAAAGCACACCTTCTGTAAAACAAGTTGAAAAATGTAAGCTTCAGCAGAAATCAAAATTCTTAGGAAAGCTTCATCTCTACAGGGCTGCTCTTGAATCCAAAGTATCTCCAGCTCAGTGGGAAAGATCAGTTATATGAAAGCAATTTGTAATATGCTCCAGGTAGAATATGGTGGCCTTCCTATCAAGGAAAAAAAATCATTACAGCAGACACCTTTGAAACATTTAATCTCGAGAAATGTAGAGTGCTTGGGCCTCTCAGACAGCTTGTAGGGATGCCTAAGAATCAGCAGTTCTGAACATGAGGCTGAAAGTCAGAAAATTTCCAACTAGCAGAAAAAAAACCCCATGAAGTCTGGGTTTGGAACCAACAGAAGCATCAATGACAAAGTGTCCTTGAACCAAATTTGCTGAAATTGCAAGGTAAAACACTGAATGCAACCAAGATATTTGCAAGTAGTAGGTGCAAACCACAAGACTGCACAGCAAGAAACGATCTTTCTCTTTCACCTGGGGATGACAAAGAAATGATCCCATAATGTTTACATTCCCACTTCTCAAGGAAGTATAATATTTACCTCTCCAGATTTAGTTGAGCATCCAAAAGGACAGTTCTAAAGACTAAAATAAAACAGATTTTCAACATATGTCCTGGTAGGGCATAAATCCTGCCCAAATTACAAACTCCTGCCCTTCCCCTCCTCCTGTAGCAAGGTGCAGGGGTTGCAGGAAGTTTCCTGTTATTGCCATCTATTGTTGGTTGGACTTGATGGTCTTAGAGATCCGTTCCAACCTTGATGATTCTATGATCTAAGCCAACAGATACACTTCAAGTATTGCTTTTGGCTTTTTCCAAATGCCTGTAGTTTGTCACCAAGATAATCACCTTGCTTGGAAACAGAAACTAAAAAGAGAAAAATAGCAGCTCTCCTCTGCATCATTATGCATTTTACAGTGACACTTAAATACAAAATGCACTGAAAACCATAGCGAAAAGCATTCCTCCTCAAGAAAGCAAAACATGCTTAGCTAGCAGTGCCTTCAGAGGGCATCCCTCAGACACTGCTACATAGCACACCAAAGGTGCACCTGATTAAACAACTGGAATTGTATCTTTTGGAAGTCTCCAGTCGGAACAAAGGGTAATTCCAAAATGGGAACTCAGCAGAAGCTGCTTCTTGTGGTCCCTTCCAACCCTGACTGATTCTATGATTCTATGATTGTCATAGGATGGAAAGAAAAAAGGTAAGACAAAATGAAGACCATGATTGCTGGTTTTAACATCCACATACAACAACTTTTATGGCTCATTTTGGAGATGTTCACCACTTCACTGGACCTGAGTAACCTTGTTTAACTTTGAAGTCAGCCCTGCTCTGGCCAGGAGATTCGGTTAGCTTATCTCTAGAGCTCCCTTCTGGGAGCATATCACAATGGGTATTAAGGATGGAGGTCTCCAAACTGGGAAGTTATTCTACTAACAGTAATAGCTAAGCCTTATTGAAGTGGTGCTTTAGATCTGGATTTACATCTTTTGGACCTTTTGGATCATTCAAGAGAAATAGGCATAGCAATACTTGGAGCGGTGCACACCTGTACATTCATTTCTTGATTAATAGCAGGTTCTTATTACATTGAGAATTACTTTCACAAGGCAGTTCCCCAACATGAATGGGATGCAATGGGATAATCTGCTCTTTCTGCCTGTTCCTTAGTCTCCAGTGACTATACGAGGCAGAAATTACTGCTTTTTCAAGCAGATCAAATTCAATTACACAAATCCCATCAGTTACTGGCCAGAGAGGAACCACTGACTCATCACTAGAATAAGGTTCTCCATCCCTACTGTTTACACATCTCTAAAGGTAGCAGGGAAACATTAAGCCCCACTTAAGAGTCATCTCTAGCATCCTCACTATTCAGAAACACAAGGAAGAAACATGGCTGTGGTGGGTTTAACTCCTGACGTATTAACAATGAGTATATCTTAAGACCAAACTACTGATAACTCCAATATGCACATCTTTTTGTGTGCCTGTAGTGGGTTGTTGCTCAAACCAACACAGTGCCCTGAAAAAAGTTTTGAAGGGCTAAATTCATCAATCATGGACGCAACCTGAAGTGCACCCTTAATATCTCCTTAGACCATTAGTCTATGCTATTACTGCATCTCAGCCTTCCTCAGCATAACTGGTGTGTTATGCTTATCAACTGCATTGTTGTTGGTTTATCTTAATGACTGAATGGAAATTTGACTTATACCCATCTAGAATGGACTTGGAAAATCATAGAAACATAGAATTGCTTTGGATAGAAAAGACTATACCAAGTTTGGTGCTAAATCATGTCCCTCAGCACCACATCTATGCCTCTGAAACTCTCCCAGACATGGTGCTGGGTAGCCTCTTCCAGTCTTTGAGAACTGAAAGTTTCTTCACATATCCATCCTAAACCTCCCCTGCTGCACCTTGAGGCCATTTCCTCTCATCCTATCACTTGTTACTAGGGAGAAGAGACCAACACTCACATAGAATAGAATAGAATAGAATAGAATAGAATAGAATAGAATAGAATAGAATAGAATAGAATAGAATAGAATAGAATAGACCAGGTTGGACGAGACCTCCAAGATCATCCAGTCCAACCTATCACCCAGCCCTATCCAATCAACTAGACCTTGGCACTAAGTGCTCCATCCAGTCCTTTCTTGAACACCTCCAGGGACAGTGACCCCACCACCTCCCTGGGCAGCCCGTTCCAATAGCAATTCACTCTCTCTGTGAAGAACTTCTTCCTAATATCCAGCCTATACCTCCTTTCAGGGAATTGTAAGGAGCAGTAAGGTCTCTCCTCAAACTCCTTTTATACAGGCTAAACAACCCCAGCTCCTTCAGCTGCTCCCCACAAGACCTATTCTCCAGATCCTTCACCAGCTTTATTGCCCTTCTTTGGTCATGCTCTAGCACCTCGGTCTCTTTCTTGTAGTGAAGGCCTTAAAACCAAACCCAGTACTCAAGGTGTGGCCTTGCCAGTACTGAGTGCATGAGTACAATCACTTCTCTACTCCTCTTGGTCACACTATTCCTGGTACAAGTCATTCTGCTGTTTGCTTTCTTGGCCCCCTGGGTACACACTGGCTCATATTCAGATGGCTGTCATTCATTCCCCCCAGGTCTTTAGCTGCTGGGTAGCTTTCCAGCCACCTTGCCCAAAGCCTGTTACTAAGCAATGTATAGGGTGAAAAAAAAAAAAAAACCATATATATATATATATACACATATATAGGCTTGTTTCTTAATTTACTTCTGTGCTTTTGAAATAACAAAGGCAGTGCAGATGATGCACAAACATCTGCATCTACTAACATAAGCAGATTCTTATTTGCTATAGTCATATCCTCTGCTTTACTACAGTCTTGCCACACAGGTTACTGCCAGTCAGGGACAGATACAGTCCCAATTTAAAAGGAGGATGACAGGCTTTCTGATGCTAACTGGACAGCTTGGCCCTTTTCTTCCCCATAAATCCATGCCTGTTTCTATGAGCAAACCCACTCTTTCACTTGCCTTGGTGGGACATCATGGATATGCGTCTAGGTTTGTGCTGGGACATTAGAGTAGAATCTGCTCCAATGTTTTTCAGAGAAGGCCAAGAGAGCTGAAACTCTGCATTCATCCATTTTCAAGGCTTTTGCTTGAGCAGGGGTTTTCAGCAGCTGCACAGTGCTGCAAGTTGGCATGAGTTCTTGTTATACTGCCATGGGCTAGAGTCAAACCCCTAGTTTAACACTGATGGTAAACTAACATTAGCACTGTTCCTGTACTACAGAAAATAATCCATGAAATCCATCATTTTCATAGCCACATAAAAATACACCATGAAAATATTCAACTTTGCAGGCTTCTGCTCACTCCTGCTAATTTCTTTCTCTGCATTTCATCAGAACTGTTATCTTCTATGAAAGGGGGTAAAAAATAAAAACAGACAGAAAACTGAATTTATTTAACATTTTAGATTGGGACAAATATAAATTTAGATTTGTAATTTCTAATTCATCTAGAAATTTGTGGAAATAGCAACCAAAACATACAAATTGATATTCCAGATGACAAAACCTTCACCTAATTCAATATTCTGTCATGAACATAAGCTAGCACCAACAAAAATATACATTGTAAATATCACAGAATCATAGAATGTTTTGGGCTGGAAAGAACCTTAAGGATCATCTAGCGTTTTAAAAGATGTGGTGCTGAGGGGCATGGTTTAGCATCAGACTCAGCAGAGAGTAGATAGGATGCAATGCATATATTCCCATTGTTCCTACACCAACGTCATACACTTTTGCTCCTGCAATGAGTTATACAACTAATAGTTTATCTTGAACACTCTCTAAATCTTTGGTAATTTTACCAAATGATCTTGGCACCTTATCATAACAGTGAAGCCAAACTATTATCAACAAGAACTTGAACATTAAAAGCCTTTTAAGTGCCATTTGAGAGTCTTGTAATAATTGAGGTGAAGTTCCTTACATATAATCCAGTTCTAGGTCTAAAGATGTCATATGCTTCTCCAATGCTCTCCTCTTTTAGGATTATACATGAACATTCTGACTATAATAGTCTAATTACACACACATGACTATAAAGAGAAGTTCTCTGTGTGTTCGCTGCTAAAACCACACCTCGAACACTGGGTTTAGTTTTGGGTCCCTCGCTAAAAGAAGATCATTGAGGTGCTGAAGCATGTTCAAAGGAGAAACTAAACTGATGAAGATCCTTGAGCACAAGTCATGTCAGGAACGGCTGAGGGGACTGGGACTGTTTAGTCTTCAAAAGAGGAGGCTGAGGGGAGAACTCATCACCCTCTACAGCTTCCTGAAAGGCAGTTGGAGCAAGGTGAGCAGTCAGTTTCTTCTTATATACAAGTGACTGGACAAGAGAAAAAGACTGAAGTTGTGTCAAGGGAGGTTCAGGTTGGCTATCAGGAAGAATTTCTTCACAGAAAGGGTTGTCAAGCTTTTGAATTGGCTGCACAGGGAGGTATTTAAAAGCTATGTGGATGTGCTGCTGAGTGGCATGGTTTAGTGGTAGTAGCTTTGTAGTAGTGGTGGGATTGTTTGCTGGAGGTAAGCATTAGACTTGATGATCTCAAACCTGAACAAGTTCTATGATTCTATGTTGTTCTTCACTGATACAGAATCATAGAATCATTTAGGTTGGAAAAAACCTTTAAGACCATCAAGTCCAATCTCTGACCCAGCATTATCTAATCGACTAAATCATGGCACCAAGTACAGCATCACAGGCAAGTCTTCTATTTCAGTTTCTCTCCTCTTGACAACACAGACAGGAAGGGTTCAGTATAACAGGGCTACCTCTTTGGAGGTGGAGAGAAGATGGGAAACTCATTAGTTTTCAACTAACATTAACTTATGAATACTTTCCATATCCTGATGTACTTGAGCAATAAGAAATTCCCAAGAGGACATAAAGAACAGTCAATAAATGTTATAATATACAGTGGACCAATGGGGACACACAATACCATCTGCTTGTTCTGTGTCTACCTACAGGCCCAGTTAAGAATCTGAATACCTTGATCATAGCCCTGAAACATTCTGTGAAGAGCCACCAATACTTGTGTTCCAACAAAGGCTGGGAAGGAGATGTCCAATTCAATGATGCCTGCCAATATCAACTTTTAGGAAGCAAGGAGGAGAGCTAAAGAACATAGTCAGAGAGATACATCTGCAGTTAGGAGGATGCCAAAGGACACTAAGATCGCTATAATGAACACTGGACAGCTACATGGAACAGAAGCTGCTAGTAAAGAATAACCTAGTTGCTAGTATCAGCTGAAGGCCAGATAATGTTACAGCCACAAACCACAAGTTCAAGAGCAAGTTGGGACTGAAGCCTGTGGACATAGCTGACCTTTACTCCTTGGAATCAGGCATTACTGCTGTTCCCCAAGGCACAGTGTGTGTGTGGGGGGGAAGTGTAACAGAGTTGGCATCACAGGAAAGAACTAATAACTGAGGACAGAAAGTCTGTAATTCTGTCCACTTCCATGTAAAAGGGCAGAAGTGTTGTAAGGGACTAGCTGTGCTAAATCATGACTTCCTGACCTCAAACACAGTAAAGAAGCCTACCAACCAGGTCAAATCACCAAAGAAGAGCATAAAAGGATGGCACAAGCAGCTGAGGTACAAGCTAATAAGTCAAGACACAAAACAGGACCACAAGAAACAAAGGAACCCTATAACCACAGCTGAGCAGAGACAGGTCAGGTACACTACTGATGTTGATCTGTCCATAACCTGCCCTTTAAGTGAGTGCTCCAAAACACCAAAATGTTTGCAATATCTAAACATGAAGTAGGACAATATTTTTTCAAAAAAATTAACATTTCAGGCTAGTCAAGTAAGAAAGATTAAAAGTTTTGCAAAGGAAGCTCTTTTTTTCTCTACTACATCCTTACAGACTAAGCTTTACCTCTTCAGTCTTTTTGTAATCCAGATGCCACTATGTCCCTTTCCAGGTATATAAATACTCCAGTCTTCTCCTGGCTGCTCTGTGCCTGTTCCCTGCCTGTCTCCCAAGTCTCTCACTGTCCTCATTTCCTCCGTTTTAAAACCTAGCTGCCACAGTCTACCTTCCAGAAATATGCCCCTCCTGAAAATGCTCATGGGAAAGGAGCAATCTCCTTCTCTGAAGATCTCCATATAATTCCAAATTCAAGCAGCCATCAGAAGGGAACTGTGCAAGCTACTGAACATCACTAAATATCTATGCAGGAAGCTGTAAAGAAATAAAGTATGTATCGGCCTTTATAACCACAAAGACTACATCACCAGTGATTCAGAGAGAATGGGGAGCTGATGCTGAGAAAGCTAGAGGGTTTAGTGACTTTTTGCATTAGTCTTCATGAAGGATATCTATTGGTGTCAAGAAGAATTAATTGCAACAACAGTCAGAGCTCAGCTGAGAACGGAGATTATTAATTACGTTTGTCAAATTTAGTTGGCCTGACAAATATCAGCTAAGATGTATATTAAAAAATATGAAAACTGGTGTCTCATGGAGGGTTGTCCTGGTAGGGCATAAATTCTGCCCAAATTAGTTCAAACTCCTGCTCTTTCTTTCTCCTGTTGCAAGGTCCAGGAGTTGCAGGTGAACTGGTGATGAGGGTTTGAACAAAGAAAGCCCTGTGCCACATGACCAAGTCAGGTGTCCTGTGCTGTCCCTCAAAGCGTTAGGGTGGATACCTAGGCACAGGACTTTGAATCTATTGGCCAGAACAATGGATGCTAGAGCCCATTGGTCAGTTTCACCCTTCAAAATAGTCTATTTAAGGGAGGGTGACTTAGAGCCGTTGCTCTCTTTTCCTGCTGCCCTCCATCAGGACTGGACATCTATTTGCACCTCTCACATTGGCCACGTGTTTGTAGTGTGCATTGCAGATTGCAGCAATACAGCAGCGGCAAGGCAAACTCTTTCTCCTGGGGACACACACTGTACCTATCGCGTCTGTATTAGGTGAGGTTAGGATTTTCCCCCTATTGTCAGGTTCCCTGTTTTCCAAGTTCTGGCTGTTTAAGCTGTTTAAACTGTTTAATTCAGTGTTTATAAATAACCTTTGTGCAATAACCTCTTAACGACCAAACATCCAAAGAATCTCAGGGAATTTTCCCTGAAATCTTGATTATTAAGCTTATTAATAATCGCAACAAGGATGGGTGAAAGTGTATTGCCCATGCTTAGAGCAGGAGGAAAGAGGAGCTAGGAAACCACAGACAACTCGAAGTGAACTTCAGATCAGAGAACATTTCCAAATAAAGCAAAGCATCATGTGCAGCTGTAAGATAGCACAGATAAATTTCAATCAGTATAGATCAGTTAAGAACAAACTAATAGTCCAATTTCTTCCTCTGTGTGGCTTAATAGGCCCTTTTAGTAAAAGAGGAGAAACTGTCACACATCTTGACTTCAGCAAGTCATGATGAGATGTGAAAATAGAAATTAGATAACTGTGCTCACAAAGGACCAATGTTTCACTGTGAGATAGAAAGATATATTGAGTGGTGTTTCTATGGCTCTGCCCAGGATCCAGCCTTCACAGTGCTTCTTTTAACAACTTAGATGAGAGATAGAAGAAAATAGGTCTAACAGTAAGAAGGATTACAAGTACTGGTGAATTATAGAAGGATTAAAATAGGTTTTAACAAGCTAAAGAAAAGGAGGCTGAGGGGAGACCACCTCAGCCTCTACAGCTTCCTGAAAGGAGGTTGGAGGGAGGTGGGTGGTGGTCTCTTCTCCCTAGTAACAAGTGGTAGGACAAGAAGAAAGGGTTCTTAAAAACTGGAACAGGCTCTCCAGGTTGGTGGTTGAATCCTCATCCCTGAAAGTGTTCCAAAGACACAAAAGTGTGGTGTTGAGGAACGTAACCTAGCACCAGACATAACAGAGAGATATTATGGTTGGCATTTTTAATAGAATGAAATTTATGCCTTAGCCATTTTTCCCTTTCTAATCCTTTTTCTAGTAAGAATTCCTAACTGCTAAGTGTGAATCTCCAACATGACCCAGAGTTTCTGGCATCAATATTGGAGTCATTAATAGACTTACACCACAATTTTCCCTGTTGATGACCTGTTGCTATGGAGGGCCTGAGCAAAACTGGAAGGAAGAACTACTTATACCTTTAGTCACATCATTAATACAGTCTTAACAAACTGAAGTTCATAGGCCCTAGATGCTGATGAATTCAGAGCAGATAAACTTGCTCTGCCCAATGTTTTAATCAACTGCAATGTCTGCTGAACAGTTGGACCCAATGATCTTAAAGGTCTTTTTCAACTGAAACAGTTCTGTAATTCCAGAATCATATAATGATTTGGTTTGGAAGGGACCTTAAAGATCATCTAGTTCCAAACCCCTTGCCATGGGCAAGGACACCTCCAACCAGACGAGCTTGCTCAAGGGCCCATCCAATCTGCTTTTCAACACTTCCTTCTTAAACTTCATAACTTCTCTCACCAAAAATTCATGGTAGATTTCCAATTCAAGTAATTTGGTTCATGTTTGCCACACTGTTTTGTATTGTAGCATCCATACTGAGTACATCACAAGTAAGCCATAGCATGGCAGATCAAAATAACATGTGGTAAAAGTTAAAAGGGAAAAATGAGCTAGAGAGAAGACTTGACAGATGGAATTTAAGCTCCAGACAGAGATCCTCAAAATAATTACGCTTAATTATTCACCCACCACCAAAAGTGCTTGCTGAAGTACATGAGAGTTCTAAGGTAAAAGAATTGCCACTCAATATTATCCTTGTGTATTAGATTGGAACACACCCTGACACAAATGCACAATCATGAAAATTCTAAAGTTACAGTTCAGTTCCAGAAAATTACTGCAACCTTCCCCCACTCCAAACCCATCATCCAAAAGGCTCTGTTTTCATATTGCAAAATCCCTAATCCCACAAGAGGTCCTGGAAATCAGCCATGCATAGATGTGTGTCAGGGATAACAAAGATGGTGGTGGTTTATAAACAGTGAATAAATGACCAGGAAATTATTTCTTGTAGGCATTTTTAAGTGTAAAAATGTCATTTGACTTGTAACAAAACAAATATATACACTAGGAAGAGTCCAGCTCTTTCCCAGTTCTGGGCTTCCCAGTTCAAGAGAGACAGGGAACTACTGGAGAGAGTCCAACAGAGGTCTACAAAGATGATGACCAGGCTGGTCATCTCTGTTATGAGGAAAGGCTGAGAGACTTGGGGCTGTCTACCCTGGAGAAGAGCAGACTGAGAGGTGATGGATGGATGGATGGATGGATGGATGGATGGATGGATGGATGGATGGATGGATGGATGGATGGATGGAGAACAAGTGGATGGGGCTGGGCTCTTTTCAGTGGTGTCCAGCAACAGGACAGTTAACAACTGGCACAAACCAGAACACAGAAGGTTCCAGTTGAACCTACAGAAGAACTCCTTCACTTTGAGAGTGATGGAGATCTGGACCATTCTGCTTCTCTGGAGACTCAAAATCCACCTGGATGCCATCCTGTGTAACTTGCTTCAGGTGAACCTGCTTTAAGCAGGGAGATTGAAGTAGATTACCTCTAAAGGTCACTTCCAACCCCTATCATTCTGTGATCCTGTGATATAAGTTTGGCACAATTAAGAAAAAAAAAATTACCTATGGAGCTAAATAAGCATCAATCTAAATACACAACAAACAAAAGGAGTAAATCTACAAACAGTTTCTGAAAGTGCACCCTAAAAATGTTCATTGCAAACTGTACCTATACAGATTCTCCATAATATTTATTTATTAAGGATGACTATGTACAGCTCTAGAGATTTTCTTTTAAATCTGTTTCATGTTTCCTTCTGGTTTTAGACTCAAACGTTAATTGAAATTCCTAACACTGAAATCAATGGAGGTCTTCTCTGAGCTTCCTTCTGAGACCAAGCAATGGATGTTTTTAAGTTCATTTGATTTACTGGATTCTGATCTTAGGACAGAGGTAAACTCCGTTCCTCAACCATCCTGACAAGTGAAAAACAGAGCCAAGAGAAGGAAATGTTAGATATTCACACTGGGATGCCAGGAAAGAATCCAGGTTGAAATATCCCCACATTTACTCCTTCTAATACCCTTGGCTGCACTTAGGGTCAGGAGGATGAAGCAACCTAAAGATGTAGCTGTAATTCCCAAGCAACCAAGAAGAATTTTGCTGGGCTGAATCTGCTCTCTACAGGTCTCACAGCAATATTAAACTGATCAAACAGCACCAGCAGCCTAACTATCCAACTTATTTGATATTCAGCATACACTCTCTTAGCTGTTTCCAATTACTGTGCTTTTTTTTCTGGAAACAGATAGTGCTTGGCTGTGCTTGAAACCTATTAACATTGCTGTCTCAGTCACTGGAAGGGTAGTGGCTCAAATGGTGTGCATGTGTCTGTGGATACAAGACCCGATTGCTTTGAAAATGTGCTCAACTTGCCTGAAACTTGCTGGTTTGCTCCCCCAAAATGAACAGATCTGGTTCACTTTTGCCCATAATGAAGAATCACCCTCTCTCATTTTCCAATAGTATCACAGAGCTTTTCTCAAAAGAAGCTGGTGGATGGTTTGAGCTTGCTAATCAGGTCTTCTGTGTCTAGCCAGATATTTTCATGTGCTCATGACAGCGGCATCTACATGCATTCTCCAGAAGTTAGTTATTGACACATTCAACATTCTCCTAACACAGTCATTCCTAATTCTGCATGTTAAAACACACCTGTGGAATAAGCAAAGTAACTTAAACCAATACAATATCAAAGGTATTTCGGTTCAGCCTTCAAATTACGGCCTATAATCCCTTTCAGTATCACCTTTAGAGACATGATACTATGCTTATATTACTTTTCCCATAGTTTTATGGTGGTATAGCTTCTGTCCCTTTCTTAAGTTGGATGCATTTTAATTCATTTTTGTGCTGCTCTGCTCTGTTCTCCAGAGCAAGTTTGCTTATGGAAGGCATCAGTCAGATAATCTATTAAACTAAAGTGGGTACTAGAGAGACCTCTTTGTAAAGTGTGTCTCTCTCCTCTTGTTTATTTTCTCTTGGATAAAATAGGTCATATTCTAGTCAGGGTCTGCTTGGGACTTTGGGAGAAACCTTTATGTCTACACAGGGATTTGATTCTCTGAAGCTTTTTCCCATAAACAACACAAATTTGCTAAGCAGAAGCAGCATGCACAGTTTTGACAACAGAGAAGAGGTTTATTTTGAATACAGCTAAATTGTGACAATATATTATCTCCTCGAAGGAGATCTATTTCAAAGAGCATTGCCTCATAGGCAAATTGTAATATATTTGCATAAAGAGGAAACCACCACTAGCAGATAACCCTTCAAAAGGGGGTGAAATTACTTTACCGTATACTTTAAGAACCCCTGTGAGGAAAAGTATCTGTTACATGATAACTTGTAACATAAATAGCTGATTGTGTACATAAGTGTATTTATCAAAACCTTTCCTCTACTGTAAAAAAAGAAGAATCTACACAATCCTGTTATGACAAATTTCCAAAAGCATTTCTAATGGCTAATGCAACACATCAATTAATTTACATAGTGGGGGAAAGGAAAAAAATTTTAAAAGGATAATTTCAGACATTTCCAACTGCTGACCATCTTCAAAGCAGGAGAACAGTACTTAAAGGACGTAGCTCCATGTTGTTAGTTGTAAATACAGCAGATTTCTGTAAGACATCAGCCTAGCTCTACTTGTATACAGGTAACTGAAACCTCTTTTTTCACAGAATTAACCAGGTTGGAAAAGACTTCTAGGATCATTGAGTCCAACCTATCGCCTAACCCTTCTAATTAACCAAGACATGGCACTAAGTGCCTCTTCCATCCTCCTCTTAAACACCTCCAGGGACAGTGACTCCACCATGCCTGCTCCCCAGGCAGCCTGTTCCAATGGGCGATCACCCTTTCCACGTAGAACTTCCTAACGTTCAGCCCAAACCTGCCCTGGTGAAGCTTGAGACTGTCCCCTCTTGATCTGTCACTGGGTGCCTGAGTGAAGAGACCAACCCCCACCTAGCTACAACCTCTTTTCAGGCAGTTGTAGAGAGCAATAAAGTTGCCCCTGAGCCTCCTCTTCTCCAGGCTCCAGCTCTCTCACCCGCTCCTCATAGGGCTGTGCTCCAACCCCTTCACCAGCCTTGGTGCCCTTCTCTGGACATGTTCAAGCACCTCAACATCTTTCTTAAATTGAGGGACCCAGAACTGGACACATTACTCAAGGTGTGGCCTGAGCACTGCTGAATACAGGGGCAGAATGACCTCCCTGTCCTGCTGGTCACACTGTTCCTGATACAGGCCAGGATGCCATTGGCCTTCTTGGCCACCTGGGCACACTGCTGCCTCATGTTCACTCACTTGTTGACCAGTACCCCCCAGGTCTCTCTCTGCCTGGCTGCTCTCCAGCCACTCTGTCCCCAGCCTGTAGCACTGCATGGGGTTGTTGTGGCCAAAGTGCAGAACCTGGCACTTGGACTTGTTAAAACTCATGGCACTGGACTGTACCTATCTGTCTAGCCTGTCCAGGTGCCTCTGCAGAGCACTCCTCTTCTCTAACAGATCAACACATGCTCCCAACTTGGTGTAGTCTGCAAACTTAACTCATTGTAGACTCAAGCCCCTCATCCAGATCATCAATGAAGATATTAAACAGGACTGATCCCAGCACTGATCCTTGGGGCACACCACTAGTGACTGGAACTGGATGTGGCTCCATTCACCACCACTCTCTGGGCCCAGCCACCCACCAGTTCTTAACCCAGCACAGAGTGCCCCTGTCCAAGCCATGGGCTGCCAGCTTGGCCAGGAGCTTGCTATGGCAGACAGTGTGAAAGGCCTTGCTGAAGTCCAGGTAGACTACAGCCACAGCCTTCCCCACATTCACCAGGCAGGTCACCTGGTCATAAAAGAAGATCAGGTTGGTCAACCAGGACCTGCCCCTCCTAAATCTGTGCTGGCTAGGTCTGATCCCCTGACCATCCTGTAGGTGCCCTGTGATTGTATTCAGCATAATCTGTTCCATTATCTTACATGGCACTGAGGTCAGACTGACAGGTCTGTAATTTCCTGGGACCTCTTTCTGATGCTTCTTGTGAATGAGCATCACACTGGCCAGCTTCCACTCTTCCAGTCCTCTCCAGCAAGCCAGACTGTTGATAAATGTAGAGGGGCTTGGCAAGCTCATCTGCCAGTTCTTTCAGCACCCTAGGGTGGATCCCATCTGGTCCCATAGATTTGTGAGGATACAAGAGGATCAACAAGTTCCTAACTGCTTCCTCCTAGATTACAGGGGAACTGTTCTGCTCCCTGACCCCACCCCAGCTTGGAAGGGCAGCTGTCATAAGGGCAACCTGCCTTACTATTGAAAATTGAGGTGAAGAAGGTGTTAAGCACCTCTGCCTTTTCCTCATCTCTAGTCACTACATTCCTTTCCTTGTCCAGTAAAGAGTGGAGGTTATCCTTTCCCCTCTTTTTGGCATTAATACATTTATAAAAACATTTGTTGTTATCATTCACAGCAGTGACCAGTTGTGGTGGTTCGGGAGTTATCCACCCCACACACACTTTTGAAATCACCCAAACCAGACTCAGCTGGTTGCAAGCTAATGAATGAAGCTTCATATTTACAGTTTTGCACAATATACAGGCAGACATTTACAACATACTACAAATATTTACAGATATATTCAATTAAAACGTAATACAGAAACACAATGCACCTCCCAGAGATCAGAGTCCCCAAGAGGGATTCCCAACAATCCTTCCACCTTCTCCCCACCACCCAATCTTATCCCAGAATCTGCCTTATATGCCAGGTAAGCAGGGAAGATCAGCTGGCCCGGGTTGGGGGGGCAAGGGGGGTTAGAAGCAGAAATTGATTAGTTGGGTTACACAGATCCATCCGGAAGGCAAGGGAGAGACCAACAGCCAAAGCTCAGACCTGAGCAGCTCTGTCTTATCTATGGTTGTGTTCTTACTTTTGTACCTGTCAGCAAACCTATGAGCAAAGTAGACATCACCAATGTTTTCCTTTCTCAACCTATAATCTAATTTCTCTTATTAAAATATTCCAATTAGCCTCAAACCAGAACACTTGTCTGAGTTCTAACTGGACTTTGGCCTCTCTAATTTTTTTTCTACACAAGCTGGCAATATCCTTAAATTTTTCCTGAGTTACTACCCCCAAAGGTGATATGCCCTCTTTTTTTTCCCTTAATTCCTTCACAAGTCACTCACCCATCCAGGCTTAACATCTTCCCTGGCACAGCCTGTAATTTCAGCACGTCCTGTTCCTGTGTCTTCAAGATCTCTTTCTTGAAGTAGTCCAACCCTCTTGGACCCTTTTGTTTCTAAAGGCTTTTTCTCAAGGCACCGCTCAAGTTAGCACTTTGAATAAGCTGAAGTCTGCCCTCCAGAAGTCCAGTATGGATGTTTTGTTGATGCCCCTCCTAGCTTCACTTGCATATTGAAAATTTTATTATTTCATGGTTACTGCACCCCAGACAGCCTCTGACCACCATATCTCCCACTAGCCCCTATTTGTAAACATCAGGTAGAGCAGAGCCTCACCCCAGTAGGCTGGCACACCAGCTGTGTCAGCAAGCTATCCTCTGTGCTCTTTGAAAACCTTCTAGACTGCCACCTCTCTACGGTGTTGTGTTCCCAGCAGGTATCTGGCAGATTAAAGTCACCTACAAGAACAAGAGCTGGCAGTCTTGAAACATCTTGCAGATGTTTATAGAATAACACACATACCTCCTCTTTCTGGTTGGGTGGCCTGTAACAGACTCCAAACAATATACCAATCTTATTGGTCTGGCCTCTGATTTTTACCCATAGGCATTCAACCTGCTCATCATTAGTCACAAGCTCCATGGTGTCTTACAGGGCCACCCCTCCACCCCTTCTCCCTCTCCTGTCTTTCCTGAGAAGCCTGTATCTGTTCATTGTAGGGCTCCAGTCGTGTGATGCATCCCACCATGGTTCTGTGATGGCTACTACATTGTAGCCTTCCTGTTGCACCAAGGCTTCCAGCTCGTCCTGCTTGTTGCCCATACTATGTGCATTAGTGTACATGCACTTCAGCTGGACTGCTGATTTTACCCCTGATACTGGCTTACCACCCTCAGCTTCCTTTGTGAAGAGCCTGGTTCCATCCCCTTCTCCCTTCAAACCTAGTTTAAAGCCCTCTCAATGATGGCTGTCAGCTCATGGTCTAGAATTCTTTTTCCCTTTTTCGATAGGCAGACTCTGTCTGAGTCTAGCAGTTCAAGAGCAGTAAAGGTCGCCCTATGGTCAAAGAACCCAAACTTTTGCTTCAGACACCAGCCCTTGAGCCACTTATTGATAATGCTGGTGTTCCCATGCCTTTCAGCATCCATCCCTGCCACAGTGGGGACTGAGTGGAACACCACCCGTGCTCCTACCCCACCAATCAGTTGACACCGAGTTTGGAATTCCCTTTTAATTACCCTGGTAGCCTTTATGTCAATTTCATCACTGCCAGCCTGGACAACCAGCAGCAGGTAGTTATCAGAGGGACCCCGAGAAAGGGAATCCCATTCAGAGGATTGCCATAGCTAGAGCCATGCAACTGAATTTTATTTTTTATTACTGCTACTCAATGTTAGTGCAAAATACTGTATTACACTACTCTGCACCACATTCTCTGGCAAATACGTTTTAAGAAATTGTCTTTTACAACCAGATTACCTGCCTGGTGAATGTAGGGAAGGCTGTGGATGTAGTCTACCTGGACTTCAGCAAACCCTTTGACACCATCTGCCACAACAAGCTCCTGACAAAGCTGGTAGCTCGTGGCTTGGACAGATCCACTCTGAAATGGGTCAAGAACTGGTGGAGGGTGGGGCCCAAAGAGTGGTGGTGAATGGTGCCACATCCAGTTGGTGACCAGTCACTAGTGGTGTGCCCCACAAATCAGTGCTGGGCCCAATCCTGTTCAACATTTTTACTGATGACCTGGACAAGGAGATAGAGTCCATCATCAGTAAGTTTGCACATGACACCAAGTTAGGAGCAGGTGTTGATCTGTTGGAGAATAGGACAACCCTGCAGAGGTACCTGGACAGGCTGGATAGGTGGACAGAGGCCAATGGGATGAGATTTAACAAGGCTAAGTGTAAGGTTCTACACTTTGGCCACAACAACCCCATGCAGTGCTACAGGCTGGGGACAGAGTGGCTGGAGAGCAGCCAGGCAGAGAGGGACCTGGGGGTGCTGGTAGACAGTAAGCTGAACATGAACCAGCAGTGTGCCCAGGTGGCCAGCAAAGCCAATGGCATCCTGGCCTGTATCAGGGATAGTGTGGCCAGCAGGACAAGGGAGCTTATTCTTATGTCAATGGTAAACTTGCTGAGGGACCATTCTGTCCCTTCATTCATGCATTTGATCATGCATACATTGAACAGGACAGGACCCAGTACTAATCCCTGAGGAATACCACTTGTCATGGACCTTATGTTAGAGTAAAGCACAAGGTTAACATTAAGTACAAAAATATTTTAATAATAATTATGTTAAATGTCTTCAAATTTTTTTTTTAAATGCCTTACCAATATTTCTGGCTTAACATGCCTCAAATGTTTAAGTGCAGGGTCTACATTCCCAGTACAGCAGCCATAAAAAATGCCACCTGTAAACCACAAGGCCTTTGGGCTCTGCACTGTCAGATGAGCCAGATGGTTTTCACACACACATACTGCAGCAAGTTTGAAAAACAGCTTCCAGTAATAGCGCAGTCCAAGTCCCCACAGCACAGTGCTCAGAGCAACAACAAATGTGCAATTGCTTCCACTGTAACTCTGACGGCCAAGAGAACAGAGATTAGGGAAGGAGAAAAGTCTCTATTACCCAGCTGAAGACAGCCTCAGCTTGTCAAACAAGGAGATGTTTCTTCTTTGCCTTAACATATTACTATTACACTTCCACTGAAAAGCCAAAGCCAGACCACCATCCCAGAGAATGCTGGAATTCCTGTGTGATGCCACACCTCTTCGGCGCTGGTTCCATCTTTACCATGTACTAGGTCAACATACAGACTTTTGCAGGAGCAAAACCAAAATACTCACCATAAAGGAATTGTTCTTATTCTCATTACAGTGAGTTTTTTTAAAATGCATGGCATCCTGCTTAGCTGACAATTCACCATGGAAACCTCTAGTCATGTGCAAACTGCCACATATTTCAGGTGTTACAGAAACACAGAATGGCAGGGGTTGGCAGGCACCTCAGAAGATCATCTAGTCCAACCCCACTGCTAAAGCAGGGTCACCTAGATCAGGTTCCACAAGGAACATGTCCATGTGGGTTTTGAATGTCTCCAGAGAAGCAGACTCTACAACCTCTCTGGACAGCATGGTCCAGTGCTTTGATAACCTTAAGAAGTTTCTTCTTGAGTTCATGTGAAGCCTCCTGTGTTACTTGGGCTAACATTGGCCTCCCTCCTCTTGGTGTGAATAGCCTTGCCTCAACTCAGCTTCTGCTACTGAGAGGAGATGCTGCAGTCCTGGCTTTCTGGACTCCATAAAGCTACCAGCTCCCCTAAGAGCTCTTGCCATCCTCAGCAAACATCTGCCCCAGATGTTGCCTCAACATCTAATGTGTCTAGAATGAAACCTTGAGTCAGGGTTCAGGTAAGTGCTGGAGCTCAGCTTTCAGCACCAAACAAAAAGATGATGTCCAAACGGATGACATCCTAGAACAGCTACAGCCTCCACAAATGCTAACGCTGCAAGAGTCTAAGTGAGCTAGGGCAAACCCTTCATCCCACCTAGGGCATAATTATATCATTCTGCTTGACAATGTGACATATAGGGGGCAATAAAATGCACATTTCACAGAGAGGCCAGAATGACACAGCTCCTATGGATGGTTAGGCTACTTAATTTATGTTTCAGAACTCATCTGAATTCATTAAGCAATTCCTCTCTATTCAGCCTTGCTATAGACAGCTGCTTATATAAAGGTTATGAGAAATAAACACTTTTAGGCATGGGCAATTTATTTCTTCCTTGAACCTGACTATCTTTTGTGAAATTGCATGCTACAGAGCAATAACTACAATATCTAATTTATAGAAAGCATGAAAACCAAAGGCTTCAAACTGCTGCAGAATAGGAGAGTTGTAAATATGTTCCAGGAAGAATGAAAACAAACAACAAACCAAAGAGAAAATGTTTAAGGCACTGAAGGTGGCTCAAACAGTGAAGATTAATGTTTTACTTTGTTTACATATTTTTCAAGAACATGTTCAAGAAAGCCACTTACTGCATCCTGTGCTTCTTGCATCTGCAAAATAATTAACCATGGGGTGGGATTTTTTTAAACAGAAGCATTTCCTGAGTTCATGTAAAGTAAGAAGGTAAATAAATATGTGAAGGCTTTGAACGAAACAAAACAGAATCCCTCAGCTCTGAGGGAGTTGTTTGCTGTCCTTTAAAAACAGGCTAACCCAGTGTGCACTTCATTAGTATTCTAATTGTCAAGTAGTGCTCAGTGGTTGTCTCGGGTTGTCTGATTAAAAATTAAACAACATTAATTTTTTTTCCATTGCCAGATGCACTGAAGTGTTTTAAGTCTTTTTTTTTTTTTTTTTTTTTTTTTTTTTTTTTTTTTTTAATTAAAATCCCTTCCCAACACTTAAGATCACATGCCATTGTAGCAGAGCAGCAACTGACCATACTTGCTTGAGTAGATCATGAAAGAATATTTAATTCTGAATTACAGGGCAGAATTTTATTAGAATTACAGAATCATAGGTTTGGGTTGGAAAAGACCTTTGAGATTTATCATTGTTCTTCCCTTCATTTCGGCTATCTTCATGTTCTCCAGGGCTGAAAGAAAAAATTATGAGCATGTGATCACAGAGCACAGCAAATGGCTCCACAACACTGGAGGTGCCCAAAACACACTGAGGTGTTATGCTGAGGGAAGAGACATGGTTTAGCACTATGGCTAAAGAACGGTTGGGGTCTGTGATCTTAGAGGTCTTTTCCAAACATCATGCTATGATCTACAACCAGCTACAGAACACCCTGGTTTCCATCTTTAAATAGACATGGTGCTTTGGAAAGGATGTTGTTGCAGATGTGATCTTGGCTGCTGGACTGACCATAAATATCTAAAAAGCAAGTGTCAGGAGGGCAGACCCAGATGCTTCTCAGTGCCAGGATAAGGGGCAGTGGATAAACAAACACAGGAGGTTCCATGTAAACACGGAGGGGGGGGAGAAAAATCTTCACTTTGAGGAGGGCGGAGCACTGAAACAGGTTGCCCAGACAGGTTGTGGCACCTCCTTCTCTGGAGGCGTTCAAAACCCACCTGGATACATTCCTGTGTAATTTTTTCTGAGATATCTCCTGTACCAGTGGGGGAGGCTTGGATGAAATGACCATCAGAGGTACCTTCCAACCCCCACCATACTGTGATTCTGTGATTTAGAGGTAACATTTGAACACTTAAGTACTCTTCCAATTACATACTTATTATCATAAAAGCATCTCACCACTCTCACAGTAAAGAATTTCTTCCTAATATCCAGAGAGTCATGAAGATTGTAAAAAATATTGAAACCAACCTCACAACTACTGCAGCCACAGCAAAGCTTTCATCATCATCATAAAGGAGGTATCCATCAGGCTCACCTTTCCCTGGTTGTACTTAGATGGTGACAGTAGTTTCAATACATGCCCCAGACAGGGCTATATAGTTTAATGATCCAAATGCACATGTTTAATAAGCCTCTTTAAAATTATTATTTAAAATGTGAAGAGCAGAGCTGTAAGTAAAGAAATGGTTATTTAGGAAGATCAGATCACACTCCTAGGGAGCACAGACAATTGCTGCACTACATCACATCAAAGACACCTAACCCATACCCTATCTCTATGACAGGCCAGCAGAAATGCTTCAAGTGTATGAAAGAGCACAGCCAGCTCACCTGTTTTACATGTTCAGTTCCTCACAACTCAGAGCAAAGACTCTGGAAGGTGTGGAGAGTAGTAGTCATGATAGCAAATCCTTGTAACTACCACACATGAACATGTCCAAGCATTTAGTTCCTTTCTCCCATTGGTTTTCACTCCACCAGTAGTGTGTTCCATGATGAAAATTAATTGCTATAAGATTACAAGAAAAAAATTTTTTTTTTTAACTTGCTATCTTGTATCGTCACTGGAGACACTGTAAGAAACAGAGAAAAACGACTCATTGTTCATTTTAATCTTTGGCAGTCATTTCTCTTAAAATAATTCTGTTTCATGGGCTGCATGTCATAGCTGCAGAGACATAAGGTTGAAAGAGTTTTGCGTATGCATGTAGATAGGACTGAAGTCTGTCTTAGCTGCTATTCCATTCAATCCACCTTCTTCTAAGCTTCTTAGATTATTCTCAAAATCTACAATAATATGGAAATTATAATTTCCAAATACCACCAATCTGAAACCTTGATTACAAGTTCTAATTTTTTTTTTAAGTCCTAATTAAGATTGAAAAAGACCTCTAAGATCGTCAAGTCCAACTGTCAAGCCAGCACCACCATTCCCATTAAACCATGTTCTGAACTGCTATGTCTACACTGACAGGGATGGTGACTCCACCACCTCCCTGGGCAGCCTTGTCCCAACACTTGGCCCCTCTTTCAATAAAGGCATTTCTTCTGATATCTAATGTAAATATCCCCTGGTGCAATTTGAATATACTTCCTCTGGTCCTATAGTTTCAACTTGGTAGAAGAGACCAACATCCATCTCACTACAATCTCCTTTCATGAAGTTGTAGAGAGCAACAAGGTGCCCCCTCAGCATCCTTTTCTCCAGACTAAACAACACTAGTTCCTTCAGCCACTCCTTACAAGACCTGTTCTACAGATCCAGCTTTTTTGCCCTTCCCTGAACATGAGCAGACTTCAGTGCTCCATTGAAGTGTGGATGTATCAAGTGAGCAGTGACAGGAACACAAACCATGAAGAGTTTAATAGAGCAGCTGTGGAAGCGATCTAGTACCTGTGGATGCTTGCAGCTCAGCACCTCCAGTGCCTGATGGGCAAGTGCTCACATACTAAAAATGTGTGGGACCATTTAGTAGTTTAAATAATTTATTTCTCAGTTTTAGTGTTGATGCAGTATTGAAAGGGAACTGAAAGGGGCTTTATTATGGAGTTCACACAGAATGTTTAGTGGTGGTTAATATTTGTATTCTTAGAAAATGCCCTGTACTAAGGTAAATGTAGAACACAGGAGGCTGCACCTAAACAGATGGAAAGAAATGTTTCCTGGAAGGGTGGCAGAGCACTAGACCAGGCTGCCCATAAAGGCTGTGGGGTCTGGTTCCTTGAGACTTTCAAAACCCACCTGGACATGTTCCAATGCAACCTGATTGAGGTGAACTTGCTTTAGCATAGGGTCTGAGTAGATGATCTTCAGACATCCATTCCAACACCTCCCATTATGTGAAATGGTCCATAATCTTCCACATCTAAATGTAAAGTATTTACTATAGCCAAAATATTACAAGTTTTAAGCTAGGAGCATTCTTTTCTGCAATGAAAGAGTCTCAGCACCTTAAATTCAGCTGTTTTAAACTTACCAATGTCACCTCCTATGCTTAAATGCTGTATAGTCAACAGCCAAGTAACTCAAAAAAACAGCGTGCAACCATGCCAAAACTCAAATTTCACCCAGATGTGACGTTGCAAATTATTTTCCAGGAGGTGAACTAAAGCAAACAGTCCTGGATTTGTAGTAAAGGGCACCTCTCAGGCATTACCATTTTTCACCAGAAAAACCTACAGCTTCCCATTCCACCTCAAAAGGAAAATGCCTATGCTGTGGAGGAAGAACCATGAAATATTGGCCTGCCCTGGTGTTTAATCATTCTGGCTATGACAAGCATTCCTACACATGATGCATGTGCAGCTGTAAAGAAGGTCACTGTGTTGTTCTCCTTGGCAGTTAACGTTACATGCGGAACCCCTCTGATTCCATTTTAAACATACCGTACACTAACTTCCCTCCCTTAAAAATTATACAAAAAAATCTGTCAAGTAATTAGATTTCTGAGTCTAATTAGCAAAGCCTTAATTCACGACTGATACATTTCACCTTTCTGTGAGCTACTTTAGCAATGACTTCCACATATTCTGAGCTTTCTATGCCACTCAGCTCCAAACTAATCTACCAATGTTAGATTGTATTATGTACTGTAATAGTAAATAACAGAACCCATAGGTGGTTGGACTGAATGATCTTAGAGGTCTTTTCCAGTTGAAAGAATTCTGTGATTCTATAATTCTGTGTAGAGGCATGTTAGGTCCAGGCTTCTCTTTAGACATCCACATTTTTAGATCAAAATCAGAGCTACTGGGATCACTGTGTGCACAATCCAGGTCAATGCTGTGCATGCGGTCAATCCAATGTTTCTAGCAGCACTCGGGCTTCAGCAGCAGCCTGGCACAGACAGCATCCAAGTGCTTCCTAATCATGGTAGCCACTGGGAAAGCACAGAACACCTTGCAATGTGTACACACAGATTTCTGCCATCACTTAGGTCAGTCAGCATGGCACTGACAAAAGTCAATGGCAACAAGCTTATTTAAAAGTAACAGAAACTTGGTCTTGAAGAACCTACCCCTACTGATTCTCTGAATTCATTTTAGCAAAGCAATGCTGTGCTCTCTAAAAGAATCTCATTAGGATTATCTTAGCATTATCTCAGCTACATCTAGAAAACTGGCCCAGCAAAGACAAGATTCACTGAATCATACAACTATTGAGATTGGAATAAACCTTTGACTTCAAGTTCAGCCATTTGCCTACAGCTCACAAATCCCACCACTACTGCAATGTCACCACCACTACTCCATGTCCATCGGCACGACATCCATGTGCCTTTTAATTACCTCCAACAGTGGTGACTTCACCACCTCCTTGAGCAGTGAGTTCTAATGCCTAATAACCCTTTCTGTAAAATAACTTTTTCCTAATATCCAAGCTGAACCTCCCCTGGCAAAACTTCAGCCTGTTTCTTCTTGTCCTGTTGCTTGTTGCATTTGAGAACAGACTGACTGTAAAGGGTTNCTGACCTGATCCCAGGTGCAGCAGTTAGCCCACTCCCACTGCCGGTCTCAAGTCCCTATAAAAACAAAGTAACTTCCTGTTTCTCTCCTCTTGCTCCTTGCTTCCTCTCTACCTCATCGGCCAGCAGCATTGCTTCCTGCTTCACCACGTAGTGGGACCATCCACATCCATCTGTGGGTTGTATACATATGTTTGTATTTTGTTTCCCTTCCCTATATTTTTTGTAACGCCCCTTACCTAAAATACCTTTCAGTTATTGTTAAAAGGTAACTTCCAAATCAAATCAAGGCTATTCTTTGGGCTTTGGGAAGCTAACTAGAACCAACACATTGACCTTGCACCAAGCTCCTTTCAGAGAAGTGTAGAAGGTGATAAGACCTCCTCTCATCCCCCACTTCTGAAAATTAAACAGCCCCAGTTCCCTCAACAATACCTCACAGGACTTGTGCTGCAGTCCCTTCATGAGTTTAGCTACTTTTCTTTAGACATGCTCCAGCACCTCACTGTCCTCCTTGTAGTGAAGGGCCCAAAACTGAACCTAGGGCCTCAGATGTTGCCTCACCAGTGCTGAGACCAGGACGATCACATCCCTAGACCTGTTGCCCACAACATGCCTGATTTGCGCTAGGATGCTGTTGGCTCCTTAGCCACCTGGGCACACACTAGCTCACATTCAACCAACACCCCCAGGTCCTTCTCCACAAGGAGAAGGGGTTGTGGTGACCCAAGTGCAGGACCTAGAACTTGGCCCTGTTGAATCCCATATAATTGGCCTTGGCCCATCAGTGCAGTTTGTCCATATCTCTCTGCAGAGCCCTCCTATCCTACATCAGATCAATACGCCCACCCAACTTGGTGATGTCTGCACTCAAACCCCTCATCCAAATCACTGGTAAAGATTTTAAACAGAACTAGTCCCAGCACTGGCCCCTGGGAAACACCGCATTTAACTGGTTGCCAACTGGAGTTAACTCCATTCATCCCAATGTGAACTGCTGTTGAAGACACCTTAGTGAGAACGTGCTGATTAAAAAATGTATTATTTAAATGATCTCACTACAAGACAGCATCTCTCATCACAGATGCTGGCCAGGTGCCTCCAATATTTTGTGAGTTAGTGCAGCCAGAGGCAAAAACAAACCCAGCAGTCACCAGGAGGATTTGAGGGGCTTCCCCTGGTAGCTTCCCATCCAAGTACAATGCATGCTTTGTGAGATCTAATGTTACATGTGGCAGGGCTGCTGCTAAGAGGGTCACCATGGGATTATCCTAATGTTCATGGAAATGGAAGCAATTTATTGCACACTGCAGTAGCATCACTTTCTGTCAAATTATAAGAGGTTGCATGTAGCATTTTAAATCTGTGTTGCCTTTCCCTCTGGTACCAGTTTACCTTCGAGCTTCTTGGAAAGATGACGCTCTGCAAAGCAACTTCAGAGCTTCTTATACTAAGAACAGAGCACACTGTAAGTACTCTTGACCCCCTCCTCCCCCCACCAAGAGCATGCAGGGTTACAAACATACAACTGCCATTTGTAAATTGGGTTTCCCCAATGGCCTAAGAGTGGGATGCATCTGCAGAACAAGTTTTGCACTTACTTGAATATTATCATAAAACATTTACATGATTTAATTAGATTATGTAAATGCTTTACTCATATTCAAAGCTTTGAAAATCATAATGTCATGGTCTAAATTATGCAAGGATTGAAACTGCTTTTCACAGCAGTAGAAGTAAAACCGCAAGCAACACAGTCCTGCCACATAATCTTCTGCTGTTTCTCTGCTCACCAACACCACAAAACACATCATTGTAACTCTGTTAACATTGTCTGCATACAGTGTAATTATTGTGGGCCCTGATTTTATGCTAAGCCCCAAATCTAAATTTGATTTGGAAAAACGTCCTGACTAAACAGCAGATTTTTCACAATGCCTTCCCCATTCTTCTCTGTACAGCACAGACTTCATGGCAAGGAGATACAGTGAGTGTTATTCACCAAAGAACCACCTTAACTGCTGAGCAACAAAAGAGTTCAACCTGATCAGCTCCCTAAGATACATAGAAAACTTTAATGCTTTATCATTCCACCACAGTCCAAACTACATTTCTTTTGGTAGGTTCTCCAAGTTTACAGAGCTGCAATGTGAGGTCTTTCAGCCCAAGCGTTGATAAAACTTGTCATCTGAAAACAAATTGCCATTTTCTGTAAAGAAACACACAGAATCAAAGAATCACAGAATGGTGGGGGTTGTAAGGGGTCTTTCAGAGATCAACAGCCCTACCCTGCTGCTAAAGCAGAGCCACTCAGAACAGGTTGCAAAGGAATATGTCCAGACAGGTTTTCAAAGTCACCAGAGAAGACTCCAAAACTTCTCTGGGCAGCCTGGTCCAGGGTTCCAGCACCCTCAGAGTAAACAAGTTTCACCTTCATTTCATGTGAAACCTCCTGTGTTTTCATTTGTACCCATGGCTTATTGTCCTATCTGTGGGTACCACTGGAAAGAGCCCAGCCTTATCTTATTGACTCACATCCTTTAGATATTAATTGGTATTAAGATCTCCTCTCAGTCTTCTCTTGGGTGTATTCATTTGAGACCTACTCCAGGTGATCCTGCTCTGGCAGCAGAGTTGGACTACATGACCTTGCAAGGTCCCTTCTAATCTCTAGCACTCCGATTCTGTGATTCTCCAGATTAAAGAGCCCTGAGTCTCAACCTTTCCTTGTAAGAGAGATGCTCTAGTCCCATCAACATCTTTGTGGCCTTCCCAACTGAACAGTAAAGTGGTTTTCAACCATTACATAATAAAACTTTCCTTATCCTTCTCAGCAGACATGATCCCAAAAACACAAACTAGAACTGACTTAAGCCACTATCACGGGCAATATCAGAAGAGCTCAAGGTACTTACTCTCCAGTTCTGATGGCTCTTAAAGTCAGCTCACAGGGCTGTCATACAGGCCTGGCAGCAAAATTAAGTTGCTCTTATTGCAGGTTCCACAATGCTTTTCCTGTGATAGAAATCTTTGAGATGAAGCTCTGAATCCAAAACTGCACCCTCCTGTGGTTATCAGGGAAAATAAATTGAGCACAGCTGACTGAAATTATTCTGATTCAATTATTTCATGAACACTTCAACTAACCACATTTATCAGCCTCCTAAACTCATAAATCATAGCAATCTCTGCTGGGAAATTTGAAATTGATGTGGCCCCACCTGAATCAGAAAAGGCAGTAGGCATCTGACAGCCTTGAGGAGCAGCCTTGTGCAAGCTGATTGGAACTTCTGGCAGTATTAATCTTAATAACCTCAGGTAGCTTCCTCCCTGCTGCTGCTGTCTTTCTGTGCAAGCAGGGAGGGAGGGAGGGAGCACTGCAACAATCACTCCCTCCTCTTCTCCATCTGACTCTGTTTTCTGATAACTACGAGCACCTCAGTCACGCTCAGCTTTCCTTTCTAGCTCTTCTTGTCCCTCAGCAATGACCAGTCCAAAAATCTGTACAATTTAAATTGCAATTTGAGCCTCGAGATATAGGACAAAGGAACAGAAACCAAAATATCTCCCAATACAGCATCATAAAGATTCCGAAACAAAAGCAGCTTTTTTGCCCCCCTCTGTCTTGCAAGAAGTGCCTGTGAACTCCAATAGAAATTGCACGGATTTTATCAAGGTCCTTCAAACAACAGATTTAAGATATTAAAGCATTAACACTGGAAAGACATGATTAAAACAGAGGTCAGAAATATGCACCCATCTAGAAAACCAAATCCAAGTAACCATCACTCACAACTGACAGGATGCACAGAAGTTGCTGAAGCTCAACTGTCAAACTGTCACCTTTCTAGAGAAAAAGAGGCTGAGTGGAGACCTTCTTGCTCTCTACAGCTCCCTGAAAGGAAGCTGGAGCTGGATGGGCTTGGTCTCTTCTCCCTAGCAACAAGTGATAGGAAGTTACCTCAAGTCACACCAGAGAAGGTTTAGGTTGGATATTAGAAGAGACTTCTTGACTGAAAGGGTCCTCAAAGACCAAAACAGGATCCCCAGGGAGGCTGTTGAATCCCCAACCCTTGATATGTTTCAAAGATGCAGATATGTGGTGCTAAGGGACATGGTTTAACACCAAACTTAGTAGAGATCGACAATGGTTGGACATGATCTTAAAGGTCTTTTTTAACTGAAACAATTCTGTAATTCTATGTTATTTGCTCTGTGAAGGATTAAACCACTCCTATTATGATGAAACTTTCCTTTGTGCTTCTCCTAACCGACCTTCCAGCAATAATATTCTTACCAGATTTCTTCACTTTTACCAGATCGCCACACAGAAAAAAGGCAACAACATCAAAGTACTTACGGCTTCATCCACCCACCAGCTGCTATCACTACACACATATGGACCCCAGCTTAACTCTCTTCTAGTAGCAAATAAATGTGTCACACAACCACTTTCCTAACAATGAGGAGATGTTTTCCTGTTTGTGCTGGTCTATCAATACCATGAGTAGCATAATCCCTTTTTCTGTTTCAGAAGCAGCTTTAGAAAGCGAACTTCTGCTCAAAATCTTCATATACATGTCCTGAGACATAACTGAGGACATAAAAGTTTGGATCTGTTTGTGGGGAACTGGAGAATCTCTCTTACGAGACTACTCCATGTAACACTAAAAGATGATCCACACTTTGTTGCATGAAAGTGATCACATAATCACTGACATTTGCTAGAATTTAGGCTAGTGTTTATAAGAAAAAAGAAAAAGCTAAGTTAAAACCCACTACGTTCATAATTGGCTAAAACTTGCTCCCTCTAAAAGACATTTCCTTATCCAACTCCAAATACCATTTCTGCTATTTTCCAGTCTCTTGTCTTCTCAGTTCCCTGCAAATTTTTAGAAACTTGGCAGCAGTTCAGAGAATGTGTCTGCCAAGTCTGTTCCCACCCCAGGATTCAGCTCATCAATTAGTATGTGGTACCTTTGGGTTTTCCAAGGTTTCCCATACTCTTCTAAATTCATTCTCATTAAAAGCTTTTCCATAGATCCTCCTGCCAAAACCCTGAACTCAGGGCAGCATCAGAATGAATGGACAATTTGCTGATAAGGTGCATTAGAGGTCTTTCCTGCTCAGAACAGCTGCTTGGCAGCTGTTGCTATAGCTGCAGGGCAACAGCAACCCACACACTCACCATACTTCCCCACACTGAGAGCTTGGCTCCTGGATTTACTGAGACTCATTCATCTCTTTCTCCTCAAAGCTACCCTCTGTGCTGGAGCACTGAAATGGGGCTGCTGTAGGACCAGGAGTTGTAGCATCAAAACAAGGTAGACTTTCTCAAGAAGAGCATGTGCCCAGGTAGCCATGAAAGCCAACAGCATCCCAACTTGGATCAAGAATAGTGTGACAAGCAGGACCAAGGAAGTGATTGTTCTCAGCTGTCCTCAGCACTACTGAGGCCACACATTGAGTCCTGGGTTGAGTTATGGGCCCCTCCCAACAAGAAAGACATTGACATGCTGGAGCAGATGCAGAGACGGCATTGAAGCTGGTGAGGGCTCTGCAGAACAGGTTTTGTGAGGAATGGCTGAGGGAATTAGGATTGTTTAGGCTGGAGAAAAGGAGGGTGAGGGAAGACCACCTGGCTCTCTACACGTCCTTGAAAGGAGGTAGTAGTGACATGGGTATTGGTCTATTTTCCCAAGTAACAGAACAAGAGGAAATGGCCTCAAGTCGCACCAGAGGAGGTTTAAGTTGGATATCAGGAAACATTTCTTTACTGAAAGAGTGGCCAGGCTCCCCAGAAAGGTGGTTAAATCTCCATCCCTAGAGGTGTTCCAAAGACCCAGAGATGTCTTTGAAACACAGGGACACAGTTTAGCCCCAGATTTGGCAAAGTTAGAGAGTCAGAATTAGTAGAGTTGGTAGAGTTAGAGGATGATTATACTCTATCTTCAAGGTCTTTTCTAACTAAAATGATTCTATGATTACTCTTTTACTGGAAGGTAAGTCAGTGCAAAAGGGAGGATGTGTCTCAGACCTTTTATTAATCACATCTAATATCTCGGATTGTTCTCACAAGGACACTCCCCTGAAGTCATAAACCGAAGGAATTCCTTTGTCAGCCTTTGCTCAGAGTACTGAGAGACTGGTGCACAGAGAATGTTTTGACTTTAGTGGGACGAAAACCATGGGTGCAGGGTGCAACTGAACTAGTGTAAAGTTACTGGTATGCACATATAGATAAAATGTGAAGGACTGAAGAGACGTAAAGACAGAAACTTGGCAGATGTTTTTGTTAGAGGTAATGAGCATCTAGGAGCTGAGCAGTGTCAAGCAAAAAGAACATAAGCTTTGTCCTGAATAAGTAGTTGCATCCCGATAAAGTGTTGCTAGCCAATCGCTGCTGTACACAGCTGCACTAACCAATTACTATTTGACACAATGTAAAAGCTTTGGTTTTTAGAATATATAAGCTGGTGCTTTGCACTCAATAAATGGACATCTTGCTTGCATCAAGTAGTGTACTGTCTCTCCATCACTGTTAATAAACAGGGTGATAAACAGTGTTTGTCATAAACAGATGCTTGCAGATCTAACTAATACAACTCAGGAAACAATCTACTTGGAATGTTCTCCCTGCCTGTGGGGGATCCTGCACCCTTGGGTTGATTACCTACTGAAAGGGACTACAGCTGCTTGGACAGGCAGCTGCAACATGATCTCTGGAAATAATAATAATCATCTAAAAATCCTACCAATACTAATCTGAGTTCAGACTAATAACTTATGGATGAACAAGAACCTGACAGCAACTATTCCAGAATAACCAGTTCCAATATCAGAACTAAAATGCTGCAATGCCTAGTAGCAATTTTGTGGCACTTAAATCTGTTAATACAGGGAGATTAACACAGAAGAATACTAAAGACCTTTAACACCATAGCCAAAACAAGCAAACTTTTTTTTTTTTTAAAGCTTCTTACCCCTGTATATTTTACTTGACTTCATTTACTGCCAATTTCTTCCATCTTTCCTATGTCTGTTTTCCAAACCTATCTTTCTCTCATCTTGTCTTCTTCAATTCATTTATCATTCAGTATTTGTCAGTCTTTGTTTTTCTTCTCCTTTGTAATTTTCTCCAAATTCACGTGTCATTTTCTTACCATTCCACTAGCTTCCCACTGACCAAAGCGGGTGGGATGAGCAGGACCAATATGCAAATTGCTGCAGAGAGCATCCATGCTTTAACCCTTTATATGGGAAGGCCAAGCTTCTCTAAAATCTGCTTTGCAGTTCACTTGCTATTCCAGATATCACAGGCTCTCTGCAGCCTCAGAATAGCATTCATATCACAGGCAACACAACAAAGTTTAAGCACTTCTCATCCCCCCGAAATAGAAAAAAAAAGCCCTTAATATCCTCTGGGAAGCCAAATGGCAGCTCTATAGCACTACTAACTTGTATTCAAGCACTAATCTTAACAATCATTACCTACTTTCCACCACTTCAGTTATACCAAAAAGGCATATTTACCTCTTGATGTCTTACCACATCAGACTAGAACAGACAATATTGTTGAGGGCAGTCTTAAACAGGATGTAGAATTTCAGTCTCAAATTGCTGCAAGAGGTACCAATCTGTAAGATCTGGGAATTTCAAACGAAGAGGCAAATACAGAACTAATGCTTTTGTTGTCAGCTGAAAGCTACAATGGTCAGACAGCTTCATTCTTTACAAAACACTGCTATCAACTGGTTTTAGCGTTGACCATAATCCAGATGACACAGCTTCTTATTTCCACTCACCTCTGTGAAAGGGATGAGCCAAGAATTGGTCTAATGATACATCAAGTCTATCCATGCTATCCCATACATGTTCTTCTTTAATTCTGATGTTGACAAGCAGTTCATTTCTTCTGGAGTTTCAATACAGGCCAGGCTAACTTTAGTGCTGACACCACAAAGTCCACTACTGAGAGATCTTGCCTTTTGGTGGTGGTGGCTTGTTAGTTCATTTGATTTTAAAATTAAGTTAGCATCATTTTTAGTTTAAGACAGTCAGATTGTTATTTCAAGCTTCTCATTAAACGGCCAAGACTTATATTGACTTTGGTCGGTTTCATTTAGACAGTGCTCAAAACACATCTAAAAATATGTATCAATTCCTTTCTCCTTCATAATACACTTTCTGTGGAATAAAAGCATATCTGAAGCATTTTTGTACTTCCATACCAGACACATACATTAAGAGGTTGACAAACAAAAGATCTCCAGCACCAAATTTAGTGTAAGACAAGTCTGCAGATGGCAACAATGTCAACTTCACATTTTCAAGGAACACCACAATTTGCTTTTTCAAAATCAAGAGCTATTAAGGCTTCTTACCTGGATGTAACCTGCAAAAAAAAAGAAAAGTCATTTAAGAGGTTGGTTAGTCGAAAACACAACAATGAAGTGCTTACCAGTGCTGATACCTGACTGCATAAGCAGTATCCTCCATGAGACAGTGAAACAACCCAGTGCTGGGAGATTGGTTAGAATTCATGATTTGAATTTCCAGAGCAGCGATGGACTCGTTGCTTTACAGAAATCTGCTTGCTTCCACAGTCTTACTGCCAATGAGTGTTTGCAACAAGATAGTTTCCAGAAATAATACCAGGATTCAGTAAGAAATTCATCTGAGACGTGAGTGTTTTCTGAAATCCCCCAAAACACAACTTGCAACTGACGTAACAACAGTTGCTAGAGAGAAACAGGCAGGAGCAACGCTCTGTCTCAGCACTAGAAATTAAGCTTTAGAAAACAAGTTTAAAATATTAACTCCTATTTGCTATCTTCACTGGCAAATAGTGCATGGGCAGTGAGGTTAAGTAAATGGACAGGCACACAGAGACTCTCTACCAGTGCTCTTTGTAGTGTGCAGCAATTCATGGTTCAAAAGGATTTTCTAAACCAGAGATGCTGCCTTTATATTTAGCTGCCTTTCATGGATTCATCGGTCAAGTACTGGTTCAGTTATTTTCAAGTCATGTAAACTTTTAACGTTAGTGAGATTTTGTTTCTTTTGGGAAGGGAGGAAGTGTGTTAAGGAGAAGTGCCATAGCTCACCTTCATGCCTGTGGAAACCACCTCATTTCATATGCTTTAAAGCTACCACATGCAGATTCTATTTAATAACTTCTAGTTCTGGTTATCAGGACAGACAGTGAACAATGACTCTCTATTCATCCTCTCCCTCTGCCACTTGTGATTTTATGGACTTTTATCATTCCCTCTCAACCATCTGCCTTTGAGTCTATATAGTTATCCTCATTAGAGGTGTTGCATGCTATTCATCATTTCTGTCACTCTTCTCTGAAATCATTCCTAGTTTTACTGGATTGGGTTTGAGATGGAAGAAACCAGAGCTACATCCATTTTTGAGATCACATACACCAGGTAGTTGTAAATAAATGGATTAACAATATTTTATTTTCTTATTTGAATTGTAGTAATTCCCAACACTTACAAAATTTCACCTCTGTTAAACTGATGCTTTTAAAGATCCAGGAATCTAATACATTACTTTCAAGTAATAGCCATTATATTGGTCCCCAGTAGTTATCTAAAATTACTCTCTTCCCTCGTATCCATGACTTCATACTTCCCACACTGAATTTCATCTACCCTATCCACTCTGAAGTAAGGCCCTTCCATAACTCTTCAGTCATCTTTAGTACTCTGAACAGTGTCTGTAGGATTTTGACATGTTTCTATGCAGCCCTTTACACAAAAAGTGAAGCCCAGGCACAGATTCTGGTAGACCTCATTGATAATTTCTTTTTGCCATGAAATGTGAATACAGCTTCCCATTTCTTATCTTTGAAACAGTTAGTTAATTTTTGAACCTTTCCTCTTATCCTACAGCAGCTTGCTTTCTCTAACAGCCCGGGATGAAATCTTGTCAAAAGCTTTCCCTTTCCAAAGGTCATTTCCATATTGCTGCCAGTGCTGTACCTGTAACTCAGATTCAGCTTCACAGAGAGCTGAAAATGATTAAATACTGACCCCTCCTGCTCTCTTGATTCTACTCTAATATGTTCCATTCAAATTTGACCTGCTACTCTCCCTTCCTTCCCACTGTTCATCCCCCCTATTCTTCCCTATGGAATGATACATACATTTGACAAAACTAAAACAAAATAAAATATTTCTTGTTATTGTTTACAGAGCTTTCTAGCTTGCACAAACATACAATATTAAAGAAAATACAGCCACTTAAAAACTAGTCTCAAGTTTGTCCCAAATTTATTACATGCCAAAAGTCAAATCAAATCCCACATACCTTTACATAATTTCCCATTACCTTCACACTGAGAGCCATGTGCATTAGCAGACAGCAATGTTTCATTAGACTTTTAAAAACTGTAAAACATTCTTCACAAGAGCAATAAAGATAAACTGTGGTCTTTGTTGTCAGTTTCTTTTTTTGGGGGAGTGAGAATGTAGGGGCTACATGAGCACTGAAAGCTACATATATAAAAGGTTGTAGTGAGGCAGTTATTGGTCTTCTTTTCCCTCTTCTCAGTAACAAGTGATAGAACTTGCACCAGGAGAGGTTTAGGTTGGATATGACAAGAAACTTCATGCTTGAAAGAGTTCTCAAAGACTGGAAGGCAAAGGTTGCTGAGTCCTCATCCCTGGAGATGTTTCAGAGAGGCAGAGATGTGTTTCTAAGGTCGATGGCTTAGCACTAGCATTGGCAGAGTTAGTGAATGGTTGGACTTGATGATCTTAAGGGTCTTCCAACCAAAACAATGATATGACTAATGCTGAAGCCCAACAAAGGACCTTGATATTCAGACAACTGAAGCACTACTTATTTGGGAAAGGTAGTATCATCTTTTTCACAGTTTAGCAGTGAATAGCTCATGCCTAATCACATGCTGAGATAATCTAAAACAGCACAAGTTTAAAATAGTGCAAAAATTCAGCCCAAGCAAATCCCCAATGAAGCATTCATTCTGGAGCAGGCAGGCACTGCCACCACACAAATACAAACAATAGGGTAGATCATTTAATTAGACTACTTCACTCCTATGAATTCTTCCAAGCAAGCTCCTTAAGAAAGCCAGAAATATAATCCAGCTTTCATCTTTCCTGGATGTTTCAGACTACAGCAGTCAGCCATGCTCTCACAGAAGCAGCTGCATGTACACAACAAATCACTTTTGGACATGTTTCGATCCGAGAGTCAGTAAGGACAAGCAGAGGTGAGCAGCAGGCTGTCCTTCAATACTAACACCCACAGTCACCATAGCAACAGGAGGAATCACAGGAAGAGGCTGGTATTGATCTTTCCATCCTATGTTCATTGCTGTTTCTTCAGAGGGGCCTTACACAATGCCACCACAACCAACACTATCACACAAACCCAGGCTCTGAAGTTAATGGGAAATAAGACTGTTGAAAAGGCAACAGGAAATAATGACTGCTGAGGTTAGTCTGAGCACACAAAGAACAAGCAGGAAGAGTTCTCATCAAGCTGTGCAAGGGGAAGGAGGGATGTCAGTACACAGGCATGTTCCACTATGCCTTCCAACAGTTCAAGTTTTCTGGGTACTCTCCTATAGGGCAGCATCTGCCTGGCCTCAGTGTTTGTTAACAAGACAGCTACCAACACCTAGGTCAGGAACAGCTACAGCAAAGGGGCACAGGGACACAGCAAAGGATACTTCATGCTCAGCTGAAACCCTGCTACATCATTGCAGGATGCTGCAGAATGGAACAGAGCCAAAAGGATAAGAGAGACTGCTTCCAAAAATGGCATACCTCTGGAGTCCCTCACAATATACTACAGCACCACTAAGTTCTATAAACATGAGATAATATATTGCTTGAGTATAAATGCCGTTTCAGTAAAACGTTGTTTTCAGTAACAACACAGAGCTCATAATTTTATTTAGTTCTCAAATTACAGGATAGGACTTTGTTGAAATGACTGCAAGGCTTAAATGGAAAAATAACATTTTGAAGGTTTCACCTTCACAATCAACATTTGGTCTTAAGATATGCAAAATGAGAGAGAAAAGGTTTAAAATATTAGACTAAATGAAGAAAGCCTATTAAGACCATGTGTTTATGAGACTAAAGAATGGCCAGAGTGTTAGCATAATGCGGCCCTAGCTAAAAGCTGAAGGCTGCTTCTATCAGAAAGACAAAATATTATTCTTGTAAACAAGCAAACAACTTCTGCTACATGCACCCTATATTGTCCCAGTTTTGGATTAGCATAATAACATCTCTGTAATGCATTACATTTGCATAAAGCTGAAGTAATAAAAGGAAGAGTATGGCAAGTACTCAATAGACCCAGAAACTTTTTGTATTATAAGATGATTAGTCCTTTCAAAAAAAAAAAAAAAATTCACCCAATTAGCACAGCCTTCAGAAAATGCACCACAGTTTTCCAAGGCAAACATGAAAGACAAATTGTCTATATTAGTACAGATATTAATACCAAAATGGTAACATTTATACTTTTTTTAAAATCCTAAAAAAAATAATAAATCTAAATCAAATAAACAAAACCCTGAAAAAACACCAACCAAATGTGTACACCAAGATAACAACTTCACCATAACCTAAACAATTTACAGCAGTATGTGATATTTAAGAGCTCTGGGAACCCTGTTAATAACAAGTCTTCCATCATAACTTAAAGAGGCAAAAAGCCATGGGTCTGCCGAGGACCATTCAACTGCATAAACACTGTCTTCATGTTCTTCATAGGTTGCTATTACACTGTCCTGAAGGGGCTCTTTAATCCTAAAATTTGAAACAGAAAAAGAAAAAGAAAAAAAAAAAGTAGTAAGAGATTAGTGCACACACTTGATTTAGAAGGCATTATTTAAGTGTCACTACAATTTAGATATACAAACTCCTATTTAGAGTACACAATCCAAGAGCAGGCTCAAAGGAAATGATCGATACCAGGTGTCTGCAGGTACCTACGTGTCAGATCACACAGCAGTCACGTCAGTATGAAAAACCTCACACACAAAGTGTCTCTTACTCTCAACTTCAGTGCATTTCACAATCTCTCTGAACCCACACTAAGCATTTCTCTCTCAAGCACTTAAATACATTTTTAGCAACATCTTTTCTCTCACCATGCTCTATTCCTTCCTTGAATCTGTTATTATTAGTTTAGTTATTAAATTATATATAATCTTCTCAGAGATGTGGAGATGGTCAAGAAGGTACAGTCCTTAAAAATCACAGTCTCACTTGTGCTTCCATCCCAGACCCATTCTCTACAGGGTAATCTAAGGGAGATAGAAGCACTTTTTAATCTCCTATTCCTAGTTACAATACTGGACTCTCATCTAGTCTTGCACACTTCACCTGCCACTGCAACATCCAAACTGCTAGTTACCTACATCAGCACAGACAAATAGATCCTCTATTGCATTGCAAATATTTAAAAACAGATTCAGGCAATTCTCTGAAATTCAAACCACACAAGAATCATTGATCCTGCTCTGCCCTGCTACCCTCCACTCACAAAGCCAGTCTTTCCTCTCTACAGCAACAGCACAGCACATTATTCTGTAGCTACAGGGTAGGTGAATTTTCAGAGGATGACCTTAGAGCTCCTTCACCCACAGAGAATCACCTCTGTCCAACAGGAATCAGTCAGCCTTTCAGAAACATCCCCCTGCCTCCCAGAAATAGCCGTGCACTACAGCTGCAATGCTCCCAACACAAAGCAAAGCCAAAAGAGCCTTGTGAATGCTACTCAACCATTTAAACAGATGTGGCTACAAAAATGAAGTGTTTGTTTTGGCTGTATTTGCCCTGAACTGCTGCACTCTGAAAGCACACAGAATGGTGGGGCTGGAAAAGGACCTCTGGAAATCATCTAGTCCAACCCCACTGTTAAAGCAGGGTCACCCAGAGCAGGTTTCACAAGGTTCTGTCCCAGTGGGTTTTGAAATTGTCCTAAGAAGGAGAATCTCCACAACCTCTCTGGGCAGCCTGGCCCAGTGTTCAGGCACCCTCAAAAGAAAGAACTTTTCCCTCATGTTTGAGCAAAATAATCTGTGTTCTAGTTTGTGCCCATTGCCCCTTGTTTTATCATTAGGCACCACTGGCTTGAGTTGGAAGAGACTATAAAGATCACCCCCCTGTAATGGGCTGGGACACCTCCCACTAGACCAGGTTGCTCAAATCCTCATCCATCCTGGGAGGGGGCATCCAGAACTTCTCATGGGCAAACTTCCAGTGTCTCACCACCCTCATAGTAAAGAATATATTTCTAATATCTAACAATGCAAATACAATTCAATTAAATTTGAGAAAGAAACCAAAAGCAGCCTGACACTACAGAATAGCTTCAGGTGTTTAGTTTCAAGGACTTTTATAATTTACTTACACTACCTTTAAGGTCAACTAACAAAAAAAGCCACAGTACAACCAACACACAGCCTCTGGTTAATGGCAGAGCAGGCTTGTTTTGCACTTCTCCTGAATATGTACTTTGATACAAACCACCTAACAGCAGAGAGCTAATAAACACACACACACACACACACAGACACTTCATCTCCTCCAATGTGTTTTTCTAACTTCCCGTTAACTGACATGCCTGGTTAAGTGAAAGTTGGTCATGTCCCCAGACAGCAATGTGCTTCACGCAGTGCTCACCCACTTACCCACAACTCCATTATTCGGAAGGTTTCAGATGTCTCTCTGGAGAAACAGGGCAGTAATGCACAGCACACATGGCTGTCAGGGGACACGACCGACTTTCAGTCAACCAGGAATCTCAGTTAACCAAAGGCTGGATAAACAAGGACAAATACACTTCTAGATTATACCATTTTCTGTATGCTCCGAGTTGCTTCACTGTTCCATTTAAATAACACAGCTCATCTAATTTAATTTACAGAAGTCATAGGGGACTGAGCATTCAGGAAAGAAACCTGCAGATGAACTTCTGTTTGGCATTTCCATTTGTAACTACAATTTTTTAACTGTCTTTTATTATCGTCTATTATTGTCTAGACACTAAATTTCTCCTTGTGTACAAAAGAATTGGTGTGCCAGAAGTAGAAAGCACGTTCTTCAACAGAAAAAGGACAAGGACCTGATAGAGAGGGTGCAGAGGAGGGTCACAAAAACGTTCAGAGGGCTGAAGCACCTATTCTATGAAGACAAGCTAAGAGACTTGGGGTTGTTCAGCCTGGAGAAGGCTTCAGAGAGAACTTATAGCTACCTTCCATTACCTGAAGGACACCTACAGGGATTGTTTACAAAGGCATATGGCACTAAGACAAAGGGCAATGGCTTTAAACTACAGAAGGGTAGATTTAGGTTGGATATTAGGAAGAAGTTCTTCAATATAATGGTGGTAGAAGACTGTGCCAGGTTGCCCAGGGAGGTGGCGGAAGCCTCATCCCTGCAGGCATTCAAGGTCAGGCTTCACAGGGCTCTGAGCAACCTGATCCAGTTGGGGATGCCCCTGCTGACTGCAGGGAGGCTAGACTAGAAGACCTCCCAAGGGTTTCTGTCAACCCAGTGCATTCTACAATTCCATGTGGTTCTTCAAGCCACAGCAGTTCAGCTTTTGGTGGGATTCTCTTTTAAATAGCATAGATCTATGATAATATTTTTGTACAGACTACTTGTGCATAAGAATGGCATAGTATTCTCAAGCATTGAGAACCTGAGAAAATTCTTGTAGAAGTTATCACTTGGAGTAGAAGAGCTAGATACTACAATCAGACAATTGGGATGCATAACAGTAATTTCATCACAATCTCTGTCACAGGAACAATACAGAAAATCCAAAAGAAACTGTCTGTAAGCATCCTTTACAAGACAATGAATGAAAACAGATTAGCCTTTAAGTTATGTAATGGGTAATAAGCCCAGAAGGTTTCTGTTGGTGGAATAAAGAACAGAATTCACTTCAGGTTTGTGAAAGACTATTCAAAGCAATTTTTTAAAAGCAGACAGAACAAAGTTGGTTGTGATGGGTTTTTTTTGGTGACAACAGGAATCTCTCAGAGAGAGCTCACTTAACCCCACACTGAGACTTTCAAGAGAACACCTCAGACTTGTCTGCATTTTGGCTATGGGTGTGATTTTTTTTTTTTTCATAATCCAAGAGCAGGCTGAGGATACTATTTTTGAAGAGTTGTTCCATTTCTGTGTCTCACAATGAACTATTTACACTCAGCAAAATTCTACACAGCTTTTAAACATTCTTACTTGTGAAAGAATCAGACTCTCCTAAGTCCCCAGATATTAAACATAATATGGTTAATGCAAGCAGTTACAGACCTAGCAGCTGTGACACTGACATTTACTTAAGTAAGGTAACAAGTATGTTTTAAAACATATATGTTAAAAAAAACAGATAAATAGGGTTTACAGTAAAAGATTGTTTCAGCAACATAACATGTAGAACAATGTGTATTTATCTTGAGATGTTTTTATCTATTTAGATATTTTAATCATCCTTCTCTTTTTAACAGTTACTACAACTTAATTTCTCCTTAATATACAATAGGTAATCAGAGCCTAACATATCATAGCACTGATGAGTGTATTTTTCCTAATACCTTCACTCTTGATGCATCACTGATTTAAAAAATGCTGCTACACTTTTATAAGCATTGTTTTTATCTCAGAAGCTTTCAATTTCTCAGTTAGCAATTCCTGATGACAACACTCAGGTTATTTGTTGCCTTAGGTTAGATGTATAACACCAGACACAGAAGGCGAAAGCACTTAAAGTGGCCTGGACACTGCAAGAGTCAGTGGATCTTTGGCAAGTTTTGGAAGGGAGGAATGTTCAGGACCTTAAAAATTTCCCCAGTTAGGAAGTTTAGAAAGAAGAAGAGTACCTGTACAGATGCACTATACACAGCAAACTTTTTTCTGTGCTACTTGAATATGCGTAATTCAGGTTGCTGCCATAACACAGAGATTTCAATTTTTACATAAAAAAGCAGCAGGTTATGGGTGTAAACACGTAGTTGCTATGCTATAACTAGTTTTGCACACCAGATATGTAGGCATTTGGCTTACTGATCCCTTGATAGAGCACTTTGACCAGACTGTATTTGACAAGCATACTTAGTCATCACTTGTGTTTGTCATGCTTAGCACGCTATTTGCCTCCTAGTCCAAGATCTCCCTGTCCCTTAAAAAGCTTTTGTTTCTCATTTTCCTCTCTAGTCTAACATACTTTTTTCTGTCCTTTACCATATTCTTGCCCTACATCAACTGACACAGCACCCAACTCTTACATCATAAGTCTAATCGCTACCTACATCCTACATAAACTTTAAGATTTGTGCCACACAGAACTGAAACTGGACTGCTTTTCCTTTATAGTCTTATTCACATCACATGAGTCTACAAGTTTCTCCTCTGGAAGGAGAAGGGCTTTCATTTTACTAGATAACTTTGAGGTTAATTGTGTTACAGACTTGAGAGAGAAGCCTGTTAAGCCCTGGATAATTGTTTTCATGTAGAGAGCTGTTATTTCCAATTACCTCTCATGCTAACAACCACTTAGGTTTGCAGTGCTTGCAATTCTGTTTTGTCACCACGATATTCAGTAAAATGTTTTTCAGAGTTGCAAAATATCATTAATTCCTTATCAGTGTCAGAATTAAATCCTCTTTAATCTAAAAATTACTATGAAATAGATGTGATTCAATAAAGCAGCAGCATGTACTGCAGCACCCAAAACGAATCCTGAAAAGCATGCCATTGGATTCCAGGATAGAACCCATGGATGTCATTTCCCTTTAACTGCAGGAGAAAACTTAGTGATTGTCAGGGTTGTCTTTTTGGTAGGCCTGGACGACACACTACTTCATTTTTACCCTTAAGAAAAACAGTATTCAATGATGTTCATACTGAAACACAGTTTTTTATACATCACAGCTGGCTATTCATGCTATTGCAAGCACTATCCTTTCTTTTTTAACTCAAAAGAAAAAAAAGCCTTTTGAACAGCATCTATAGGAAATGCCATCTTTAAGAATGGGAAATGCAGGTTTTTATGTAACCATCTTCTTAGTTTTCCTAATGAGCAAAATAAACTAAGGAAATACCATCTGATGAGGATGACAAAATGCCCTCAAGTTGCACTAGGGAAGGCTTACATTGGATATTAGAAAAAATTTCTTCACTGAAAGAGTGGTCAGGCATTGGAACTGGCTGCCCAGGGAGGTGGTGGAGTCACTGTGTTGGTTTGAGCTAATTGGAGAATTTGAGTGAGAAATTAGACTATTGGCTGAGAGAGAGTTAAACACACTGTGTCACTTCACCGAGTTTCACTGAGAAAGGAAAAAAAAAAAAAGTTTTAAGAGATGTTCTCAAAACAATGAGATAGGCAGTTTTGCTTCTGTCTGGGTCGGGCAGCAGCTGCTTCTCTGGCATGCTCTCTCCTTTGTCTCTCTGCCTTTGAGCTAATTCAGAGTAAAACTACTAAAACTACTAATTCCTTCCTATTACTAATCTCTCTGATCTTCAGCTTATCTGCAGCATCATCAGGTGGTGAGATAAGGCTGGGGAAGGGGGGAAAGGTGGTAGGAGGGAGTTTGGTTACCCTTTTCTGGGGATTTTGGTCTCCGGGAGGGGTGTGGTGTGTGTATTACCTTTTTATTGTATATATCTGTAAATATCTGTTATATCTTGTAAATATCTGCTTGTATATTATGCATTGCTGTAAATATAAAGCTTCATTTATTAACTTCCAGTGTTCTTGAGTTTTAGCTGGGGTTTATAAAAGGGGAGGGGGGGCAGGTAACTGCTTAACCCACTACAGTCATCATCCCTGGAGATATTCAAAAAAAGAATATAGACACAACACTTTCAGGAGATGGTTTCATGGCCAAGGTGGTGTGGTGTTGTGTTGACAGTTGGACTTCATGACCTTAGAGGTCTTTGCCAGCCAAAATGATTTTATGATTCAATGAAGGTCAACAAAAGAAATAACACAGGAAAAATAGACATTTTCACAGCAAAATAGTCTAGGCATTGGGTCCTAGATTTGGTCCTGCTTCCTATACATCCAAATAAAGTCCTGAATATTACTATTCACAAAATAGAGATTATTTCTTTTGTTTTAATAGAGTTGATTCCATAGCATAATCCTATGATTTCCAGATTTCTTCAGGACATAAATACCACAACCAAAATCTCTTGACAGCTTGTGAAAATGCCCTGAAAGCCTGTCTTATCAAGAAGGTTGCCAAATCCTTTTCAAAGTATCAATGCTGACAATTCACCCCCCTGAAGTCAGGGATGCACATACAAGGGTGTTAAGTTAGAGCACAGAGTTTGGGTGTATTATCATGAAAAACATAAGATTTGCTCATTAAAAAAGCTCTAAACCACATTTTTACCACAAAAAATAGGAAACCACCACCTCCTACAGATAAAACTTTGAAGGAAATCTCTTCTTACAAAGAGATTGTTCTCTCTGGTCCGCTCTGATTGCTGAAGATGACCTTACCCTTCATCTCATGAAAAACTTCACCTAAAGTGTCACCAGATACATGGACAAACAGCCAAAAAGAGGAACCTCAAGGCATAATTCCGTAGTAACAGTCAAATACAGCAACTTATGGTTTCTTGTCTATTCATTACTCAGTAATGGATCTTTCACAAAATTGCAGAAATGTTCAGGTTGGAAAAGACCTTTGGGATCTCCAAGTCCAACCAATAACCCTACTCTGCAATGTTCACCCTAAACCATATGCCCAAGCACCATATCCAAACAACTTTTAAACACGTCCTGGGTTGGTGATTCAACCACCTCCCTGTGCAGCCCATTCCAATGCCTGACCACTCTTTCCGTGAAAAAAAATTCCCTAATATCTAGTCTAAACCTACCCAGTCACAATTTCCAAATTATTTTTTCAGTTGTGAACCCTAAAAAGTAGGCAGTCACCACAGAAAATCTGTGAAGAATAAACATGGGACTAGACTCCCTGTTCTACAGCACAGTTCTACATGGCTGAACAAAGAGTTAAACAGTCCTGCTCTGGCAGGGGGGGTGGACTCAACAATCTCTTTGGGTCCCTTCCAACCCCTGACATCCTGTGAATCCTGTGTAACAGACATATTACTTGCCTTTGTCCCCATCCAACAAACAATTTTTAAAGAATAGAAACTTTACTCCAAAATATATTAAGGTTATCAAGATTCTTAGCTGTGTAAAATAGTACTACAAGGCAACATTTTAAAAATAAAGGTGGTTTTGCCAAGTAACAAAAAAACCCAAAACCAAACAACAAAACAACCAACCTTTTAAAATATAATTAGTACATACTCTTCATTTTTCTACATAACTAATAAAAAAATACTCAATGGATTATTTTATTTAGACCATGAAAAAGTAGCCCATGAGAAAAGAGGCTTGTTTCCTTCTTTCCACTCAAGATTTCAACCTTCTTTTGGTCACTTCAGACTGAATGTGACTGGCTGGAGATACTAGTTGTATAGACACCTGCCCTTCTTGGTATATTTCAAGACATACCAGAAAAAGACATTATCAAGACTTACATGCTATTAAAAGCAAACCAGATGTCCTCCAAAACAGGATAAAAATGGACATCAAGATAATATTAACACTTTAAATAAAGTGTAGAACATACCTAAGCAAAACCAAAAAAAANAAAAAAAAAAAATCACACCATCTCCTTGCTCCAAACACTTTGCCAGAAAACACAGTAATCATGGAATGAATACTGCACACTGTTCAGAGGTCTCCAGGAGGAACAGGGTACTAAAGACTAAATATTTGGCACTAGCGATTGACTAACAAGAAGTATTCCCAACAGCTGTTATGCCTTGCTTCAGTGGTGCACTCAGAACTAAACAGGCATTCATCTGAAAACAACTGAAGGCTGAGGTGCACCTTGCCAATAACATTCCAGCTCAATGTGTACCATGGAGGAAGAGGGAAGGAAAAATAACCAACCAACTCTCACAGTACTAAGAAAATGTTACAAAAGCCAATATGCTTTCCCAGTATTACAGAGCACAGATTAGCAGCTGAAAAGCATGTATTCAGCAGGCAAATGCAGTGTTGGTACTCCTGTAATCTCTGGGAACAGGTAAGGTCTCTATTACTACACAAGTCCTTGTGTTGCCATATGTTATATCTGTTGTATTGCTTTACACAGTCTTAGCTTCAAAATTCCAGAAACAATCAATGGTTGGTTTACCACCAACAGAAATTCAGAATTCTCAGATAACTTACTACACATTTGTTATGAAAAGTATTTACTTGTGATGTTATTTATACTAATATATTCCCACCATATATATAAAAAAGAAGTGTCTTTTTCACTTTCATTATTACTGTTTATCATCAATCCAGAATGGAATAAAAGAACCAAAATGTAAGGAACCAAAGATCGAAGTTTAAAATGCTGTAAGTTCAGTTATGTTCTAGAACACAAATATGCACCACTGATGTGAGCAATTTTCTAGGTATTGAATTCAACACACTTTGATTTTCCAGGTACTTACATCACCTATTGCTTCTAGAAACATCTTGTACATTTAGAATTAGCATTTCTATATACGGAACAGGTTTCTTGGAAACCATGTTTTAAATAAGTCCTTTATGTGAAGCCAAACTGTCTGGAGCAAAACTACATCTTTACTAATAAAATAAAGGCGTAAGCAGAACTTTAAAGATGCAACTAGAGATGTAAGCTAAGCTTTATTTAACTAAAATTTAACTGAATTTTAACTGAAAGATCTAGCCAACACAGCTGAGTAACTACATCTTTTGTGTAATTTCTTGCCCCTGACCCAATCTGACCATTCATAACTTAAAAACCAATTTGAAGTTCCAAAAGCAAACTGCCTGTTTCATTAAAGATAGCTTTGTGGTTTAAAAACATTAGCAGGAGTAACAGGGACACAGAGACTTAGAACATGCATATTCACAGCTGCAAGGAACACAAAACTACAAACTAAAGCCTGTCAGTCTCAAAATATTTCACAGGAGTTTCAGTGTGCCTATCTTCACTTTGTAAAGAAAGAGTCTGCTGAAGATGACCATATAAGCTGATCACAAAATTAGAAAGCTTCAGCCCACAGTAATCTACAGGATTCTCTATATGCATATACATGTGTTCACATAAAGGAATACAAAGAAGAAAACAACAATGAAAGCATTGAAAACAGATGAAAATGGAAGGGAAAATATATAGTTTTGGCATTTCAGTTAACTCTTTCCTGAAAACCCTATTCCCCTACAAATTCCATGCAAAAAGTCTTGTCACACAGTCAGGAGGATGGTGTTTACAAAAGCTTGTAATAACATGCGCTACTCTCTATCAAGACATGAGCCAGCAGTGTGCCCAGGTGGACAGGAGAGCCAGTGGCATCCTGGCCTGTATCAGGAATAGTGTGGCCAGCAGGACAAGAGAGGTTATTCTTCCCCTGTACTCAGCACTGGTCAGGCCACACCTTGAGTACTGTGTTCAGTTCTGGGCCCCTCAATTCAAGAGAGATGTTGAGGTACTGGAACATGTCCAGAGAAGGGTGACAAAGCTGGTGAGGGGCCTGGAGCACAAGCCCTGTGAGGAGAGGCTGAGGGAGCTGGGGTTGTCTAGACTGGAGAAGAGGAGGCTCAGGGGTGACCTCATTGCTGTCTACAACTACCTGAAGGGAAGTTGCAGCCAGGTGTGGGTTGGTCTCCTCTCCCAGGCAACCAGCAACAAAATGAGGGGACACAGTCCCAAGTTGTGCCAGGGGAAGTATAGGCTGGATATTAGGAAGAAGCTCTTCACAGAGAGAGTGATTTGCCATTGGAATGGGCTGCCCAGGGAGGTGGTGGAGTCATCGACCTGACTGGATGGGGCATTTAGTGCCATTTGATAGGGCTAGGTGATAGGTTGGACTGGATTATCTCTTCCAACCTAGCCTATTCCAACTAAGAACAAAGTTCTGTTTTGCCTGAAGTAGGTCTGGTGGGTTTCTGGTTTCTAGAGCAGTAACCATTATTATGAGAGAAATTTACAAAAGTTACTTCTTTTTACAATTTACTTCTTTTGTCTTGACTAAGCAAAATCTCACCATTAGACTGGTAATGTTTGATAAATGTTGGAACACATACATAGAAAAAGGAAAAAGAAGACTGTCAGCCCCCAGTTAACCCACATAAGTGCATATGCTTGACTTGATCTAGAGATCCCCTAAAGTGAATCTTTTCACTGATCCAGTGAATTTCAGGGCTGGTCTTCAGCATCACCATCACGTTCCTAGCAGTGAACACACAGTGACTATGCCAATCAGCTTTAAAGAGTGTACTGCACCCAAGACTGAGTAAAGCAGAGTGATGTAGGAAATAGAACTGCTTACCTGACAGGCCTGTATACAAAAATCCTAGTCAGCAAAAAAAAATAGCAGGTCAACCATTTACAATGAAAAGAAACAAACTAAAAGCATCTGTGTAAGACTCAGGAAACATCGTACTTCTCTTCTTGATGCTGGTCCTCTTGGTCACTCAGTTCATCATCATCTACCATATGTCCAAATGGCTCAGAAGAAATAGACACCATATTAGATAGGATAACTCTGCTATCACTGCTTCCTGTGAGGATCAGCTGATCGTGAGAATGATTGTATCTGACATTCCAGACCCTAAAAATGAAAGAACAAGAAACTGTTCTTGGCAAGTAGTGCATCAAATGTTAAATGTTGTGATTTTGTAAAAAGACAGTATTAAAAACCGATCTTTGACTGAGATGTTTGAAGTCCACATAGAAGCGACATGCCTCATTCCAAATACTGTTCTTGCCACCTTCATCTGGCTTTTAAGGTCCCATGCCATCTGATTTCTATAAAGTGTATTCTAAATTCAACAAGTACAGTTCTTTAAAAATTTTCCAAGAACAAAACACATCATTCAACGGTATCACTCCTTGAGGGTACACACCAATTCATTCCTTAGTATATCACAGAAAGATTTAAGTTCTAATTATAAACAAATTTCCCCAAAGCAAAACATGGGCTAGAAATAACCTGTTAAACAACAATCTCACAACATTCTTAGAGTCAAGTTTAAAATAGGCCCTAAAACAAAAGTAGGATTATATTTCTCTTCAATTTTCCCATTTTACAAATCAAGTTAACACCAAATGTCTTATGGTTCTTGTTTTATTATTATTCTTCTAATCTTTTAGGGAAAAAAAAATAATAATTGCTGCTTAATTCACATCTCAAATGGCTTCAGGGTCCAGATTTATCTTGCAAGAATTTTTCCAACCCAAATTTTATAAAATGTGAACCACTCCTTTTCTTAAACACTGCAGCCTCCAAACAGATTAGATTCTCTCTTTGCTCCAGACACAGGCCAGAGTGGTAGACAGCTCTAGATACTATCCAAAAGACTACTCATTTGCATATTCTGGTGTAAGAGTTATGAAGGGCAGAAAACCAGAGCTTAATTATTGAGCATTTCAACCAGTGTACAACAGAAGGATATAGGACACCTGCTTTTCTGCACATCAGGCTCAACTGGGGAAAGCATATCTGTACCCCAGCTGGCCTCTGCAAGACAAGCATTGCTCTCAAAGGTGCACCTTATCTCCCAACAATGTTAGCAACAGTTTCTTGCCAGTTAAGAATAACAGTCTAAATTCTTCATACACAACCACACAAGGAACAGCCATACATTAAAGCATTTCCTCCATGAGGAAAAAAGATGGTTCACAGTAGCACAAACATAGTTAATTCACATTGTTCCTAAACAGCAAAATAATTAGCTGAATAAATTAGAGAAGCCATCCACCCGCAAAGCAGCATGGAGATAATTTGTTCTACCAGTGGGAATGCTCCTCTAGTGTCTTCACTGGCTCCGTGACATTTCTTGTGTCCCAGAATTTCACCTTGCAGTCATCTCCACAGCTAGCCAGGTAGTACTGTTTATTGGGATTAAAGTCTAGGTCTCGTACCAGCTGTCCGTGTGCATTTTCTATGCAATATATCTGTCTGTAAAACACATTAAAAAAATTAAATGGTCTGTAAAGCGCTAACTGCACTCCACTGACAAGAATCTGTTTCCCTGGAAACTTGCATAATCCCCACAACACCCGCAGTCCTAGAGTTCCCATTGCTAATGCATAGTTTAGGAAAATCCCAGCTGTTAACCACAGCGACTTGGACAGATATCTCAGCTTGCTCTGAAGCTTTTCTCTTTTCTTGTTTGCATTAGGGTCATCTGGAGCTAAAAGGAATTAGTAGTTTCAGATGATTCTAGCACAGGTCTCTGACAACTGTTAGGAAACGTCTGCTACAAAGCCACGAGTTTTTCAGATATTTCCCGAACAGTTAAGCTAATTTTGTATTTGTCATATCTAGTTTTCCCTTAACCAAAAAAAAAAAGAGATGCAAGGGATGCAGCAGATATGAATAACAGCTTTTTATTATTGCTCTGTTTCAAACTTACCTGGCATTTATCATTAACTTACTATTGGACCTTTAAAGCGCTCAGTCACACACATTTATCCACCTGGACCATCTCTGGAAACATTTGTCATTCAAAACATCATGTTCCATCAGCTTGTCTATGGGTTTTCCTTTGTTTCCATTATTGAATTAACAGTTTTCTCAAAGCCTGTAACTAAGTTCTGCTTAGATTTGACTCCTACAGTCTTCACTAGAACTTGTCAACACTTCATGGCCTTTTTCCTTCTTTTAAATGAAAAATATTTCTCTTCAGAAAACAGGCTGACCAGAACTTAGTATTTGTGTTGTACACATGGTTTCCTGTCCAGCCCAGACAGATTAAGTCTTTTACTTGTCATCTGGAGCTGCTTTGCCTTGTGTCAGAAAAGATTCAAAGCCTATAAAAACTATACGAAACCCTATCCTGAAAGCTATGGCAGTCACATGGGACACAGGATATTAATTAGATATCCAGCATCAAAACCCTCCGCAGAAGAGTGTTGCTTGCAGTAATAAAGCACTTCTTTCCTCCTTTACTGCACCTGTCACTGCTCATGGAGACGTGTTTAAGGAGTGAAAAAGAAACACCACTTGCCCACTGTATATTCAATACTGCTCACCAGAAAAGCCTTTATCCAAACTTCACTTGATTTCACTTGATCCTTTTCCCTCTCAAATATGAACACACTTTTCTTTCATTCTATCATCCTACCCACCTACAGCCACAAAAAATACATTGCATTTCCTACTTACATTGTAAGATTAAGACCAGGCATCATGAACATGTTCTGGCTCACCTTCTCCTATTTCACTTCTTCCAGATTTTTTAGAATCAGTCCCTGAAGTCTGAACTTTCCTGATGCATTTCCCAGTCAAAATCCATTCAGCCTAGTTGTCTGTCTCATGTGCTTCACAAGCGTTTCTCAGATTAAGACTGCTTCCTAGACTAGTCCAGGAATCCTCCCAACAACTTCCTTTTTTCCCCTCCTCTTTTTTTGCTATGCCCTATTCTAGCTACTTTAAAAAATATTTCTTCTTTCTTACTCCTTGCTGGTATAGCACCCTATTACATTTATTCTTTCCTGTTCTAAATTTCCACCCCCCACCCTTATTTTTTGAGTTTATACTGCCCTGACTTTAAGCTCCCATTTCTAGCCTAACTAGAAACTATCAAATACTCATGCCATTCCAGATGTACTATCATATAACTGCAGGTGAGTTATTCTTCTACATGTTTTTCAAGTACATTGCAAACAGGCCTTTGACATAGCCTGGCACTTGTAATTGGTTCAACGACTATCTCCACTTGAGCTTCACCTAAAGTAATTAAAGCAGTGGGGTTTGCTTTTACTAACTAAGCTACCCATTTACTGAGGATCTTGTTAATATCTGGACTATCTTTCAGAAAAGTCATCAAAAGCGTTCATTTAATGCACAGCAGAGATGCTTTCTCTAATGAGAGAGACCATGAAGCAGACTTTACAGTATCTAGAATCACAGAATCATTTCAATTGGACAAGATCCTTAAGATCAAGTCTAACGAATATTTAACTCTACCAAATTTGGGGCTAAACCATTTCACTCAGTACCACATTTCTGGATCTTTTAAAAGACTTCCAGGGAAAGGGATCCAACCCCCTCCCTGGGGAGCCTGTGGCAGTCTTTGATAACACCGCTATATTTGACATTTTCTGCTTCAAAACGCAGCTTTAATCTTAAGGTGTTTATGTTAGATGTCAAAAACAGGATGATTACAAAAACATCACAAAGAAATAGCTTGAAAAAAACCTTTTCTCCTTCGAACTGTCTCAAAACTTCATTTAAAAGAGTCTTCATAAATGAAAGCATGCACATAAATATTAAGTTGGATTTCTATATATCCTTTCACAAGGCAAAGAAGAGGACTTTCAAACCTGATTGGAGGTGTACAGAGAGTGACTTTTAATTGTTATGCATTTCCTTCGAGCTTTTATTTCTTAAATTAAATAAGCTGTTTTGTCAAAAACACACAACGCTTGCAAACATAGGGATTTATTGCTAGATTCCTAACTAGCAGAAACCATAGAACCAAATTTAAAGTCATCCCCCTTTAAGGCAACAAAAATTATTACAAGACATCAGTCTTCTCAGTTTAGTGATAAATTACTATGTGCTAAGGGGATAAAGCATATCTTAAAAAAGCTTGCACAGGTTTTAGTAGTCATGGCAACAGATGTGCAAAACATCACTCCCTTGCTTATCAAAATCACAAGTGAGCAGGGAAGAAAACACCTTATTAGGTATATTCAAAGCTTTAATTGATTGGGTTATGATTTTGATAGATTCAGTAATTTCACCTCACTAGAATGCTACAATTTCTATATAGTACAGTATGCTGTTTGGTAAAATCAAGACTGATGAGTGAACTTAACCTGTGAATTACCGTCAGAGATTACAGTTACCTTTAAACAGCATATTGAGAAGACAGTTCACTGCATAGTCAAGATTGATGTTAAATCATTTTCAGGGTGAATTACAGAACACCTTCTCTCAGGTAATGTTTATGCACTGAACAAATCATCCTGAGACTACTACACAGTACAGTAAAACTCAATATTGGAGTTGGACTTGAACTTCGACATCCTTTTCAACCAAGATACTTCTATGATTCAATAACTGAAGTTAAGGCAGGGGACAGGACAAAGAAAACTCTGTAATAAATTGTAAACAGATCAACTATGCAAGCCAAATCATTCATTCTGTGAGTGATAGCTTTGCCTCATTTCTGATCTTAGAAGTAAAACAACAAAAAACACACACACCAAAAAAAAAAAAAAAGAGCCCAACTTATCTAACTTATGTTAGGAACAGTGAAAAGTCTCTCTCCAAAGGAAATAAGGAAATTATCTTTCTTAGAGAACAAGACTATAATTTCTCATTACCTCATGCTTCGTGTATCCCATCCTCGAACAGTGGTATCATTGGCTGTTGCAATCTGTGTACAATTGTGGTGTGGACTCCATCTTCCAGAAGTAAATTTTAATTGCCCTTTCCCTTCCAAGGCTGCAGAACTAGAGAGCTAAAATAATGAAACAAAGCTGGAAATGTTTCTGAATATTAACACTGAGAAAAAGTCAGTTCCACTGAAGACAAAAAAATTGCACAACAGCGTATTGCTCCAAGAGTAACAGACTAACAAAATCCTAGGATAAAAGCCAGAAAAAAATTTAAAAGCTAGAGCTTATTTTGTAAGTTACAGAGGAATTTTTAGAAAGGTTTATGCAGCGCAATGCATCCAGAAGTACTAGAAGTACTACACTGAAATAAATATTTTAGGATTATTTGTTGAAGTAGTAGATAGACAATATGAGAACACTGCAGAAATTTGTAGCTGCCTCAAGTAGACGAATAAGCAAATAAAACAATCCAAGAAACTAAATGCATAAGAGTGTTTTTCCATGTCAAAATGACAAATTCTATCTGTAGGAACAGAATTATAATGTCAAAAAATAAACGTGTATCATTGTATGGCCCCTATGCCATCACACACCCGCCTACTAAAGGAACAGTGGGTACTAGATCACAAATCTACAGGCTGTGAGAATTAACAGTTTCAAACACAGGTTTGCATGTCATTAAGCTGCCAGCTCTGCAGCTCCACCATTAACAAAGAGGAAGTACAAAAGTAATCAACTTTCCCTTTTAAGTAGTATAGCACAAAATCCTTCAATTCCACCTAAAAATGGGGGCAAAATCAAAAACTACTTCTAGATATTAAACAGTGAGTGATTAAAGGGAGAAGGGGAAAGGAAAAAAAAATATCAAAACACTTGCATTTTAATTATATATATAAAATTCATACAAATTTGAAGCAGCCAGGCTGACAGCATGAAAAAGACTAAAATGTACACACTGCTTAACTAAACTTGAACTGACTTAAACAGAAAAATACACTGGCAATACAATACTTCTTAAACTTTTTTGCACATGGTACCAATGTCCGGTTCTAAATTTTCACCATTAGAGCACCACTAAGAAGATATTTATTTAGCATTCAGATTAACAATCTACAAACTACAACTCTTCCACAACTACAGGCCATGCTACCTAAGATGTGTTGCCTTCCAAAAGTGTTTTTGATTATGTTTTTCAAAAGAAAGTAGAATTCCCAGCACACAGGATCATAAATTGTTTATGAATTAATAAATTATATAACACTGTGGTCAGACTCCAGCATGGATCCTTCTCAACTACAAATACTGTCTGGATGTTATTTCTACAACTTACAGATTATTGATACAAAAAACAAAATAAACCAAACCTGCACAGAAAACCGGATGCAGATTTTTTTTAAAAACACAACAATTCACTGGGGGATTTTTTTGACACATAAGAGATTCAAGGTACAAGAGAAGATGCGTCCTGTACTATTTCTGTAATAGCTCCATTGCATTCTATCGCACTCATCTGCCATTCCAAGTATTTTGCATTTTATGCAAAGAAGAGTTCTAGTGACCTGTTGACATCTAACCTAAAGTCTGTATACAGAAACACTGTCATAATTTCAGTAGAATCTACCCACATCTCATGGATTGGTTGGGCTTGTCTTGGGTTCAGATAATTATTATAAATGGCAAAGAATGGGCAATTTAATTGCAGAAGGTAATGATGCAGTGAGCGTAAGATTCGTTTCACCCCAGAAGGTAAAGTCTTCAAAATAATAACAAAAGAACTTCTCAAAAGGACAGGAGAAGTTTTGACTCTGTGATCTATGGAGATTCTTTCCAACCTCTGATGTTCTGTGATTCTGTGTGGTTTGCAGAATATTGCGGTTTGCAAGGCAGTAAGAGATCCCGCTTTTTAATATTCCTGTAAGGAAGAAATAAAACTAGCAAAAACTCTTGAAATGACAAAAAGAATGAAACTAATAAAAATATTTTTTTTTTTTAACTGAAAAAAAACAAAAACAAAACCATCACCACCTACATACCAAAACACAACAAAGCAGAAAGCCCACAGAACTATACTACATTATGATTAGTAAATATTTCCTATTACAGGTTGACTAGATAATACAGAGAATTAACACAACAATCATTTTATTACAATGAAGCTCTGACAATATCAGGAACAATGAGGCATAGGAACTTTCATGTAAAGGAATTTTTTCACTGTGAAGGTGACAGAACACAGGAACAGGCTACCCAAGGGGGTTGTGAAGTCTCCCTCTCCCACCTGGGCACATTCTGTGTGATCTGGTATAGGTGATCCTGCCCGGGGATGAGGGTTGGACTAGATGATTTCTCAAGGTCCCTTCCAGCCCCTGACATTCTGCAATTCTGGGAACTTTGAAGTTCTTCAGACTAATTCTAATTAGACAGTGTGACTTGCAGCTCCCAGGATGAAAGGAGATGCACCCAATAAAGGACTGAAGTTTTGTTCAGTGCAGGCAAGTAAATCCCTATTCTAGCAATGGGAGGAAAAGAAAGTGGAAACCATATTTATATTCACAAATGCGATATGAAAATAAGAAGGTTAGTTTTGAGCAAAGAAATAGAAAAAGGAAGGTGTAACATGCAGTTTCAGTAAATAAATCCTAAGAACAATAAAATGAGGGGGGGAAACAGAAAAAAAGTATTTGCATTCATTTCAAGATTCCCACACAACTGTAGAGATTGGAACAGCAGCATTCCAAAGAAAATCCTATTCCAGAGTTAATGGGACGATATTTCAGATAGGTTTAGGAAAGTGGTTGTGAAAAAAGAAATTAACAGTCAAAAAACCTTTAGTGCGAGAGGACAGAATTGTTCAAGGCAGAAAGAAAGAGAAAAGGAAAATGCTAAGGAGTCCAGCAGCACTTCAAAGAGACGTGGTAAACTATACCATGGAAGCAATGCCATGCCTTAAAACAGTTTTTTATAAGGTTTAAAAAAAAAAAATATATCAAAAACACCTGTGCATTATGCAGGCCTCAGAAAAGAATGACTAACACAGAAGTAATGCAAAGCCAGTAGACATAATACCACAGACAAGCTCCGAGAGACTTGCCTTCAGAAACCCTCATCAATTTCATAAGAATTAATGATACTCTGAAGAGGGTTTGTAAGGTAACTTAACCCGTTCCAGTACCTCACCACCCTCACTGTAAAGAGCTTCTTTCTAACATCCCGTTTAAATCTCTCCTCTGCCAGTTTAAACCCATTACCCCTCATCCTATCATTACAAGGACTTGTGAATAGTCCCTCCCCAGCCTTTCCATAGGCCCCCTTCAGATACTAGAAGACTGTTATAAGGTCTCCTCAAAGCCTTCCCTTCTCCAGGCTGAAAAGCCCCAACTCTTTCAGCCTGTCCTCATAGCAGAGGTGCTCCAGCCCTCTGATCATCTCCGTGGCCCTCCTCCAGACTCTGTCCAACAGTTCCATGTCCTTCTTGTGCTGGGGGCTCCAGAACTCCACACAATTCTCCAGGTGGGGTCTGATGAGAGCAGACTAAAGGAGGAGAATCCCTTCCCTTGCCCTGCTGGCCACGCTGCTCTTGATGCAGCCCAGCACACAGTTGCTGTCTGGGCTGCTGTGCTGGTTTGAACTAATTGGAGAGAGAAAATAGACTATAGGCTGAGAGAAGAAAACAGATGATGCTACTTCCCTCAGAGCTCTACTGAGAAAGAAAAAAAAATTCTAAGAGTTGTAACCCAAATATAGATAAGTCATATGGTTTCAGACTGCTCTGGGGCTGTGGCTGCTCCTCTTGCATGGCTCCTTTGTCTCTGCCTTTGTAGCTAATTCTAAATAATTCCACTAACCTCTTTCCTACTGCTAACCCCCCCGGCCAATCTACCTTCGCCTATCTGCTGCATCAACAGATGGTGAGATAAGATTGGGGAAGGGGGAAAAGGTGGTAGGGGTGGTTAGAAACCCCTCTTAGGGATTATGATCTCTAGGAGGGATGTGGTGTTTCTGTATTACCTTTTCACTGTATGTATCTGTAAATATCTGTTATACATCGTAAATATCTGCTTGTATATNAGGACACAGTTGCTGTCTGGGCCACATGGGCACACTGTCGGCTCATGTTGAGTTTTTCATCAACCCAGACCCTCGGGTCCTTTTCCTCAGGGCTGCTCTCCAGCCATTTGCCACCCAGCCTGGATTTGTGCTTGGGATTGCACCAACCCAGGTGCAGGACCTTGCATTTGGCCTTGTTGAATTTCATGACATTGGCCTGGGCCCACCTCTCCAGCCTGTCCAGGTCCCTCTGGATGCCATCCCTGCCCTCCAGCAAGTCGACTGTGCCACACAGCTTGGTGTCATCTGCAAACTTGCTGAGGGTGCACTCAATTCCTCTGTCCATGTCACTGACAAAGATGTTAAACAGCACTGGTCCCAGCACTGACCCCTGAGGGACGCCACTTGTCACTGGTCTCCAGATAGACATTATGCCATTGATCACCACTCTCTGCGTGTGACCATCCAGCCAATTCCTTATCCAGCAGTGCTCCTACCATCAAGTCCCTGTTTTTCCAGTTTGGTGACCAGGATGTCGTGTGGGACAGAATCAAATACCTTACTCAGGTTCAGGTAGATGACATCAGTTGCCCTTCCCTTGCCCACTATTGCTGAGACTTTATCATAAAAAGCCACCAAATTTGTCAGGCATGATCTGCCCTTGGTGAAGACATGCTGGTTACCACCAATCACCTCTGCTTTGTTTTCCATTTGCCTTAGCAGAGTCTTGAGGAGGATCTGCTCCATGATCTTGCCAGGCACAGAGGTGAGACTGAGTGTTCTGTAGTTCCCAGGGTCTTCCTTTATTTCCTTTCTTGAAGATGGGCATTGTGTGCCCTTTTCCAGTCAGCAGGAACTTACAGCAGTCTGCCATGACCTTTCAAATATGATGGACAGTGGTTTAGCAACTTCATCTGACAGTTCCCTCAGGACCCCTGAGTGGATCTCTTCAGGCCCCATAGACTTGTGCATGTTCAGATTCCTTAGGTGCTCATGAACATGATCTTCAATTACAGTGGGCAGGTCTTCCTTCCCCCATCCTTACTTTTGCCCTCTGGGACTTGGACATTGTGGTTGGAGCCCTTGCTGTTGAAGAATGAGGGAAAGACATCACTGAGCACCTCAGCCTTATCCATATCCTTTGTCACCAGCTCTCCATTTCCCTTCTGAAAGGGTCCCACCTTCTGCCTAGTCCTCCTATTCTCACTAATATACCTAAAGAAATTCTTGTTCCCCTTAATGTCCCTAGCCAGATTCAATTCCAGCTGTGCTTTAGCTTTGCTAACCTTATCTCTGGTTGCACAATTTCTTTGTACTGGTCCCAGGTTACCTGTCTTTGCTTCCACTCTCTGTAGGCTTTCCTCTTGCCTTTAAGTGTGTCCAGGAGCTCTCTATTCATCCATTCAAGCTTACTGGCATTCTTACCTGCCTTCCTCTTTTCGGAGATGCACTGCTCCTGGGCCTGGAGATGATCCTTGAACAGCTTTCTTCCCCCCTCCCCCCCACCCCCTCCCTNAGGTCCCTGAAAAGGTTGAAGTCTGCTCTTCTGAAGTCCAGACCAGTGAGTTTGCTACGCACCCTCTTTGATGCCTTGAGGACGTTAAGCTCTACCATTTCATGGTTACTGTAGCCAAGGCAAGTCTTCAGCTTCACTTCACCAGCCCCTCCTTGTTGGTGAGGACTAGGTCAATCATAGCACCTTTTCTTATGGGTTCCTCTACCACTTGGAGAAGGAAGTTATCATCAGTGCAGAAGCTGATGGACACATCTTGACTCTTTAAATCAACTGACTATTGAGAAATATGATCCTCTAGCATCCAAGAAAAGAAACTGATCCTGAACAAGTTGAGCTGAGTTCATTCAAGAAGTGTCAATAATATCCTTGACACAATCTATTTGCATTTTTACGGACAGACACTGACCTAAATGGCTCTATACAGACCCGTTCAAAGTGTTCCAAATACAACCTATGTAATGACATGAATACTTTTTCATTTTTCTGTAAGAGGTGGCATAATCAAACAGAAAGCTGACACTTTTACCTTTTTACTTCAGTTCCTGACATGAAGGTTTTAACAACGAGTGACATAATTTAATACTGTATCATCTGTTCAGATTAACACTGAGAACTCAAAGCAGTGCACAGTAAACAGAAATGTATACTATGCTTACATATACAACAACAGCTATAAATTAAATGGAAGGTTGCATGGTATTAACCAACATGAGTCAATATCCTATTATCTGAATTCAATAACTCTTGGCATTTCCCATCACCTCTTTGTTCCTAGTACACATTTATCAGATTAGCATTATTTTAGATTATTCGGTGTAAAATCTGTAGGAAAGGGGAAGTCTAGAAAAAGGAAAATACCAACCATTTACAACAGATACAAAATAACACATTTAAACATTCATATTCAAGAAAACTGCCATTCATTTTCCCCACCCACACTTAAGGCAACAGGGTATTTTTGAAGGAGCAGTTAAAAGATTAACAAAGTCTGTGCTAGTGAATGTTGCTATTTGTACTATATTCAAATAGCCATGATGTGTTAAAAAAATGTCTTACCACAGCTTCGTCTGAACTTTCCTGCAAATCCCACAATAATATGTTATTATCAGCCAGTGAAATAATCTTTTTTCCATCTCCCATTGGTTCCCACATAACACTGTAAAACAGAAAATGGGAAAAAATAAACACGATCTAACATTAAAACCAATCAGAATTTCCACTGGGAAATCATTTGAACTCTGCAGATACAATCTACTAAAACATTAAATCTTGAATACTGTCACACCTTGAGTAGCATCTTCAATTTTGAGCCCTCACTATAAGAAGGGCAAGGAAGCTAGTGAAGGAGTCTAGAGGAAAGGTCTTGTGAGCAGCAACTGAGGAAACTGGGATTGTTTAGCCTGAAGAAAAGGAGGCTGAGGGGAGACCTTCTGGCTCTCTAACCCCCTGGGAAGAGGCTGGAGCCAGGTGGGCATTGGTCTCTTCTCCCAAGTAACAAGTGACAAGACAAGATGAAACAGCTTCAAGTTGAGCCAGGGGAGGTGTGGGTTGGATGTGATAAGAAACTTGTTGACTCAAAGGGTTCTCAAAGTCTGAACAGGCATCCCAAGGGAGGTGGCTGATTCCCTGTGGCTGGAAGTGTTTCAGAAGCAGAGATGTGTTCATGAGGGACATGATTTAGCACAAGATTTGATAGAGTTGGATACTGTTTGGCCTCGATGTTAAAGGTTTTTTTTTCTATCAAAACAATTCTGTGACTCTATGATTCTGAACTGTATCCTTTCTGGTTTCCTTCAGCTGAAATCCATTCCATATTTTTAAGTGCAAAATGTGCCACTAACTAACAACTTAACAATTTTAACACATACTATATGATCATTATTACAGTATCAGTTAAAACTTATGTGATAGCAAACACAAGAATCTTTAGGAATCTTCTAAGTACTCATTTACACTTTTTTTGGTTTTTTAGTGTCTTCTGACATCCTGTCCAAATCCATCAAAGAAAGGAATGCCATCCAGCTTCCCAAAACACTAATCTAACTGAAAGAAATCTTCAAAATCCTTCCTCCATTTGTTATTCATTTTGCATACATAAAGTGACCATAGAAAACAAAGAGTGAAATGTGCAGCAAATAATAATACTTTGTCACTTGATGCAAACAGGATTTAATATGCAAAACTTCTAAAAGAAAGTTGTGCCACTTGCCCATGATCTCACAGCAACACAATATAGCTGAATGCAGAGATCACAACTTCAATATCAACTGCTACACAGAGAAAGTTCTTTCCATCCTTAAGTTTCTGGTTTAAGTTATTCAAAGGCATCTGATATGTTGTCCTCATTCTTAGTGAATATATATGTAGAAGTATCTCTTGAGGTGTGTCAAAAGTCCATCACTAGACGTAAGTTTAAGTTTGTTTAGCTTTTAGCAGAAATAATTTCAGTATCTGGATCAAAGAGATGGAAGAAGATAGCATGAGCAGATGCAGATTTGGGCAAATGAGCCCAACATTAGGCAGTCAATAGCTACCTTCCTAAATTGGTGCTGCACACTATGTGTGCTCACATTTTATTCCAAAATTTGCGTAAGTCCTACCTTCCTAAGGCAGTGAGCATGACCTGGCTGGTCTTGGATCTAAGCCATGGAACTCCATCTAATATTATGGTATAAAACACCAAAATACTAACACAAAGTAGATAAAACAGCTGGAGCTGTAACTAAAAGGGTATGTTGGCTGATTCCTTACCCACTGACATTTTCCCCATGTCAACAAAAAAAAGACCAAAGAAAAGTACCAACTTCTACATGTCTTCTTCTAGACTCATGGCCTGCATCCTTATCATGATGTCAATACATGGAAATTGACTATTAATAGAAGTTGATTTGCAATGAACAAATTAGGACAAAAATCACTTAATTTATCTTATTAAGCATCCGACATGTTTATAAACATGTTCTAGCAAGGATATAGAACTAGAAGGATTCTACGATTGCTTTAAATTGGACTGTTTTGTCTGTAGTATTGCTAATGTTATTTCCAGAAGTGTTTTTTGTTAGAATTGTATGGCACAACTTGGGCAGGGATGGAAAAAACACCACCACACAACTCAGGAGCAACTGAAAGTTACTACTGATAAAGATGATGAAGCCTTTTCAATTGCACAGTCATTCTGCCCAGAGAACGAGAAGTAACCAACAGGCTTCAGCATGGGTATTTCACAATTTCATGTAGTTCTGCTGCACAGATGTATCAATTAGGTCTTTCAAAGAGATTAAAACATTTTACAAACACATATAACAGGATTAAAATATAAAAAGGCACTATAACCTGCATATAATCACAGCTAACCTTTCACAATCCAGTTTTCCCAGAATGAAATTAACCAACACTAGGATCATCACACAGCTGAATGGGTAATTAAGGAATCTCCAATTTGATTCTAATCATATTTATTTTAAGTCCATCATTTTTCTTACACATTTCTGAAAATATAACTGCCATTGGGTGTTGGTAAATGTAGATATTTTAATTATATTGAGATATCTTAGATATATTCTTAGATGTTTTAGTTTCAGACAAATGTGATTTGACCAATTAACCCTTTAAGAGTTCCTCCAGCCAGAGATCAATAATCTTTATGCTTGTTGATGTATTTGCTGTACAAGCTAGACTGGAAGCACTTTCTTTGATATTTTTAAAAGTAGGAGGAAATTTCATGTCTTTGAGTGCCACTGAGCTTCAGGGTAAAGAATACTTATAGCTAAATACACTGTACTAATTAGAGCCAATTATAACCCAGCTGACATACCTCAGAATGAAAAGGTCTCTCCATATTCACTCTGTTCTTGTGAGATGCCCATTTTGCTTTATTTAATTAGTCTTTTATCAAAGTTCATTGTTTTAGGGGTGTGGTTGGAGTGACCATTTAGATTTCATAGGCTAAGCGAAGGTTATTCAAACTACTTTTTGTAAGACACTCAGCTGTATTCTGAAATTACAATCATGTTAAACATGCCATACCATGGAGAATGGGAGGGAATACTGCTGACTGGGGTGGGGGGCGCAGAAAAAAGGCCTATCAAGGCAAGATAGAAACTTTAGAAAGGCTTACGTTTTCATTGAGAACCAGAGCTGGTGATAATCCTTAGAAGAGGAAAGCAGATAAACAAGGCAATACTGTTTTCCTGAATGTGCCAACAGTTTGCTTCCAGTTTGCAGAACTGGGCAAGAAAATTGTCAGATTTACAGCTGTCACTCAGAAACTGAGTGTCAACTTCACAGCCGCTCTTCAGATAATCTATAAACAGCAGACAATTATATTTGTTGCCTTTTACCCTGTTTTTTTATCATCTGACTTCCAATGCTTCCAATCAACTGCTAGGTTTTGTCAGGTTTGTTGGGGGTGGGGGGCAGGGAGAGAGAAATTTTAACTATCCTACAGAGAATATTTCCCTAGTAGAAAGAGAACTTCAAGTATTCACTCAAATGCACACATGAAAGGACTCTATTCTGTGGTTTATGCTGAAAGATAGTTAACACCATCATTCATTAACATAGTGAGCTTTTACAAATGAACAATTCAAAGTTCTCCATTATAGACTAAAGAAGAATAAAGCAACATGCAAAGGCTTTCATAGATGTGAACTGTAGTCAGCCACAACACGTTGGACAAAGAAAGCATTAACTACTACTTAACCATAATTACTGAAGTGACAACCATTTATTTCTGTAAGTGGAAACATTGTGTGTGACTGAAAATTCTCATGCATAGCAAAATGGAAAATACACCCAAACATTTGGTAGCTGGGCAGAATATCCTGCAGCCTCAATGTAGCACATCAGAGAAGTTTGTGTTTTATGGACTTGAAATCCTGCCTTCTCTGCAGTACAGCAATTCAAATTCTGAGGAAACTCTGCTAATCAGGTGATTAGGACATTATTCCAAAAGGAAATAAAAGAATGAAAACAACCTGGGACCCAGAATTCTTACTACTTACACAAATGCTCTATGGAGGGGCCATATTTCTAATCAAAACAGTTTTAGGTATTTTGTAGTGTGTGGAAGACCATCCTGCAAGAAGCACCCGTAAGTTATTCTCAGCCACTGAGAGGCATTTTTGTGTCCAGCCCCTAAAGACACAGTAAAACAATACCCATAACTTTCTAAAGTACCCTGAAAGTTAAAGTGAAGTTATTTCAGGTGCCTTTTTAGGTAATTTCTCATTCTTCTCAGAAGCCTATTAAGTTAAAGAGTCTTGCAAACAATAGGGTTTTACTCTGACTCTTAAATTATTATTATATTCAGAAAGATAAAACTGCTGTATCCCAATGAGGAAACAACACAGGAAAAAAATATTTGCTTCTACCATGTTTTTTTGTTGTTGTTTGTTTGTTTTCCTTAAATTATCAAGTTACAAATGCTGGCAACCCCCTAAAATCTTATTGGGGGGAAAAAAAAAAGTCATTGCTAATATTTGTGTTTACTTCATTGCATCTTCTTGTCTTCACTGCAGCTGCAATTAAACATGTTTAGAGAGAGAAAAATAATTTAAATTCTTGCTTTGTGGGCCAAATTTCAGCATTGAAAAGGTATTTATGTGCATGTAAACGCAACAAAGCCAGCCTGAATCCTAGGAGTTCATAATCTAACGGAAAGCATAGTAAGGAATTTGTTACAAGAAGGCAAGACTGCTTTTCAGTGAGAGCTCCTGTAATACTCATTTTGTAGGAACAACTACACAACTCCTGTTCAACTATTCATGATTTAAAGTGATGACCAACAGTAAACACCTACAAGGTGCAGGAAGGCACTGCTTTGTCAGTATACCGTATGGTACCTCTTGAACCAAAAGATGAAAACCCTCTGTGCCAGTAGTAATTCACTAAGCATAAAGTTGTGTACCTGAAAGAGATACCTGTGTACTTCTAGAACAGAGGCAAATCTTTTTAATAGTTACAGGAACAACTTACTGTGAAGCTGAAATCCATAAATTAATATCAAAAAGAATCAATTGTCAATATGCTTTGGACAAGAAACCTGGCCAAAAAGTCCAGTAAGAACTGCCTGAAAATGTATATGCGGTTTAAAAAATCAACATGAAGATTAAAAGTTGTTTTCACCTTTTCTTAACACCAACAGCGAAAAAAAAAAATAAAAGCTTCAAAGTAGCAGTAATGCATTTCCTGTCAGCAGACACTGATGATACGTTAGTGTCACCCAGAGTTAATGTCTATGGACCATGAACAACACATGCAGAAAAACAGAAAGCCCCTGCACATATATGAGTTTAATGACATTGAGGCAGGAAAATTGTGTGTAAAGCCAAGGTCCCTTTCCAAATCAGATGGACAGAAGTCACATAACTGCTATCATTCTACAACACACTGCTTGTGGAGCAGCTGCTTCCATGGACACCATTTCTTTCCAGTTGCTCGAACAGGGCTTAAAACTGACCAAAGTGGACATGTGAGAAGTATGACAGAAACAAGCAACTTGTCAGTCAAACATCAGTGAAGTGGTCAACCTAGGAACAACTTTTTGGTGGCACAAACACCTGGCAGGAAGGCAGATAGCCAACAGGTCAAAGTCCTTTTCAGCCTCTGGAGGTCACACAATACCAACAGTTTTCTCCATGTAGTAATATACAGACTAAGGGCTGAAAAGAGCTTGTTTGTGAAACAGCTATTATGGGCAAAAGATCTCTGCAAATCCATTTGAGAGGAAATACACACCTACTTCTGGGAAGAAACAACCTGAGGGCTTTCACAGAGAATCACAGAATCATTTATGGATGTCAAAAACAACCTTTTTGATTACTGAGTCCACAAAGTCTACAACGTGGTATTTTTCAATAGAAGACACCATGAATATAACCTATCCTGCTGTTTGCAACAAGCAGCATCTGCATGCATGGACAGGAGGGGGAAAAAAAAAAAAAAAAAAAAACACCCAAAAAAGAATATTCCTCTGAAGACATTTCTCCAATGATTTGAAACATGTGTCTAAGAAGAAAACCACAGTTACCCAGGACCTGCATTCCTGGCTGAGAAAAATGACCACCTCTTCTGTTCAAAACAATGGTAAAACAAAGAATGACCTAGGTTTACCTGGCACTGAAGTAAGCTCTAACACTGCTAATCTAGTGACTATAGATACTGGAGGGATTTGAGGAATTTTTCACTGCAAGAAGCAGCTGGGACCCCAGCTAGTGTGGCCTTAATGCATAACATCTTCATAACCACTGTCTGAGACTGACCACTGGGCTGGACAGACTGTAGGATGCTGCAGGACAAACCTTAAGTTCTCAGATATATTTTATCAAATAGATGTACTTAATCACAGGTGTAACACAAGTTCTCATCAAGCAGGCATCTAAAAGACATTTCAATACCATGAATTTTTAACTGCTAAAGAAGTATCAGCAATATTCCTTTCTCCAAAATCACCCCAGCATAGTGTGCTGGGAATGAATCCTACCCTGAGGAACAAATATTCTAAATAATAAATCCTTAATAGCATTTTGGACAGCAAACTGCAGTCTGAGACCAAGAAAACAGGGACACCTGTTCAAAGCTAATTCTCTGTGTACATGGACAATTCTGCAAAATTATTTTTCCACAGTCCTGCAACACCATTTTTAAATGTTTCCAACTAACCTTTTAGTAATTCAATAAATACTGAAAATAAAACCAGCTAGTATCTATTTAACCTTCAAAAATCAGTTGAGGCAGACTGCAATCCTTATTTTTTGAGTGCTAAGAATAGCTAAAGTGACATTATAAACAGCAAAACCACCCTTTTAAAAGTACCTGTTTTTATTTCAGCAAGGAAAACCTTAAATAATCTGGCAGTAAAACTGGGGAAAGAAACAGAAAGAGGGGCAAGTCCTGCTTGACCAACCTGATCTCTTTTTATAACGAGCTGTCCTGGCTGGTGGATGTGAGGAAGGCTGTGGATGTAGTGTACCTGGACTTCAGCAAGGCCTTTAACACTATCTGCCACAGCAAACTACTGGCAGCCCATGGCTTGGACAGGGGCACTCTGTGCTGGGTTAAGAACTGGCTGGATGGCCAGGCCCAGAGAGTGGTGGTGAATGGAGCCACATCCAGTTGGTGGCCAGTCACTAGTGGTGTGCGCCCCAGGGGATTAGTGCTGGGACCAGTCCTGCTTAGTATCTTCATTGATGATCTGGATGAGGAGATTGAGCCCACCATCAGGAAGTCTGCAGATGAGACCAAGTTGGGAGCACGTGTTGATCTGTTAGAGAGGAGACATCCTCTGCAGAGGGACCTGGACAGGCTGGACAGATGGGCACAGTCCAACACCATGAGTTTTAACAAGGCCAAGTGCCAGGTTCAGCACTTTGGCCACAACAAACTCAGGTAGCACTACAGGCTGGAGACAGAGTGGCTGGAAAGCAGCCAAGGAGTATTGGTCAACAGGTGAGTGAACATGAGGCAGCAGTGTGCCCAGGTGGCCAAGAAGGCCAATGGCATCCTGGCCTGTATCAGGAACAGTGTGACCAGCAGGGGAAGGGAGGTCATTCTGCTCCTGTACTCAGCACTGCTCAGGCCACACCTTGAGTACTGTGTCCAGTTCTGGGCCCCTCAATTTAAGAAAGATGTTGAGGTGCTTGAACATGTCCAGAGAAGGGCACCAAGGCTGGTAAGGGGACTGGAGCACAGCCCTATGAGGAGCAGCTGAGGGAGCTGGGGTTGTTCAGCCTGGAAAAGAGGAGGCTCTCTACAACTTACAGCACTCTACAACTACCTGAAAGGAGGTCATAGTCAGGTGGGGGTTAGTCCCTTCATCCAGGCACACAGTGACAGAACAAGAGGACACAGTCTCAAGCTGCACCAGGGCAAGTTTAGGCTGGATATTAGGAAGAAATTCTACACGGAAAGAGTGATTGCCCATTGGAACAGGCTGCCCACGGAAGTGCCGGAGTCATTGTCCCTGGAGATGTTTAAGAGGAGACTGGATGAGGCACTTAGTGCCATGTCTTGGTTAATTAGAAGGGTTAGGTGATAGGTTGGAGTCAATGATCCTAGAGGTCTTTTCCAACCTGCTTAATTCCATGAACTGAAGGAAAAAAACTACTTTAAAGTTGGGAAGAAGTGAAATGTTACCCTACAGACTCATTTTTTACTCAGTGTAACAATTTCTGAACTAGTTTCTGTTTCCAAGGTAAACAAACAGCTGCAAAGGCTTCACAATTTTTCCTTTAGTATGAGGTAGTGTCAGATTTTACTTTCCCTATGTTTCTCTCAGCTTTACAATACTTAGTCAAATAAATGCTGATCAAAAATTAATGTAATAAACTGAGCAGATAACCTAATGTTTTTTTCTCTAATTAATGAATTGCAATTTTTCTTCAGTACATCTGGCTACAATGAAAAGCTTAAGGTTTTAACTTGCTAACCACTCAAAATTATCAAAAACATTCAAGAGAATGAAAAAAAGAGACCCAGGTGTGGCACCCTAGTGGTTCCAGACATTTTAAAGAATCAAAATGGGACAATTAGAGAGAGAAATCTGAGAGACAACCAATGATTCAACGTTTGTATTACATTTAACAAAGGATTTGTTTACAATAAAGGATAATCAAACATTCAAGAGGGCAAATTAATTCAGGCCATCAGAAAGAATTAAGAAGGGAAAGGGGAGAGAAGTAGAGCATAAGATAATAAGAATTTTTACCATTTTAAAATAAATCAGAATATAAAGAGAAGAGTGACAGTAAAATCATTTAATTATTTTGGTTGAAAAAGATCTCTAAGATAGAGTCCAACCATTATCTAACTCTACAAGTAGCTTTCAGTAGCACCCCCAGTGAGAACAATTGTCACACAGTTTCCAAAAAAACTCTCTGTACTTCATCTTTGTAACCTCAGAACAAAATGCCTGGAATGAACCAGTGTGGAAGAATTATCCTTAAACATGGATAATGTTTTAAATCTCTTTGTCATTAATCAGCTTCACAAATACATTTCTCCCAATGGCTCTGAAATTTCATGCATTATATGAAAAAATATCAAAAGGTCAACCACACCAATAGTGCTGGGCTGCTGTTACCAAACAAGCCTCATATTTAGAGTTTAATTTATACTTAGGCCTATGCAACTCAAGTTTCAGATGGTCTCAAAGAAATACATCTACAAATATCAGAGGGATATCCTTTCTTACTATTATATTTCTGGTACTGGGACAAAGCGTTAGAAAAAGGTAAGGTTTTTACACCAAAAAAAGTTAGGACTGCATTCATTTAATGCCTTTGCTATAAAGCATGCATAACAGTTAGCATGCTATCTATTAAAAAACACATGATCCTCCTAAAAGAGGTGTTACTTTCAGTTTCAGATTTGTTAGATATAGACCACTAAATTATTTCAGGCTTTTTCTTTTTGTTTTTAAATTAAACACTAAGGCAGAATCTTAACTTACAGATCCTAACACCTATCAGAAGGTTACTATAGGACATCTTTAAGCTTGAAAGGACTGCTATAGAAAATTTGTGCTTTTAAGCACGTATTCTGATTAATAATTTTTAAAACTAGCTTTAAAAAAAAGTAAGTCTATAAAATCTAAAATGTGTCATTTCAGAAGCTATCATGATGTAGTCTTTTCCATCCTTACCAAGGGCAGCAGCTGTGGAAACCTTGCTCCACTGCACTCTGTGGATTAAATAACCTCCTCAAAGTGTACCTGGTCACACTGAACCTCTGGGTTCAGTGTTCAGCCTGTGTTTTGAAAAAAATGTACAAGAGTAGGCTGTAAGGACAAGGCAAATGACAGAGCCAGAATAAGCACTGCCCTTCTCACTGAGTGCATGATACCAAAGCACCACTGATCTCACACTAAGCAACTGTGTACACCAGAATGTTGGTCCTGCACCAAAGTTTGAAAAGTATTTACACTTTGGGTAAAATTGCTGTTCTGATTTATGGCTGGTTCAAATAACCATTGCACCATGTCTGAAGTAGTTTTGTATATTTCTAAGCATCTGAAATGTGTAATAAAGAAAAAGAATATTTAAGTTGCTATTCGTAGTCAACCACTGCTTGGTGGGGCATGGCCTGTTAAGCAATACACATTTGGCACAGAAGGTCTATTTTCCTCCTTTTTGTGAGCTGTTGAGGCAGAAGCAGAGAAGTCTGCTCTAGAACAACATCCTCTAAGCCGTCTGTGCTTGCTTCAGATAACGTGAGGAGTAGTAATGCCAAGTATTCCACATGTACACCTTTTATCTCTGCCACACAGGACGTTACCAATCTTTACGTGTATATACACACACATACAAAGAGCAGAGATTAAATGTTAGCAGGTGTTTCTGAGCACTAGCACTGAACAAAGTCAAATGACATTGGACAGAAAAGTGTACGTGAACTTGCTACAAGTTGTATTAGAGGGAAAAAAGTATTTCTGGAAATCACATATGTTTGTATCCTGACACAAAGCAGTGATATGGCCCCTATTCCTCCTCCAGTGACCTGACCACCATGGAGTTCTAGCATCCCAGGTGGAGCACCTCTCCTCTGAAGACAAGCTGAGAGAGTTGGGGTTGTCTGGTCTGAAGAGATGGCTTCAGGGAGATGGTGCAGCAACCTTCCAGCGCCTGAAGGGGGCCTATAAGGCTTTTTGACAAAGACCTGTAGTGACAGGCCTGTCTGCCTGTGGCAGGGACGTTGGAACTGCATGATCTTTAAGCTCCTTTCAACACAAACCATTCTATGACACTACTTATCAAAAAGTTTGAACAATAAAAACAGATTATAATTAGCTAATTATAAAGATGAGTATTCATATGAAAATGAGTAGCAAAGAATTAACATGCTATCATGAAGAAACAGAACATCTAAGAAGCTGAGATTTTAGAAAAACATTCTAGATAAGAGACATCTGAATACACTACCGTGTCAAATCTTGTCCAAGAACTGCCTAATAAATATTACCTTCTTTTTACTACTTTTAAGTTCACATTTAATCTCCAAGGCTCAAACTAGAAATCTGCACCTAGAAATAGATGCTTAAAGCTTAACAGTACAATGTACAACATAATTTAAAAAAATACAAGTGAATTAGCTATCACTTCTTAAGTCTACTTTTTCTACTAACTAGCTAATGAATGAAAGTTTTCCTGCAGCCAGATTTTGAAAAGGAGCAGAGATTGATTTTAAGTATTGTTCCCATTTGATAGAATTTTAAATTACTCCTACTAGAATTAATTTCAATATAATAAGATTATGATGGATACCTCACACAGCAGGTGTCTGAACACAGAAACCAAGAGGGCCTCTTCCACTCTCCTGCAAGACTCGGCAATATCCAACATTGCTATTGCATCACCATTGGTCAGTTTCAGTTTGGAGTTGCCACATTTGACTTAACAAAAATTTGTTGTGTTATCCCACCGTTTTTTGAATACAACTCCCTGATAACTGTCAAAGGTACTATACAACTTACACAGTCACCTTCTACTTCGTATTTTTTCCTGACAAGCAGACGTTGCTGGGCCCTACAGCAGATCATATTCTTACAATTTCAACTTTTCCTGCCAATGGTCAGGTGATCTCCCAAAGTGACACAGTAGTCAGCAAAATACAGACTGAACATATTAGTACTCCTTTCATATACAGACACATAAAGCACAGGACTTGTAAATACAATGGACAATTTTAACTTTCTTTTAAATAACAGAAAGGAAAGTGATATCCTCTGCAGTACTGCAGCTCTTCTTGTCTTCTCTTAGGCAACAGAAAGGAGTAGTTAAAACAGGAACCACCTAACAAATTTTTATCCTTAATAAACAGTGAATTACTTGCACTTCCACCAAATCAGTTGAGAGAAGACTTAAAAACAAAGACTGAAATGCAACATCAAATTTATATTCCATAAAAAAGATTGAAATGTAAAGTATTTTACTTTTGCACAACAAAGGTTTTGGATGAGGACAGATGAAGAGAAATACATTAAGCCAGTACACAGGCTATTACTCCATATGTGTTTGCAGGACTATAATAAATGTTTTTAATCTAGGAAACATCTGGGACTAAAAAAAACCTAATTTGCACCTTTTCTTTATTTCCATCCAAGATGGAATAGTTTTAAAGTGTACAGCATAGCTTCTATAATATAAAGCTGCACAAAACTAACAGCACAGGTCTGTTCCTTAGGCTTTTTCTAGGAGTATAAAATATGCAGAATCCTACCAGGCCATATTGCCATGGGCTGTGTTGTCAAGGTGACAGAGTAGCTCCAGGGTTTGAGCGTTGCTTGATGAATCATCAGGGGATTCATGACTGCCTGATTCCAATTCCTTTGGCATCCTCCAAACAGCAGCACATGTCATGACTTTACTGTCTGAAGCTAAGCAAGAGAATAATGTCAACAGATCATTGTATGAGAGATGGATTTTGTATACAGAGCATCAGCATCTACACAAATCTATAAGCAGTGCACGTCTACTGTTTAAAACACTATACCAAAATTAAATCAAAGAATGCAGAATTCAATACAGACGCAGACCTCAAGTTAACAGTCCAGTTGCTGCCAAACTCATAATTACAACACTGAAGGTGGTTATCCCTGTTTTGCCTTTAAACTCAGTGCTCGTGAAACATAACTGGGGGACAAGCTTCCCAAGCTTCCTTCCTCATACTGATCTTAATAAAAATGGCCCACCAGATACGTTGCTTTGTTCCTTGAGAATAAGGATTTCAACAACACAGAACAGGAGGGGTTGGATGGGACCTCCAGAGATCTTCTAGTCCAAACCCCCTCTGCTGAAGTAGGTTCACCTAGAGCAGGTTGCTCAGGAACACATCCAGGTAGGCTTTGAAAGTCTCCAGAGGAGACTCCAAAACCTTCCTGGGCAGCCTGGTCCAGTCCTTCAGCACACTCAAAGAGATTTTTTCCTGATTGTGCTGGTTTGAACTAATTGAAGAATTTGAGTGAGAAATTAGACTATTGGCTGAGAGAGGAAAACACAGTATGTCACTTCACCCCAGAGCTTTACTGAGAAAGAAAAAAAAAATTGTTTTAAGAACTGTAACCCAAATATAGATAAGTCAGACGGTTTCAGGCCTCTTTGGCTGTAGCTGCTCCTTGCATGGTTCCTTTGTCACTGCCTTTTGTAGCTGATTTTTAATAATTCTACTAACTTCTTTCCTACTGCTAATCCCCCTGACCAATCTACCTCCACCTATCTGCAGCATCAACAGGTGGTGAGATAAGATTGGGGAAGGGGGAAAAGGTGGTAGGGGTGGCTGGGTTACCCCTCTTAGGGATTTTGATCTCTAGGAGGCATGTGGTGTTTCTGTATTACCTTTTCACTGTACATATATTTGTAAATATCTGTTCTACATTGACAAATGAAGCTTTATATTTACAGCAATGCACAATATTCAAGCAAATATTTCCAACTTCCAGCATTCTGAGTTCTAGCCGAGGTTATATCAAAGATGGGGAGGGAGGGGAGGTAACTGCTGAACCACCACACTGACGTTTATATAGAACCTCCTGTATTGCCCATTGCCCCTTCTCCTATCACTAGGCATTATTGAAAAGTGCCAAGCCCCATCCTCTTGAAACCCACCCTTTAGATATTGATAAGATCCCCTCTCAGTCCTGTAATGGGTTAAGGCCACCTGGAACCTTCTGACTCCTCCCCAGGGGTGGTCTGACCTGCCCCAGGTATCATGTTTAGCCCCTCCCACTTCCTGCCACGAATCTTGCTATAAAAAGGGAGACATCTTGTCTTCTCCCTCTCTCCTGCCCTGACTGCCTGAGCAACTCCCAGCTGTTCTGCTGCCAGACCACCACGTGCTCCTCAGCCAACACATGGAGGGGTACCACCATTTTCCCTTGGAATTTGAACTACCTGCATTTCATCACAAAAAGCCTGCATCCAGCTTTCATTCACCATCCAACATCAAAATCATCCATCCCAGCATTTGGACTCAATTGCCTTCCATGAGTTTTATTTCTATTTTGTGTATTTTGTTCCCTTTCTTCCCCTTCTCCCCAGCCTCTGTAATTTTCTCCTTATTCCCCCATACCCTGCATTCTGGTTCCCCTTTTTTCCACCTTCTGTTTAAAAAAATAAAATAAAATAAAATAAAAAAACACACCACCCTTTGCCTCCTATTTATTGTTAAAGTTTATCTTTTTACTTCCAAATCACATTGAGTATTTATTGGGCTTCTGGGCTCAGGGGTGGCTAGCTTAAACCCAATACAAGTCCGCTCTTCTCCAGGCTAAATAAACCTGGGTCTCTTAGGCTCTCCTCATCGGAAAGATGTTCCAGTCACCTCAGCATCTTTGTGGCCTTCCATCAAAATTTCTGTTTGAAGGATTCTCTTTGGTTGGATCTTCCAAATTATGTTTTACCAGTAATTGTTCACTATAATTTTTTTTTTTTTTCCACTTAAGTACACTCCTCTTGTGGCCTCAAGTGGTACTAGGGATGCTTTAGACTGGATATTAGAAGAAATACCTTGACTGAAGAGCCTGGAAAAGCCTGCCCTGGGAGGTGGCTGAATTCCTATCCCTAGGGGTGTTTCATAGCTGCAGAGATGCAGAGCTGAGGGACACAGTTTAGCACCAGACTCCGTACAGTTTGATAACAGCTGGATTCAGTGATCTTAAAAGGTCTTTCCCAATTGAAAATTCAAATTAAAAACACCATTCAAAAGAGAAACTCACACATACAGAGCAGAATACTACAATGTCTGATGAACAACCCAACCACAGAATGGTGAGAAGACACCACAGTGCACACCTAACATTGCCCAACACAGCAATTTGTAGAGATGCAAAAGGGGAGGAGATCAGTACAGCAATGCATATGCTCAGGTGGTTCCAGCCACTGGTCCAGGTTTAACAGAAGATAAATTGGTCAGTGTCATCCACTACAGCAGGAACGAGCCACGGCTACATTAAGCAAAAGCTGAGGACCAACTACCTGCTGTAGGGCATGTTAAATGAAGTCCAGAAGAGAAGCAGCAATGGACATGCTTTCTCTGAAGTCATTCGCATGCCACCCTTTCACAGTTCTTCTCCCAAGTAGTTTAGATTATTTTAGTGCAGACTGCCTGATCACAGGGCCATGAGCAGACAAGCAACTTCCACCAGTGGAAAGGAAAACAGGAATAACTGCAAAGTGCATGTTTTCAAAAACAAGGAAGCCAACTCTGAAAAGGGTTTTCTTAGGTTACAACTTACCAAAGGAAAAATGTCTTTGTTGTAAAGGTCATCAATCCAAACATTTTATATGCAAAAAAAAGCACCCAAATAACAGAGAACAGCAATCAGAATGTAAGAAGGGCAAAATGTAAGATTTCAGATGTATTAAAAACATAGCCAAACAAAATAAAAACCATAGGTTGCTAGGTCAAACCAGTAAGAGGAAAAAAGCCATCTCTGCAAGCAGGAAATAGAGTTAAGAGGAAGGGTTTAACTGCAAGCACAGAACTCAGAACACACAAGCAAAGAGTATTTGACAGACCATACTAAATTTAAAACATGATGTGCATCGCCCATATAAGTTGAATAGTGTCAGAAGACCATACCTCTTGAGATAATGCACTATCTTTTATTAACACTTCATTTAACTATTACTAATTGTCATCCACACTAAACAGCTATTTCCAAATCATTTGAGGCAAATCCTTCACTCTAAATCCATGTGCCACTGAATGAAAAGGAGGAAGCAGAACTCCACTTTTTTTTTTCCTTTTTTTTTTTAAGGCAAGTCAATGCACAGCATGCATTATATATTATATAAATAATGCATCATAGACTCATAGAACCATTTTGGCTGAAAAAGACCTGGAAGACCATCAGGTCCAATCCTTATCTAACTCTATCAGGGCTGGTGTTGAAATCACATCCCTCAGCACTACATCTCTGAAGCACCTCCAGGGGTGAGAATCCAGTCTTTGAGAACCCCTTCAGGCAGGAAGTTTCTTCTAACATCCAACTTAAACGCCCCCAGTGCGACTTGAGGCCATTTACACTCTTCCTACGACTTGTTACTAGGGAGAAGAGACCAACACCCACCTCACTACAACCTCCTTTTCTCCAGACTAAACAATCCCTAGCTCCCTCAACCACCCCTCACAAGACCTGTTCTCTAGACCATTCACCAGCTTCATTACTCTTTAAAAACGCTTCATTTCTGAAACAATTAGATTTTCACATTGAAAATCTTGAAACAACTAAAACAAGTACTGGTTTGAAGGCTGAGGGAAACCGAGGAATGAAGAAATAACCTAAATAAATTTTAAAATCCCCCCAAATCTTCACCTTACCCAGCCTACTATAACATTCTGGTGTTCTGACATTTGTCAAGAGCCACCAATGAAATTAATGCTTGAATTTTTGATGTGTGCAGCAATTTTACCTGAATATTAGATTTTCTTTCAACTTAACAGTACAAATGCTGCTACAGAGCAGGATTGAAATGTACCTTGATACTCCAGACAGAAGAGATTTGACTGAGCAGTGAAAACAAGTTTATCAAAGTTCTACATTTTGCAGACTTATCTATGCCAGTCCTTGGAGCCCAGCATGTATCGTCCTCTGGAAAGCTGTTCAGCTGCTCTGATGATATGATGTTTATCACGGGCCATTTGCTCTTCCAGAAAGTAAGAGAAGCTTATCTTTTGGAAATGTAATTTGACCACAGTAGATTTATGTATTATGTTATTGTGTAGTATGTTAAGCAATTATTACATTTTTATCATTAAAAAAAAAAAAAATTGCTTCTCTATTTGCACAGACCTTTAAAACACAGCTCAAAAATTAAGGATACCTAACGAACGTACTAGGCATCTCAACATCACCATACTCAAATAGTTGAATTAGTTATTTTCTTCTGACCATGTTTACAGAAATAGATACTTTTTATATCTATGCTTGACATTTCTATTAATGCTTATTTTGATGTCTATCTTAACATTAAGAAAGGCTCAGTGAGGTTGCTGATGCTTTTTTTCTTTTTTTACTATAAATAGGAAAATACTAATGCCTTCTAAAGACTACATGAATTACATAATTACATTTTGGTATTCAGTAAATGTTTCTTCTTATGCTACTATTTTACATACATAAAATTAGCTTACTATTATAAAATCACCTTATTATGGGGAAGGACTATTTACTAAAAAAGTGTAGTAATAGGACAAGGAACAAGAGAAGGTAGATTTAGATTGGGCATTAAGAATTCTTTACTATGAGGGTGGTGGAACACTCTCCCAGGTTGCCCAGGGAGGTGGCAGAGCTTTAGTCAGACTTGATGGAGCTTTGAGCAACCTGATCTAGTTGGGGATGTCCCTGCCTAGTAGAGGAGATTTGAACTACATGACCTTTAAAGATCCCTTCCACCCCAGTGCGTTCTATGATTCTATGATCTCTGCTTTCTCTTATAACATAGATACAATGGTAAAAGGGTCTGAAGTATAGGTTGGTACAGAATATTCCACACCAGTTTATACCACTAGACCCAAGGAAGTGGCAAAGGATAGAATTCACTATGCATCAGGAAACACTGAAAGCTATAACACACAACACTCCTCAAGTCTCAGCCCAGACATTGTCCTCTTCTTTCAGCGAGGTTTGAAGATGCTAATGGAAAATGACAGCACTCTCCAGCTGTTGGATAACTGCCCATCACAAACTGTATGCATGCCACAAATCTTCGTATTCTAATTTTAAACCTTGGGTAAATTTTGGAATTAAATGCATGACTGAAATCTGTAGAGACTTGATTCAGAGCACTATTAATTTCTCCCAGCACTTCTTCCGTATTTATCTACAGTTCCAACACTTTATTAATTCCCAGATGTGGGAAACCAAAATGGAATTGCCACAGCCTCCCACTGAAGTAATTTTAGATACATCTGGCCTTAAGGAAGGGTTAATTTTCCTTTATATAAAGATACTATTTCTCCATGGTAAGAGAGGGCAAACACTAACACTGAGTGAAAGTTTCACTCCATTACGACAGATGAAGTGGAGCTTTTTTGTGAGTCATGATTCCTCTCATTCAAATACTCCCTAGCAACAAACCTACAGAAATCCATAGACCAAGACAAGTCTCACTGCATAGAAATGCAAGTCCCACAAAAAGCTTCTCCAGGCTGTATGACAAGCTCACTAGCAGTATACATATTTGTGGAGTCACTCATACAGCCTTATTTCCCAAGTGAGCATATTAAAATTTAAAATTCCAGTATTACCAAGTAATTTCACTACCACTTCTGTATTGCCATTGCTTACCTAGAATATCTACAGGCATAGACCAAAAAAAAAAAAAACCAAAAAAACCAGGTTTTTCCTTCTTCTACTCTCCTCACATCATCCTACTGCACACGCATGCATAAAACATTTTTGTCTACCAGCTCTCATATTGTTTTTTAGAATATTAGACCAATATAACATTTACATGACAATGCCAGCCATTCTATAAAAGAAAGAAATCCAGCAAAACATGGCGTCTACTCGAGTCATGGTCATATGCTGTCCTTTATATAGTTTAAAAGTTCTTTTCCATTCCCACATCATATTGAAACTACAAGTATGTCACAGCACCAATGCAGAAGAGAATGGATAAGGCTAAGCTACTTACTGTTGTCTTATCATTGTGTGTATTAAAAAGAAGTTACTGTGCCTAACTGGGCATTATTGAACCTTTCTTGAAAGTTATAGTTTTATGGAGAATAAGTGAAAATTTTGCAGAAGGGAGTACCACTGCATTCCTGAAGTAGTCTTCACATGAAATGATCCAGGAATTAAACTATGAACTGTCAAATCTCTCATGTTTGCTTTGCTTCTTCATTCAAGAGAAATGCCTTGTTCTAATTCATTGTGCATCTTCTCTACACATTTGGGTAAATACAACTAAGAACAGTACTAGATACACTCTTCCATCTACGACAACTCCCTGTTAAACAGTGCCCAGGTTCACCAATACCATCTTCAAGGCAGAGGGCACCATTTGCTGGAGTGACTGTACACAGCTTCATCTACCTGGCCACACTGAAATAATTCAAGTTTACCAACTATCTAACCAGAATTCAGGGAAGGAACAATTAATCTTACAATCTGACAGCACCAAGTTAGGAAGCAACTACACATAATGCTGGCAGCAATGAAGGTGCAGTAACTAACCACAGGAAACAAACTGGTGAGTTCAGCTAAAGACTAATAGAGATAATCACAGCTACAGAGCATGAGTCTGTCTTCAGATCCCTACTTTACAAGTTGAACAAGTGAGAAAAGTCTCTGCATGCAGAGTGTGCAATTTACAAAGGGTCACAACTTGGTCAAATCAATACCAATTTTCACTGCAGCACTCAAGAGGACTTCTCAATGAGGGCTATTTCCATGACAATTTTCAGCTTGCCACTACTAACTGTTCCAACACAGAAAAAAACCTAAAAGTTGTAGACAGGCGAAGCATCCTGTTTATCCTCTTCCAAACACCACTGCCCTTGGAGAACTGTTTCAACATCAAGTAATACCCTCCTAGAAAAAAATAAACCTGGAAAAAAAAATGCCCCAAAAGTAAACCTAACTTTAAGTTATTAATAAATTTTAACATAAATACATAAGCAAGATTAATCACATGTACCTGTTACTCCTTAACAGAGTTATGTCACAGATAAGAGGTCAATTCATTGTTTTCTTGCTGGAACACAGTAGCCAACAGACATTCCTTAACTACAGTAACTGTAATCTCTTAACAATGATACAAACTACTACAATTAATGTGGATATAGAAACACAAACTTCTGATTCCAGGTGCAATATGTTTACTCAGTACATGAAACTCAGTTCTGCCTATGCAAGAAATTGCCTTTTTTAAAATAAATTTGCAGATTTTTAAGCTATGATTAATTTTCTGTGCACTTAGCTTTGCTTCAGCCATTCCTACAATGAATGAAATATATAGATAAATTCCTGTATAATGCAAGAATGGAGCTCTGTCGCACCTCCAAACTTAGAGTCATAGAATCATTTCAGTTGGAAAATAAATATAAGATCATCAGGTCCAACCATTACCTATCTCTACCAAGACTGGTACTAATGCATGTCCCTCAGCACCACAGCTCCGTGTCTTTGAAACACCTCCAGGGATGGGGATTCAACCACCACCATGATGCACCTCTTCCAGTTCTTGACAGCCCTTTTCAGTCAAGATGTTTCTTTTCATACCCAACCCTAAAATTCCCCTGGTGCAACTCGAGGTCATTCCCTCTTATCACTTGTTACTAGGCAGAAGAGATCAACACCCATTTCATTCCAGTCTCCTTTCAGAGAGATGTGGAGAGCAGTAAGGTCTTCTCTCAGCCTCATTTTCTCCAAACTGAACTATCCCAGTCCCCTCAGACACTCCTCACAAGACTTGTTCTCCAAGTCTCCTTTACCAGCTTCATTACCCTTCCCTGGACCAGCTCCAGCACCTCAAAGTCCTTCTTGTAGCGCGGGCCCCAAACCACAATACAGTATATTATTTAGAGTGAAGAACCTAAAATAAAAGACTTCATCAGAAAATTACAAAAAACTTCAAAACTTGAAAGAATTAACTGGACATCAGGTGTCATGAAAATCTGTTCATACCGAAAAATAGAATCTGTTCCCTACAAAAAGAGCTTTACTTATCACCCAACTCCAGTTAACATACTAAGAAACCAAGTGATATCTGGGACCTGATGCAATAAATCAGAACAGATGTACAAGACAGACATATGTACAAAACTAGACATTGTCTAGCTTGTCACTGCAGAGAGTAAGTGTTCTTAGACCTCTATTTGTTTTTAAATTATTAATAAATAATTTAAATATTTAATAAATAATCAATAAATTTTTTATTATTAAAAAATACATATTCATTCTGGAGCTGTAAATTATTTTCCAACTGAAAATAACCCAGTAACTGTTTTCTTATGCTGCATCTCTTTACTGAAATTCTCCCTCCCCAGATATGTGCATTTTCTAAAAAGATTTTCTATTTCAAATCCCAAAGATTTGAGATCTAAAAAGAAGGGGGAAAAAAATCCCCACCAAACTCAGACTACTTTGGAGACACTTCTGTCAGTGAAATACCACTAACAAGCTTAAACTAGAAAACCAAAACCAATATGTGAAATGTGAAAAACAAATCTCATCAGAAATGTGGATGAGGACCAGCAGTACAAAGAAAGCCACCAGCTGTTTGACTTCACCTTTCAGATGTGGATTTAGGCACACCCAGAACTTGATTAAAACCCTACTGCTCATCTGTGTCCTGCTTGCCACCAGTTGACCCACATTACCAGAGTAGTTTCTCTGAACGTGAAGTAGGTACTTTTAACGGGCAGTAAATAGATTTTTTTTTTTTAATAGAAGAAACTTACATTTTTTAAAAGCTATGAAAAACAACATATATATTTATTCTCTTATAACAAAGATTAAAGTAAGATTTTAAGAAGCTAACACTTGGCTCAAGAGGGAGGTGAAGGAGATGCTGCCATAAAGACAAAAGTGCAAGAAAACAGGTAAAGGGACACATACAAAATACTGCCACATGCCTCTCCCATCCCATCATCTAACAGGCTGAGGTGTATCTGTGTAGTTGGGGTCAGAATCCACATCAGTCAATGTTAGAGTTCACTGCTGTTCAATCCTTTCCCTTTCATTCTTTTGGCACCCTTAAACAGAACCTACCATGCCACCAGAGCATGTTCTGACAGAAAAGAACTACAGCCTTGACTTATCGGAAGCTCAAAGCAGTAACCCAAAGCAACCCAAATCCAGTCCTGCTCAATCCTCCCTAATCACATCATTTTATAAAGCATTTTAATCGTCTTCAAACATTCTGGAACAGGTTACTTTGGGAGAATGTGGATGCCCCTCCATAGAAGTGTTCAAGAGCAGACTGGACAGGGCCTTGAGCAATCTGGTCTAGTGGAAGGTGTCCCTGGTGAAGAGTTTGGAAGGACATGATTTTTAACACCCCTTCCAGCCCAAACCATTCTGATTCTTTCTGGTCTTTCTTAACTAAGCACATGTGGTAAGTCACCCTTGGTTATTTTTCCTCCTCCCAAAATTCAAGCTAAATATTGCTGGCTTCCCATTCTCTTTTTGCATAATTTCAAACCACAATTTTTATTTTAGCAATTCAGGATTTTAAAACTAGTTTCCTATAATCAGTAGTTCCCACATCAGATGTCAGCATCTACAGGAACAATGTTTTCATTTCACTTTCTGCTGTCATTCTACTTGATTCCCCTGTGTTTAACCTTGAAGCCCAAATGACAATGTGTCCAACATCACTGCCTGCAGACATTCACTGAAGCTGGAGGAGCTGAAGTATTGGTGCCTGACAGGGTTTTGCTCTTTGATCAGCTTAGGTGGTGCCAAGCCAGCTGGCTACAGTTATTCTGTTGCCCAGGGAACAAGTGAAGTGTATACTTCCTAAATCTGCACAGGAGGCCCTTCTGCAGCATTGCCACAGCAGCTCTTGCTGTGCAAGGCTGAAGTGGTGAAGCTGCTAAAGCTACAGCCCAGCTGGTGCTCATTAATGCTCTCGGTGTGACAGGAACAAGCAGCTAATGTTTAGAAACCTCCTTCTTCCAATTGACAGAGTTATCACTCTTCCTCATTCATGTAAACATCCTTCCTCTAGCTTTAACAAAAATTATAATTTGGAGGTTTAATTCTGCTAATGTGCATCTTTAAGAAATAACCTTGTAGCTTTTTTAGTCAATTGACAACAAGGAAACCCATACTTTATTTGTTCAAAAACATGCCCCTCACAGCCAAAAGAGGTGGGGGGGGCGGGGGAAACACAACACCTTTTTTTTCCTCTGGGTTAAGAATTTTGTCCTTTGTGCTAAACGTTCATGTAGTCTTTCAATTTGCATTTTGCTGAAACACATGGGGCAAGATATACCTATAAGTATGGTCTCCTCCCTCTCCACTCTGCCCTGCTGAGATCACACCTGGAATACTGTGTCCAGTTCTGAGCTGCATCTCTTAAGCAGAGAGTTTGAGAGACCTGAGGCTGTTTAGACTGGAGAACAGAAGACTGAGAGGGGATCCTATCAATACTGATCAATATCTAAAGGGTGAAGAGGAGGCAGCTGGACTCTTTTCAGTGGTTCCCAGCACTAAGAAAAGAGGCAACAGCTATAAATCAGAGCACAGGCATCACTTAAAAATAAAGAAAAACGTCTTTCCTGTGAAGGTGAAAGAGTACTGGACCAGACTGCCCAGAGAGGTTGTGGAGTCTCCTTCTTGGGAGACTTTCAAAACCTACTTTGACACATTCCTGCTCTAGGAGGGGCACTGAACTACATGATCTCTGGAGATTCCTTCCTACCTCCACCATCCTGTGATTCTGCAAGCAGTTGAAGGCAGTTTATTTTTCTTTACATCACTTAAATATGCTGCAGTCACTGCTATATTGATCAAACAAACTTTGCTTTTTAGTCAGAACTTGGCTGCACCACTGTAGAAGGTGTACCTGCACTAGCAAGGAGGCTGCACTGAATGATCTTCAGAGGTCACTTCAAACCTGTGAAAAGCTGCTCAGCAGCACAGATAGGCATGCATTTCTTACACTTCACATGACTAGCTCTCTTAAGTCATGCCTCATGGCTTGTTTGATACCTCAGACATCTCTCTAGATATTTTAACAACATAGGAAGGAATAGAGAAGCCAACATTAACTCCCTGCTTTTGTCTGTGATAATTCTCCTGCTACTGTCACCACCAGCACACGGTAACAACAGGAGGAGCCAGACAAAAAAAGCAAGGTTATCAGTAGCTAGGAAAAAAAAAAAAAAAAAAAACATTGTAAGCTGCAACCCTGTGCTGAGTAGAGCTTCACAACATACCAACAGAAGTCAATGAACAATATTTACACATCGCCTTCTACCATCACTAAGGCTAGTGAAGCCCAACGCCATTATCAACACATACTTTTACAGACACAAAGGAAGGTATGGTCTGGAGGCACTACCATCACTGACAATGCCATGACAGGTGTCAATTAAGTATGGCTAGGTGACAGCAATGTACTGTGTAGGCTCCTTCAACAGGTTAATGGGAACTGCAAATGACTTATCCACATACTGAATCAGGCACCTTACCAGGCAGTTCCATTTTCAGTAGTCTATCTAAACAATCTTTAACATTCCCATTCTACTCCACAGTAATTCCAAAGACAATGTAATGACTCAAGCATTCATGGAAGTCTACTTCAAACAGGACAAATCTCACTATATCTAACATGAACAGTTTTTATATGGGGTAGTGAACCTACCCTTTCAAACCAACCTAGGAGACCCTGGGACTGAAGAGAGCAGACTTCACCCTGGTCAGAAGTCAGCTCTTAACAATCCCTTTGAAGACAGTCCTGGAGAGTAAGGAGATCTAGGAAAGTGAGTTGATTTTCAAGGTTTACATTCTCCAAGTTCAATAACATTCCATCCAGACAGGCATAAAACAAAACATAAATGGCAGGAGGCTCACATAGGTGAAAAAGGAGTTTTTGACTAAATTCAAATATTTTTTAAAAAGTACAAAAAATGGAAGAAGGAACTGGTGACTTTGAAAGAATTTAGGAAAAAGTATTTTGCCACAGAAGAAAGTGGTAAGGAAGCCAAATCTCATCTGGAGTTGGATGAGACACGAGTCAACACAAAAGGTTTCTACAGATAGAGCAGCAGCTGAGGGAAGACAGGAGAAAATGTGGACCCACTACTGAATGAGGCAGGGGATATGATGACACAGAACACAGTACAGAGTAATTCATGTTTTCTATATCCTAGTTTTTACCATCCTCAGGATTCTAGAATCACAGGCCCCCAAGACAACTAGGAAAGTCTAGAGCAATAAAGATTCACTCTCCACAGAGAAGCATCAAGTTAGGGAACAATCAAGCAAATGGGACCTACATTGATGCATCCACAAGAGCTGAGGAAGCTGCCCAATGTAATTATGAGACCACTTTCAATTATCTTTGAAAGGTCCTGGTGATAGGAAGAGGTTTCTGAGGACTTCAAGAAAGTAAATGTCATTCATATCATAAAGATGGGCAAGAAGATGTATTTAATGAACCTTCCTAGGAAAGTGATAGATTAAATGAACCTGGAAAATATTTCCAAGCATACAGTGATGGGAGTACTCAGTACAAATTCACAAAGAGCACACCATGCCCAAAGAATACAACTGCATTCTGCACTAAAATTACACTTATAATACAGGTTGAGTAAATATGGGAGAGTAGTTGTAGTCATTTATCTTTACTTTAACAAGCCATTGGTACAATCTCCTGTAACATCCTCACAAGTAAGCTGATGAAGTACAGGTGGACACCAGGGTAGGTTGAAGAGTGGCTGAACTTTAAGTTCTTTACTATAAGGGTGGTGAGATACTGGAACAGGTTGCCCAGAAAAGTTGTGGATGCTTCAGTGCCAGACTGGATGAGGCTTTGATCAACCCAGTCTGTTGGAGGTGACCCTGCCCATGGCAGGAGAGCTGGAACTAGATGATCTTTAAAGGTCTCTTCCAACTCAAGCTAATTGTATGATAAAAGGGTTGTGATCAGTGGCACAAGATCTATCTGGGAGCCAGTCACTACTGATATATCCCAGAGATGACAGTGGTGCAAATATCTTCATTAACAACCTCAGAGGGAAACTCAGCAGGCCACAGAAATGGACCTACAGGGACCTCATGAAGATCAACAATGTGAAATGCAAGACCTTGCTCCTGGGGAGAAATAACCCGTGCTCCAATACACACTGGAGGCTGACCAGCTGGAGAATAACTGCAGAGAAATACTTGGAAGATCCCAGTGGCAGCAATTTGAACATGAGCTAGGTTCACACTTGTGTCAAAGAAAGCAAACAACTTCCTGGACTGAATTAGACATATTACCACCAGCAGCTCAAGAGATGTGATCTTTTGCCAGTACTCAGTTTACATGTGGTGATTTGCACACAGTTCCGGGCTCCCCTGTACATAATAAACATGGGCATATTGGAACAAGTACAGGTAGGGATCACAGAGATAATGGGATTGTAGATTCAAAAAGAGAAGGCAAAGGCTGAGTCATATTAAGGCAAATATTGACCTTAGGAACTAAAGACAACAGAGTCAAACTCTCTCAGCAGCACCCAGTGACAAGTTAAGAAGCAACAGGCAGAAATTGAAATAAAGAAAAATTCTGCAACACATGAAGCTCTGAAAAACTTGGTCTGGTATCATTGCTGATTCCATTTCAAGTAAGAGTTCAACATCCCTTAAAACCCTCTGACGTTCCTTACAGCCTGAATTATCCCATGACTCTTAAACAGCAAAAAAGTGCTGTTCAATGACGTGTGAAGTCAATACAAGCACAGCTTCCTTAAAAAAAAAAAAAAAAAATCAGTTAATTTTTCTCTTGAGAGAATTAAGGCTGCCAACTACCACCTAAAAATTAGGAAACCCCTCAAATAATAACAGTCTTCCAAATACTTTCACAAAAACCTAGCATGGTGGGAATTGGAAGAGACCTCCAGAAACCATGTAGTCCAACCTCCCTGCCTAAAGCATGTTTACCTAGATCAGGTCACACAGGAATGCATCCAGGTGGGCTTTGAAAGTCTCCAGAGAAGAAGGCTCCACAACCTCTCTGGACAACCTGCTACCCTCAAAGGGAAGAAGCTTTACCTTCCCTGCCTAAAGCATGTTTACCTAGATCAGGTCACACAGGAACGCATCCAGGTAGGCTTTGAAAGTCTCCAGAGAAGGAGGCTCCACAACCTCTCTGGACAACCTGCTACCCTCAAAGGGAAGAAGCTTTACCTTACGCTGAAGTGAAATCTCTTGCACTCTATTTTGCACCCAGTAGCCCTTGTCTAAATATATAAGATATGGCTAGGACCTGAATTGTGATGTTGATGCAAGCCAACAAGGAAAGCAAAAATTTTAGTATTCTCTCAAGAGTATCAAGCGAGCAAGTCTCCTTTAGCCTCTCCAGCATTCCAAGAATACTGGGTTATGGAGAAGCTAAAATCAGGTAGAAAGAAGTCCACAGAAAATGGAACAGGGGGAAAAAAAACGGGAAAAAAGTGAAATTGCAAAATGCTTTCACATTTACTAGAAAGAACTTGCACAGTACACATGGTTCCACCTGTGAGAGTTATTCCTAACTCAAGTCTAACACAAACCAGAGAAAATCAAGCGTAGTTAACAATAATTAGCTGGGCAAGAATGCCAAAACATACACTATAAAACATTATTTATTGCAACAACAGCACTGATTGGTGATGGAGAAAAAAAAAATTATTTTTCAGCTTATTATACTAATTCAGTATTTGAAAATTTTGAGTTAAAAGCTATTTGAAATGGTTCTAAGGTCAAAATAAAGAGGGAGGAGAATGAAACCTTCACATGCTGAAGGACAGAGCAGCCTGATAATTAAACAGATTCTCTCCCAATGACAGAAGTATTTAAGCACTTTCTGTATTTCAGAAGCATTCTTTTCAATATCATGACCATCCTTGTAATACTTCAATTTTAGTCACTTAGTCTCCTCCCTCTTCTTTCTGACCATAAGTTCTATTTTGCTTTGCTGCACAAACATTACAATTATCCTGATAATGGCTGTCAAGTAAAGATAAAATCCTAAATCAAGGGACAACAAGTGCCTGTGCTTAAAGTTAATTATATTATATATGCTCATCTAGTTCTTACACTTTCCCTATGCATCTGCTCTTAAACATTGGCTGAAACACTGCTGAGCTTGACTCCTACAGCAGTATCACACAACACAGCTACTAGTCCGTGTTTGCCACCACTGGTTTGGCATCAGAAGAATCACAAAATCACTTCTACCAGAAAAGACCACTAAGATCACAGAATCTAACCATTACCTACCCTACCAAGTCTGGTGCTAAACAGGGTCTCTCAGCACCACAGGGCAGGAGAATACAACTATTATATATTGAGTTTAGTCAAAATAACAGATATCTATGCACAGAGGCTTTGAGACTTATACAGCAATTAACATTTCACAAGCCATTCATGACCTCAATAGCATGGAAAATCACCATACATCAGGCAGCCAATCATTATGCTTCAAGTAAGTTTTTAAGTGAGCTGCCCAGAGAAGCTGTGGATGCTTCATCCCTGGAAGTGTTTAAGATCAGGCTGCATGAGGCTTTGAGCAACCTGGTCTAGTGGAAGGTGTCCCTGCCCACAGCAGGAGGGTTGGAACTAGATGATTTTTTAAAGGGTCCCTTCAACTCAAGCTATGCTATGATTAAGTAAACTTGCAAATTAAGGCTACAAACCACACCTGACAGCTAGAACTCCTAGAAACCCAATAGGTGTAACTCACAGAGGATGTTAGAACACTAACCACATTTGTTTCTTCCTTCAAACTATGGGAATAAACTTTTTGCTGTACATCTCACCACTACTATGACAAGAACACTGGAGAATACTTAGAGGGATACATTCAACTTCCCTCCCCATTTTAATGACAATAGTACCTTACGTAGTTGTAGCAATGAGTTCTCCACATGGAGCATTTTCACAACAGCAAAGGGAAGTAAAACCAAAGTCAGTGTCACCTGCTGCCTTCAAAACTAAGCAGCTGAAAGCATCACCAACAGCATTATTTCCAGTCCCTTTGCTGATGAATTCTCTCTGCAAGAACTTCTCTTTTATTAATATATAAGTTTACTGTGCAATAAACACAATACACCAGACAGCCATAACTCACAGCAGAGTTAATGTCTTAAATTGATGGATTTGGAAATGCAAAATTTTCATCAAAATAAAACAGTAATTTAGAGCTTGTATGTCTCTATGTTCTGGGATCTACAAGAAGCAATTTATGGAATCTACACAACCGCTGCACAATGGCATGTATTGTTCGGAAGAAGAGAACAGAAACACAAGGTGTGTGCTTGCACACAGGTGAAGTTGCAGAGACTTCCTCTCCATTCACACTTTATGCCCTCTGGTGGCTTTGTGTGTCCCTACATGTGATGGAAGTGCAGAACCTATTCTTGTAGGAACTGGAAAATTTTTTTTTTCCTACAGATCTCAATGAATTGGAGTAAGAATTTTTACTCTTAAAGAAAAACAGAGGCAAGACTAAACAAAAGATGACAGTAACACAGATAATATTTTTTTAGGTACTTAATTTAAAACCATTTGGGAATGGTTTTTAACAAATTTTAAGCTGCTTTCGCTAGTTACTCACTTTACAGGCAGAATCTGGTTTTGTTACAGTGGTAACAACTCCGAACACCTCAATATCGTTACACTTGATAGATATTTTGCTATTATTTTCCTTCTTCCTAGTGAGAGGAAATCATCTAACTTTAGCTACAGATTTAAAGCAAAGATTTATCTGAAAGGCTAAATTTAGTTAAAAACAGAAGAGGCATTCCACCATGAGCTCCCCAAAGAGTGTTATTCATGTCATGGTGTCACTTCCTAATCTTACAGGAGTTGACATTTTTCACTAAATCCATGCCATCCCCTACCAAAGGCAAGAACAACAATGGAGCCCATATAACTTGGTGGTCAAAAACACACTAGATGAGCTTCTCTGTCTAGAGAAATTAGCTAAGACAGGTAGAGAAAAATAATATAAGCCATCCTGACAAGATGCTGCACTTGCAACTGTTACCTATGGCTCAGAAAAACATCTTTTTGTAGCAAGACTAGTCTTTGAACTTAATGTACTATGTTGCTATGAAAGCCAGCAAAACATAGGACATCCTTAGAAAAATAATTTCATAGCCCCACAAGAACTTGTTATGCCCACTATGCAAGTGGAGAATGCAAGTCTAGTGTTTGCATCTAGAGAAGGGCATAGCAGGATAGACAACTGTCTTACTAGACGTTCAAGAAGTTTGGATGATCTGACCTGGAAGGAAAACAACTTGTGAAGAACATGATCTAAGTTTACAGAAAAACAATGGTAAGGTGCAAGAATTGTAATTATAGTCCTAAGTCAAATGTTTGGCAAAATACATCTGTACACTGCCACCAGATGGTCCATTAGGACAGCAACAAAGGTAGTTTTCAGGTAAAGCACAGAAGTTCAACTACTGAAATGTTCATTTTTTCTTCAAATGACTGTGCATTTCCAGCATCAATTAAGAGTAATCAGATATTAATGGGATTTAAGCATACTGAGGCTTTTTCCTGTTAATGTTTTTCTTTGTATGCTCTCCAAGTATTTCCTTCATAGAAAACTACACAAGACACCCTAAAAACAAGATGACAACTATTCCTCCTAATGACTTAAAAATTTTCCTAAAGGAACCTTTTGAGGTATGTTATTGTCAGCTTGAAAAAAAAGCAANAACATTCTACTGAGAGAGCACACATTCACATCTTCCTTTTTGGCCTTACATTTCCAATGTAGCTGTGCTTAACATGTCTTTCATTCTCTATTCCCACAAAGTGGCCTCAAGTTGCACCAGGAAAGATTTAGGTTGGATGTTAGAGGAAACTTCTTGATTAAAAGAATTTTCAAAGACTGCAATAAGCTCCCCAGGAAGGTGGTTGAGTCCCACCCTTACAAGTTTTTGAGTCAGATGTGGTACTAAGAAACATGGTTTAGCCCCAAACTTGGTAGAGTTAGATAATGGTCAGAACTCTTGAAGATCTTTTGCAATGAAAAAGATCCTATGAGTCAATGAATTGATAGAATGCTTTGGGTTGAAAGGGACTCTCTGTGGCCTCGATGATATCAAGATCAAGAGATGTCAGCTGTTTTGGTTTGGCCTTTTTTTAATTTTTGTTTGGGTGGGGTTTTTTAGTTCGGGATTTTTTTGGGAAGTGGTGGTTTTGTTTGTTTGTTTTTCTTTTTAAACTAGATAAAGGAACAATTTCTGCTGAAGATTATTCAGTGAGAACTAGTACAGGTGGAAGAATCACAGGCAACCTCTAAAACAATTCTTCAGTATATTCCATATAATTTATTGACATAATATTGAAGAGCCCTATTAATGAGTCAAGGCATGAATGTTTGTTACACCCCAGATTACACAGAACTGCCATATAAACTCAGAAAATATGATCCTAGCAAATAGCTCTGGTCCATGATCTAATGAATAATTCAGTATCTGAAAGCAGCTAGGGGAAAAAAAAGTCCCCTCTTCTGAAACAAGAGCTAAGATTATACAATTGTCATCTTAAAACACATTTGCCTCAATGAATGTATACACCTAACACCCAGTAATTAAACATTCACTTCAGAACTGAGAAGTGTGAACAAAGCTTTAGCTCGAATTCACCTTTAAGACTTATCTGCACAATACCAAGCAATCCAAACCACAACACAACCAGTCTACAGCAATAGATGTTGTTTGAAGGCTTTATAAAAAGTAGAACACTTACAAAATAATATCTTCTGTAAAAGAACCAAATTATCTCTGAAATTTTTCCTCTCAATATTGTGCAATAAGCTGCACAACAGAACCATCATACCACTGACATCAGTGGAACATGAATTCTTGATCTACGTTCATTTACTTCACATATGACTTTATCGTGTCTTTTGACTAAATTTTGAAGTAAAGGCATGTTTCCCTGCAACACATTCTCCAAACCATCTGCGTATTTTAATAACAATCTGCAGCAGTACAATGGGTTGTTTTGGGGTTTTTTTGGTTACTCACTTAAAATATAGCCAAGTACAGTAGAACTCAAGTTTTCCTAGAAGCTAAGATGCAAGAAGGAGGTTACACTCCAACTGCTTATGATGCTCTTGAAATGCTTCTGGCCATCACTGTCCAAAACTGCTGGGTGGCCCACATCAAAACTGCTCAGAGAGAATCCCAACAGTTTAATAGTAGGCACCACGCTGCAAGTCAGTTCCTAGGTCAAGTTCATGGATCTGTTCCAGTTACTGACATACACATATGGCCTTCAAATAACACAGTTGTATCCTGATGTTATTTTTATTCTATGGACTATAATTTCCAGCAATACTAGTGCAAAAACTCAAGAAAAATCAGTTTGCCCAATACCAAAACCTAATTATTAACCTTGGTTAAGAGGCTTTTTTTTAGGGAGTCAACAGGTGCTGTCCCTCACAAGCTAGCAGATAAAGGATATAGTCTTAAATCACTTTCAGTGTTCATACAGCTTGCACACTCATGCACTGTCCAAATCTGCTCCCACCCTGCTTGACACTAAGTAACAAATTCCAAACATCAAATTAACAATTCACCACATGCTCATTTTCAGGTTTTCCACTACATAAAAGGTATTTTTTCCCAAACACATTATGAGCATTCACCCTCTCTACCAAATATTCTGTATAAGCACATTAAGAAAAAAAACATGCAAGATAGGCACACTCATAAAACACACATATGACCTGTATCAACCACTGCACATCCACCTAACCAAGAAAGCTCTTCAAACACCTGACAGCTGTATTATAAACTGGACTGACAAATCCTGCACCATTCAGAAATTCCCAAGTATTCCCCTACTTCATCTTGACCCATGGATCCCACTATTTTCAGTCAACCCTACACCAGAGGCTTCCATCTTTATATACAAAAATATTACACATATTCCAGTCTGTTGGTGTTTCTGCCTTTTAAATCAGAACACAATTAAAAGTTCAGTTAAATAGCTTCTCCCATTTCCTTTGTAGCATGAAACGTCAGCAATGCCAAGACTGTACATGGATCATTTTTCAACTAGAGCTTTGTCAGGTTTTCACTGTTCTAGTTCCCAAGTGAGGCAGCTTCAGTGTGACCTATACAGTTTTGGCATTTCACCTCACCACAATAAAAAATTTATCCTAGTGTAGGCTAGGATGCTCTTTTGAGTAGGCGTCCTTCAAACTTTAAGAAGTAATACACAAGTGATTTTTCTCCTTAACAGGTGAATAGAGCTCTTGGATGGATACCAACTTCTTGTACATTTGAAAACTAACTTATGTCATAAGTTTAAAAAAGAAGATAACACTATTCTTATTGGTTTGTATCATTATTTGAAGGGTAAATTCTTGACCCTCATCCCACCCTATCATTATTCTTTTCTGATGTTTAAAAGTGCATTTCTAGTTAGATGCTATAACCTTAAATACTTAGTCACCTTTCTTATTCACTTTAAAATTCTCTCTCTTGTGTTATTTAAATTAAAATAAGGTTAAAAAATGAAAAGCCAACTGACTATAGATAGTTAGAAGGGAGAAAAAAAAATGTAAGGTGCAAAGTTCCTATATCTGTTCTGACAGAGATTTCCCACTAAATACAGCATCCTCCATTTTAACTCAGAGCTGCTGTGAAGCAACTGATCTTATTTCTGCTTTATGCTCTATGTTTAAAATACTAACGAATACCAAAGACAACTAAGCATGTCTATTTTTTTCAATGATTAAGCATTAACCAACTAAAATGCAGCTGTAGTACTCTAGCTTGTTGACAGTTTTATCATAATCACTCCAAATCTTTTACAATGTACCCTTCTCTCAGCAAATCACCCTGGACTTTCACAATCTAATTTAACTTCTAAACCTAGACTAGTAAATTAATTTCTCTCCCCCCCCTAATTTTTACAATACTTTGAAGGTGTAAGTAGAAACAAAGAAACAAAGGTGTAATCCAAACAAAGAATGCCCACACAAAGGGGCAATGTTTTTAAACTAGAGGAGAACAGACCTAGATTAGCCATTAGGAAGTCCTTTATTATGAGAGTGATGGAAAACTGGAACAGGTTGTGCAGAGAAGCTGTGGATGCCTTATCCCTGGAAATGTATAAGACCAGGCTAGGTGACACTTTGAGCAACCTAGTCTAGTAAGTGGTATCCCTGCAGATGGGAGGGGTAATTGAAATGGATGATCTTTAAGGTCCCTTCCAACTCAAGTCATTCTATGATTCTACGGTCTTTCAACATTCCATTAAGAGCCATGTTACACAAATTCAAGGCCTCTCTCAATGAGTAAGACTTTCAGAAAATCATTCCATCAGTATCCTTCTCAAACACACAGAGAGAGCTTAAAGTTTTCCATTTGATTCTTGACTACACAAACAAGCTATTAGTAGGCAGCTTACCTCATACAATTCTTTTCACCCAGTAGAAATTAACAACACGTTTTGTATTACATTATTTTGCTAAGTTTTGTCCCTCCAAGAAAGAAGCAAGTAATATAAAATTGCAAGTATTTCAAAACATACAGCATAGCTGATGGTATTTGGCTTTGAGGCAGTGGCATTAACTGTCAAGTAGCTAATTAGGTAAACAGTTTGAACGTCTTAATGTTACTGTGGTAAATAGTCTGAATGTCTTAGTGTTACTGTGGATAACTGGATATTGCGGAAATATTTTTCATGGCATTTAAAAAAATACAGGATGATTAAAAGAGTAGCTAAAATCTGTTCTATTAAAAGAATCTGCTGTCTGAAAAACAGTAGGTTCAGATGACTGACACTAAAACAAACTAAGGAATAAATACGTTTCTGTGTCACTAGCTGTAAAATGCCTCTTAAAAGTAAATCAAGAACCAAAATCCCTCTTCAAAATGGGTACAGAGTATTACTCTTTCAGTTTAACCATTATTATATTCCCTAAGCTTCCTATATGAAAGGCATACCTCTACTTGGACAAAAAACAAAGGAAATGAGAGCAGTGAACAAAGTGCTCTATCTGCACCTGCTATATCTTGCTTTTTACCAACCAACATAAAACCTTATCAATATCTTGGTTCTGCTAGCTATAATTGACAGAAAGTAGAAGAAAACTTGCTGTCTCTCCCAGTATAAAAGGAAATTTCAAGACTCCTTTTTTTGGAAAAATGAGTGCTTCCTCCTAATCCATCAGCTAGCCTCAACAATCTATGAAATGCAAATGGTACATTAGTCCATTTTCCTTCAATGCCACATTTCATCAGTTAAAAGTAACATCAAAAAGCAGCTATTGATAATGGGCACACATCACATCTCATCTCTGTTTCAACAACAGTCAAGATTTGCCAGAAGTTCTGAGCTCAGACACAAGAGATGGTCATGATGCCTACGACTCCTGCTGACAGCATGAGCTCATTTAACTGGTACTGCAGTGAGGAAAAAAGTTCAGAACCTTTTTAAAATAAAACCAAATACATTACACAGAAATGTTTTTAAAGTTTCCATTGCTTCAGTAAGCTCTCCCCAAAGACCTTCAATTAGTATACTATACATATTGCTATAAGGAATTGCTGTAATGAACAAATAATTTTACATGTTTTCTCAAGAAATGTATTTTTTTTCTTTTCACCATACTTTCTAGAACACTTGAACTGAAAAATGGAATAAATTAAGACTGGTTAGCATTAAATGGTACCTTAGATACATGAAATAATGCACTTGATAAGCTATCTTGTATCACCTTGCTGTTGAGTTATGTAGGGGGAAAGAGATACGTAAATCTTTTTAAGTGTTTCAAACTATTCTCTGCAGCACAATATTTGTTCTAGAAAAACATTAAAAAACCCAAGAGATCAAAAAACAAAATGAACTCAAAGCTAGACAACAAAACATGACATTTGTTTTGGTGTTCTTGAAAGGATTCTCCAGACAACTTTCTCAGATTCTCTGCTGAAACTAGCCAGAAGATTACTAAAACGACTTGAGAGTTTCAGGCTCAATTGCTGCTTTCTCATTTTCCTCATGGATCACTGGTGAGTTGAGGAAGTTACATCCAGCAAGTCAGAGAGTAACAAGCAATCAAACACAGGCCAATAAGATTTTGATATTCTCTCAGTCAAAATATCCCAAATAATTATAATTTAGAAAACAGGAAAAGCTCCCTATTACTCCAATTATCTTCTCTTTATAAGACTCACATGGGATTTCTGAAAGAGATTAACATTTCAGTACTTTGAAACCAAGCAATTCTAGAATCGCCTCTGTAAAACAGCCACATGGTTGAGCACCAGGAATTCCTATGTCTACAAGTGTCCACAACTGCATGAAGACTGAAAATCACCACCTTATTCTTGTCCATTCTTTCTTGGAAAAACAGTCCAGCTAAGAAGTTTGTTTATATAGAGCATGATGCTGTTTCGGAAGACATTTACTTCCAGTTTCAGAAACAAATATTAAAAACAATAAAAAGAATTATGCCTGAAATAATCAGAATAGATTTTATTTGCCACGCTTTGCATTCACCAGGCAAGCAATGTTTCTATTGTGCTGCTTTCTTTGACAGGAATGCAAAAGTAGACTTCTAACCAAGGCAACCTAAGGAAATGAGACAAAAGAGGTACACGTAAAGGTACAGCACAATTGCTGTGAAAGGCCTTTATTGGAAAAGACTTTTAAGATCATCAATCCAACCATTACCTAACTCTACCAAGCCTGGTGCTAAATCGGATCTCTCAGCACCACATCTTTGCAGCTTTGAAACATGTCCAGGGATGGAGATTCAACTACCTCCCTAGGGAGCCCTTCCAATCTTGAGAACCCCTTCAGTCAAGAAGCTCTTCTAATATCCAAACTGAACTAGTGCAACTTGAGGCTGTTTCCTCTCCCCTATCACTTCTTACTAGGGAGAAGAGTCCAGCACCCACCTGGCTCCAACATCCTTTCAGGTAGCTGTAGAAAGCAAAACACTTAAAACAATTTCAACATGATTAGAACGGACTTACTTCTATTGTAGCAGGTTGCTAATACACCTTTATCTGCAGGACTGGTACTAATGTGCCAAATTTCACCCACTTGATGAAGGAGAACATTTTTGTTTATAATGTTATTTTCATCATCAAAGTCTATGATGTGAATCTGCAAATACAGTAATAGAGAACATTAGGGTTTCAAATGTTTTCTTGTGGATCTTAATTATGCACAATGACTGCACAGAACAATTTAACTAAAATTTTATAACCTATATCTACTTTAATTATTATACTAACTATTCAGTATATCATTGATTGCATGCAGGATATACTTCTTAAGAAAAAACACATGCAATTTCCTTGTTTTTGAGGAAATACTTTGTTTGCTCCACTGAATTTTTTAACTTACTGCTCAAAGGTTAAGTTTTAATTGTATAGCTAATAATAAGCAAGCCACTGTACTCCAACTGACACTTCTAATATCAACAAATAACAATATGATTTGTAGTCTAAAATGTCTGCACCAGTTCTGTATCCAAATCACTGAATTCAAACATCCTTGTGCTGGTTTGAGGCTAATTGGAATATTTTAATGAGGAAAAATTAGATTATAGAGTGTGAAAAGAAAACAATGGTGATGTCTACTTCACTCATAGGTTTACTGAGATGTACAAGAGCAAAGATACAAACATAGATAAGACAGTCAGTGTGTGCATCTCTATCTGTGGAGTCTGATGTCTCTCTCCTTGAGTTCTAGCTGGATCTGTCTAACCCGACCAATCGATTTTGTTTCTAACCCCTCCCAGGCCAATCTTTCCTGTTTACCTTGCACATAAGGTAGATTCTGTGATAAGATTAGAGGGTGGGGAGAAGGTGGAAGGGTGGTTGGGAACCCCCTCTTGGGGACTCTGATTTCTGGGAGGGATATTGTGTTTCTGTATTACCTTTAACTTGTATATTTCTATACGTAACTGTAAATATTTGTGATATATTGTAAATATCTGCTTGTATATTGTGCTAAGCTGTGAACATAAAGCTTCATCCCTTAACTTCCAGCCAGCTGAGTCTAGTCTGGGTGAATTCAAACATGGGCAGGGACAGGTAACTCCCAAACTATCACAATCCTTAAAGCGCAAGAAGGAAAGGACTCACATTTGAAATAAATGCTGTGCAATCATTTCAATTGGTAGAGGCCTTTAATACAGTGACCTGCCCCCCCACCTTTTGAAACCCCAGCTAAAATTCAGAAAAATACAGTGGAAGTTAATAAATGAAGCTTTATATTTACAGCTATGCAAATATACAAGCAAATATTTACAAGATATAACAGATATTTACAGAAATATACAGTAAAAAGGGTAATACACACCACACCCCTCCTGGAGACCAAAATCCCCAGAAGAGGGTGACCAAACCCCCCTACCACCTTTCCCCCCTTCCCCCAGCTTTATCTCACCACCTCTTGATGATGCTGCAGATAAGCTGATGTTTTTGGAACATTCTCAAAACAATTTTTTGTTCTCTGTCTCAGTGAAACTTGGTGAAGTGACACTGTAGGTTTAACTCTCTCTCAGTCAATAGTCTAATTTCTCACTCAAATTCTCCAATTAGCTCAAACCAACACACAAGTTTCAACCATTATCTAACACTACCAAGCCTAGTGCTAAACTGGAGGGTGACTAAGCAATTAATACATTTCCAATTAATACATTTCTTCTGGTATTCAACCTAAACCTCTCCTGGGGCTACTTGAGGCCATTTCCTCTTGCCCTGGCACCTGTTACTATATTACCCAGAAGAGAACAACACCCACTTGGCTCCAACCTCCTTGAGGGTAGTTGTAGAAAGTGAGCCAGATGGTCTCCACTCACTCTCCTTTGCTCTAGACTGAGCACCCCTGTTCCCTCAGACACTCCTCACAAGGCATGTTCTCCAGACCCTTCATCAGCTTTGTTGTCCTTCCCTGAACCTGCTCCAGCTCCTCAACATCCTTACTGTAGTGAAAGTCCCAAAATTGAAGGCAGTGCTCAAGCTGTAGCCTCACCAGTGCTGAGTACAAAGAGACAGTCACTTTCCTGTTCCTGCAGGTCACACAATTCCTAATCCAGGCTGGGATACTGTCAGCTTTCTTGACCACTAAGGCACAAACATTGGCTCATATTCAGATGGCTGCTGGTCAACACCCCTAGGTGTTTCTCTCCTGGGCACCTTTCCAACCACTCTGCTCTAAGCCTGGAGTGTTCACAGCAAAAATTTTTCTGAGAGCTCACTTCAGTAACCAAACCACAGATCCATACCACTAAATAAATCTAACACTATCTATACTATTCAAAAAAGAAAAGCATTAAAGATGAGGGAAACAAATTATGATTACCCCTTTAGATATGATTTTTTAAAGACATTCAGCTAGGTTTGCTTTTTCTGATTCTGATTTTTGTTTGTTGTGGGGTTTTCTGGTGGTTTCGGTTGGGTTAGCTCCATATTACGCTCTCATTTTTCCTCTTGGCTATTAGTTAGCTGTTTTTCCATCAGTGCCTCAGAGATAGAAGAAATTGAGAAAGATTTTAACCTTGCACAATACACACAGCTAACCTGACTCATGGGACTAATTCTGCTAAGCCCGCAAAGATTCCCTTTTTAGAGAACTATATCCTATTAAAAATTATTTAGCAAAGGGTGATCCATGAGGAGAAAAAAAAAAAAGCCATGCCACCATGATAATTGAATTAAGTATACTAAATCATTGTGAAACTCTTACCTATGTATTATTATAGAAAAAAATTAATTTACATGTCACTTTTTTTCTTGGCCAAACACTGCCATCAGCAATTCCTTCTACAAATACAATACTGGAGCCTCATCCATTTTATCATCTCAGGCTTACACAAATATCTCTACAGTTGATTAGCAAGTTGTGTTTTCAGCTTTCATGTGTAGCCCTTAACATACAAACCTACCCAAGAATCAAGACACTATCCATCTCAGGAATATGGATGTTGTTAATCTATCCCTGAAATTACTTAATTTCTAATATCTTACAAGGACATTACACCAACATCTAAAATACTGACAGAATGGAAAGCTTTCTAAATGTCTTTCTTTGCTTAGACATAACAGTGTTTAACTGGAAAACATTTACATCAGATCTCATATCAGTGGCTGAACTGCTCCACATAGTAATAAACCTCAGTGAGCCACAAGTTACCATGCCAGCTCTGCAACTGTTCTGTCATTTGCACTACATCTGTCCATGACCAGAAGGGAAGAAATATTCTGCACTTGATGGCACTGAGTAAGAAACTTCACTGTGCAGTGTTTGGTCAAGTACTAAAGGTTGCAATCCAGCTCTTCAGTTAGGTTAAGGCTCTATAAAAGTTTATAATCGCATCTAGAGAGCATAGTGTTGAATTAAGGAACTCTGACTTGAGGCCTAGGACAATTCCTGGAGATTAGCAACTAGCTGAGAAGAGCTGGTGGCCTGAGGTACAGCTAAAGGCAAATAACCTCCAAAAAATCTGATAATGACCTAGGAAGTGTCCTGTATTTCTGGTATTAACATTATTCATATGAAAATGAAAAGCATCATCAATCAAGATGAAATGTGTAAATATTTCTAAAATACACCAAATCAATTCACTGAAATCAAAACAATTATTGAAGATCTGCTTGATGTCATTGAGCTCTCCAGCTAACTCTCCAGCTGCTGTTTTGTATCAGCAATTAAGTAATTGAACTAAGTGAAAGAACCCACACAGAAATCACAGCTGAAAATCATATTATAATCAAATATCTGAAGGACATCTGAAATAGCACAATTAAAAATACAACTCTGTGTAAACTGAGCTAAGGAAGTCACAAATCTTAAATTGTTAAATTTATGATCAGAAAGGACACAGCCAGCTAACAATTATCAATAACAAAAAAATCTAGTTTATGAAGCTCCACATAAATGGAACCCTGCAGGTACCAGGAGTCCCATCAGATGCAGTCAAGGCTTAAAGTCTTTGTTTCCTTTGCACCTCACAAAGACAGAATCTGTAGATAATTTAAATTAATAAAAAATATGGCAGTTCCTTCACAAAAAAAAAAATTACATAGTCATACAACTTAGAGTAATTTAGTTTGAGAAAATACACACAGCTTTCATTCTTATACATTTCCTACCAGTATCTTTACATCCTGTTCACAGAAAGCCTTTAACTTAACTAGTATTTAACAGTCAAATTCAACAAGGAGGAGAATAACAATGTGAGGTGTTCTTTTTTTTTTTAAAAAAGGGGGGGGAGACAAATCAACTGATAATTGACAAAGAAATAAGAAATTACCTGATTATCATATCTGAGAGACTGCGTTCCAACCAAAAATCTTATCGCATCTGTTTCTGCTGTCTGAGGCGTTAAAGCTCGTGCCTAGGGAAGAAGAAACCATTAGAAAACTCCAGTTAATGCAACCCATTAATTTCAGCAGAATTCTTTACACTTATGTATTAAACATCATTTGAAGCATTAAACTCTTACAATCTACATACTTTCGTGCCCTTTATGTCTATTTTGGTCAATGCCCTTTTTGTGCACCTTCTCAGACGTGTGAGGTGCATTTCATTCTTCACAGTTGTGAGGAACCTACAGAAACTAAATACATTATCTGGCCTTGAATATAATTGTGATGATAGCAAATATTATAGCAGTTCTTCCAAACTAATTCTCCTTTTTCAATTGAAAATACTCTATAGGACAGTCAATTTCTAAATATGACAGCTACAATGCACAAGAGAATATTCTCACAGATGTTTTGAAACCATGCAGCCTGAAGATACCTGCATAAAAACAATTTTTTGTCTCACCATTAACCACCAAGTTCCCAAGAAAGTTAAAAAACAAATCTCTTTTTTTCCATTCCAGGCACCAGAGAAAATAATTGTCTGAATGACAATAGAAACTGGTATTTACCAAATTTTGTCCTTTTTTTCCTCACTTAAGTTTTGTTTTGGGGTTTTGTTTGTTTGGGGTCTTTTTTATTTGTTTGTTTGTTTTGTTCTGGTTTGGTTTTGTATTATTGTTAATGAGAACGTTAAGAGTATCTTGCTGCTTCGCCTTGCACCAACCTGTTTTGGAAGAATCAACAAAACAGTTAAGGGACATGAGACATTGAGAAGCATAGTTTCACCTAAATCCACAATTGTTAGTTTGCACTAGTCATTACTGGGGATTAGCAGGTAATTTTCAGTAAACTGAAAGTGAAGCAACACTAAAAAGGCTTTGACAAATCATAAGTAAACTCTGAGGAATTTCTACTACTTCCCCATGGTACAGATACCCAAATACTGTTGTTCAATATGAGTTTTCTGTCAAAATAGAAAGCAAACCTTCGCAACTCACATACTATTCAGCATAAAATATTTCAATATCTGAATAGATCTACAGTCTAGATTGCAAGCAAAACTTCCGTAACTTGGGCAGTGTGGTTTGAGCAGTTGCCAGTGAAGACTGAGGCAAAAAAAGTTGAGTCATCTCAGCTGCCTTCTTACCTGAAGTGACAGATCCCCTGATTCCTACTGGACAGGGCTCACTTCTTCCCTAATCTTTCTTTTATCAGTGACATGGCTATAGAAGCTTTTCTTGTTACCCTTCATGTCCTTAGCAGGATTTAATTATATCTGGGTTTTAGCTTTCCTGACCTGGTCTCTGGCTACTTGGATAGCTTCTCTGTATTCTTCTCAGGATACCTATCCTGGCTTTCACCTTCTGCAAGCCTCCTTTCTGTGTGGAAGAGTGTCGAAGAGTGCCTTTTGTCATCTCTGCAGGCCACTTGGTGCTTTTGCCTACCTTACTCCTTGTTGGAACAAAGAGAACAAATAATCCAGAAGGATTCAGGTAACTGCTGCATGGCCCTTCTTATTGCCATCCCATTGTGCAGCTATCCAATAACTACATTCTGGATTCAAGAACATTTAGGGTCAATATAGCCCTGTTTGAAACTTGTTTTAAAATATCATCAGAAAGATGCCTGGAAGAGCTTGGAAGGAAATACCTGAAATACATTATATCACAATATATAAATTTAAAGCTATTCAATTCTAGAACAGCAACTTGAAGATATTTGATTTTCCTTTGAAAAGGCAAAGCAATCCAAACCATCTGGCAACAACAACAAGAACCAACTCATTTTTCCAAATAAGCTCTGAACTCTTACAGAGCAGATACTTCTTATCTTGCATCTGAAATGTGTGGATTAGACAATGTAACATTCTGCTGAAGAAAATTAAAAATGCAATGAGTTTAGTAAATAAGTGTGGGCTAGTAGCACAACAATCTACAGAAAAAAAAAAAGCACCAGGGAACATGATCTAGTGAGTAGTTCATGTTGAAAACATATTCAGAGACCACAGATCAGTGTAAAACAGTACCCATTTGTTTGTACTGTTCTATTTATGCAGCACTTACCTACAATAAGCCTAGACAGTGTTTTTGATTGACAGAACCAACTAAAGTTCACCAAGAAGATTGCAGAAAAAGCTTTTCTTTTGTCTCAAACAGAATTTACATTTGCAGATCTTTGGCAAGAGCTCCTTTTCATTTCAGATCTGCTTTCAATTATCTTGAAGAAAACACTAGAAATAAGTCAATCAAGCAAGCTTCTGTTGTTGCTGAAAGTCAAACAATGAGGCCTCTGAGATCTTCACTAAAATAAAGAAGGGGAGTTTATAGCTCTTTTGAAGCATTTCAAGTAGGATTATAGAATCACAGAATCGTTTTGGTTGGAAAAGACCTTGAAAATCATTAGGTCAGACAATTATCTAGCTCTACCAAGGCTGGGGCTAAAGCAAGTCACTCACCACCAGGTCTCTGCCTCTTTAAAACACCTCCAGGGATGGGGATTCAACTGCCTCCTTGGGAAGCTTCTTCCAATCTGTGCCAACCCTTTCAGTCAAGAAATTTCTTCTCATATCCAACCTAAACCTCCCCTGGAACAACAAGGCCATATCCTCCCATTCTATTACTTGGTACTAGGGAGAAGAGACCCCCATCTCCCTCCAACCTCCTTTCAGGTAGTAGTAGAGAACAAGATCTCTCCACTGCCTGCATTTCACCAGACTAACCAACCTCAGTTCCCTCAGCAGCTCTTCAGAAGTGGTGCTGTCCTGCATCAGGTTAGACACAAAGTGCCAATATATGGTAACATTTATGTCATCAGCTTCTCTATCTGTTCTCTATATTATTTTAAAGCTATTTCCCATTTTACAGAGAAAAAAGTAAATTATTTTCTCAAGACCATGAATTTTAACACATTTCACAAAAACAAACACATTGTTGTTTATCCTCCATCATAAAGACCGACCCTTGGATATTATGGATGTTATAAACTCAACAAGCATTCATAAGCAGGGAAGACTTGATACACAATAGAAATAATACTACAATAGTCTTTCAGTTCTCTCCTCCATAAGCATGTGAGGATGTTGCAGTGAGTTGCACATTAGTCTCTTTTCCCTACTATCAGGTGATACAATGAGAGGAAATGGCCTGAAATAGTGCCAAGAGAGGTTTAGACTGGAATGTTGGGAGAAATTTCTTTATTGAGAGTGGTCAGGCAGCGGAACAGGTTGCCCAAGGAGGTGGAGAAGTCACCATCCCCACAGGTGTTCCAAAAACATGTGGACATCACTTTGGCACATGGTCTAATGGCCACGGTAGCCTTTGGCTGATGGTTGGACTTTTGCAACTGAAACAATTCTGTGATCTAATTTTCCCTACTTAGAATGTTGAAGTAACTTCTGTTTCTCTAGAAGTAGCTCTAAGAAACTGAGCAACTCTTTTGATGACCAAACTAACTGAATTTGGAGTGCTGTGAAGATAAAGGAGAGCACCTTAAGCCTGTCTATTGCATGTAAGCTGTTGCAAAAAATATCTTTCATAAAAGCATCCTGCCTCATAACTGCAGCCAATAAGTAGAAAAAAACCAAAAAGCTCACTATAACAAATATTGATAAATCTCAAGGAATGCAGATTACTCTTCTTATAAAAAGCCACCACCTACAGAACACTAAATCTGCACATAGCCTCAAAAAGTGTAATTTACTGAGAAAATTGTTGTGATGCATAGAAAATATGCAGAACACATATGGGAAAGATGGGAGCATGAGCAAACAACTTGTCCTTACATGGAGCCACAGTAAAGCTGCACCAGCTAGACAACACGACAAACATAATTAGGTTATTTCAGAAGCCCTCAGGTTTGGAAAACATTATTACCTAACAAAGATTAAGACATCAAGTGGAGCCAGGCTCTTCTCAGTGAGGGCCAATGATAGGATAAAGGGCAGTGGGTGGAAGCTGAGGCATAGGAAGTTCCACAGAAACACGAGGAAAAAACTGTTTTCCACTGTGAGTGTGATGGAACACTGGAACAGGCTGCCTGGGGGGGGGTTGTGGAATCTCCCTCTCTGGAGATACTCAAAACCTGCCTGGATGCATCCCTGAGTGATCCAATATAGGCGATCCTGCTGTGGCCAGGAGGGTTGGACTAGATGATCTTTCAAGATCCCTTCCAGCCCCTAACATTCTGTGATCAGCAACCACAAAGAACGTTTTGGTTTTAAGTCCCAATTTCACATTCACCAACAGCTCTATGAAGAAATGTCCATGATCTAGTGCAGGTAGTTTTATAAAACACAGGTGACAGGGAAGCAACTGGGCTGTGATTGATGCTCTAACAAAATATTTTAACAGTTGGTAAATATGCAGTCAAAATTCCACTCAGCTAACACAAAGGAAAGTCTGCCTTTGGAAAGCAAACACTGAAGACTTTTCCATGCCATGCGAGTCTGCCAAGGAACCTGAATGAGCTGCTCCTCCTTGGAGGCTATCAACATCTGTGCATTTATTCCATACAATAGTCTGTAGTATCCCCAGTCATCATTTATTCCACCAAATTAGGGGTTGCACACAATCACGAAACAGTAGAAGAGAAGCAATGCCACAAATGTCAGTTCATCCCTACTCCTTCAGGAGAAATATATCCTTTTGGATGGCAACATATGTGGAGCAACTTCTGCAGAGATGCAGGAAAATTCATCATCATGCTCCAAAGGCAGTCCTGACCAGTATTGCATATCATGCAGACACTCTTACCCACACTGAGTCTTTCAAAGTGACAAAATCAATTTTGAGAAAAGTTAAGGCTAAGCAGAAACCTGAGGACACCATCCTGTGCAACCTGCTCTAGTCTGGGGCTTGGTCTAGATTTCCAGAGGTCCTTTCCAACCCCTGTATCATTCCATGAGACTGTAATCTCAAGAGACTAGAGTGACAATGCTTTCAGAGGCAGAACCACAAATTCTCTGTAAACTATGCTCTACTTCTACCACAGCAGAAAACAAAACTAATCCCATTCAGTGGTGGTCTTTGCACTATCTCTACATTTTCTTCTTAAGTTCAACTTCCCCTCTTGATGTTTTTTCAAATACACAAAGTAACTTTTTTAATTGCCTGTGAATGCCCTAAATACAGTCCAAAGAGAAAAGGATCAGTACATCAATAGATAATTCCTCTTACTGATACATTGTGCTGCTGTGATATCAGCAAACAAGAAAACATACAAATATTCAAATGTTTGGGTCAGTGTATTACATTTAATACAATCACAAGAATTTCTGCTATCAGTCTATACCTGCAAGCAGTGAACTTGCAATACAAAATATAAAGGACGCAACATTTGACTCCCAGTCCCCAAAACTGAATATAAACTTAGTTGACCATCTGTTCATGCTGAAAACCAGAAATATTGTGCTGCTACTCATGCAGGGTGGGGAAGGCATGGCCTTGCTCATGCCTTAAGTCTGGAGGTAAAACACAAGTTCCTCACCTCCCCAGAGAATGTCCAGACTGCTCATGTCAAGAATATTATTTCTGCCTTCCAGAATAATTTCAATTTTCCAGTAGGAAGACTTTGACTTTCACTGAGGTAGGACAGCCCTGCTTCTCCCACCACAGTAGGGGATCCTTTATCATTGACTATAGTGACTATCAGCAAAAAGGCTGGCAGCACACATGCCCAGATGACCTTTAGTGCTCTCAGACAGCTGCTTTCTCCAAGTCTTTTACCAGAATTCCCATCACTGATGCATTTAGTGCACTGACCTTATTCCAAAGACTGACAGATTCTGCAACTCCTCACAGCAACAAAAGGAACCCTCACACAAAGCCTTGCACAGCACAACCACACTTAGAAATCCCATTCATTTCTTATGAACCATAACAGTAACAACCATCTTTTAATAGTTCCTTCACTTTCACATCATTAGACTTTATCACACATAAAATTCACAAGATCCTGATAATTGAGGGTCCTAAAAGAATAAGCTTGCACTTCAATCATTATGAACATGTTTGCAGGATTACTAAGATACCTTTGCATCTTATTTATTCTCTTCCCAGTGGAATTTTAAGCTTAACATGCTAGATCAAAGCTCAACATGCTAGATCAAAGCTCCAAAACGCTGCCCTCAAGAAGGGTCCCAATAAGAGAAGCAGAGAGTAAAATATGCGGGATAAGAGATCAACACTCACAAAGCAAAATAACCTTCAAAAAGAAAGATGACTGAAACAAGAACTAGGAATTTCACGGAGACATTATTGTGCAATATCTTGGACCAATTTAATTTTTAAAATAAACCCTCCAAAGACACCTCTAAAGCTATATCAAAATTATCATCTCGATTTTGTTTGGCCCATTCTTTCATGTCACAACACCACAAAAGCTCTCCGAAGTTATAGAATGCCAGCTGAGTAGAGATTGGCAAACACAACACCCATTGAAAAGAAGAGCCAGAAGGAGGACACAGGGTACTACAGACCTGTCAGTCTGACCCTGGTGCTCGGGAACATAAGTCATCCTGAGTGCCATTATATATAGCCTGTGCAAAACAAACAGATGATCAGGTCCAGGCAGCATGGATGCATGAAGAGCAAGTCCTGCTTAACAAACCTGAATCACCTTCTACGACAAGGTGACCCACACATGGCCTGAAAAAAACGCTGTGGATGTTGTTTATCCAGACTTCAGTAAAACCTTTGACACCGTTCCCCATAGCATCCTCCTGGAAAAACCTAGGTACTTAAGGCTTGGGTGGGTGGACAATTCATTGGGTTAAGAACTGGCTGGGCCTAAAGAGTGGTGGTGAATAGAGTTAAACCAAATCAGCAGCCAGTCCCCCGCGGTGTTCCCTAGGGCACAGTACTGGTACCAGTTCTCTTTAATAACTTGATCAATGATCTGGACAAGAGACTTGACTTCACCTTCAGTAAATTTGCAGATGACACTATATTTTGAAGGAGTGTTGATCTGTTTGAGGGTAGGGAGGCTCTACAAAGACATCCAGACAGGCTGGATCAATAGACCAAGGTCAGTTGTATAAGGTTTAACAAAGCCAGGTGAAGAGTCTTGCACTTGGAATACACCAACCCCATGCAACACTACAGGCTTGGGCCAAAGTGGCAGGAAAGTTGCCTTTGTAGGAAAAGACCTGGGGGCGTTGGTTGACAACAACATGAGCATGAGCCAGCAATGTGCTCAGGTGGACAAAAATGCCCACACCATCCTGGCCTGCATCAGGAATATTGTGACCAGAAGGACGAGCAAAGCAATTGTGCCCCTGTAATATGTACTGGTGAGGACATACCTTGAATGCTGTGTTTAGTTTTTGGCCCCTTACTCCAAAAAACACTGGGTTGCTGAAGCAACAAAGCTGGTAAGGGGTCTAGAGAACAAGATTTATGAGGAGTGGCTAACAGAACTAGCATTGTTTAATCTTGAGAAGAGCAGGCTGAGGGGAAACCTCATTACTCTATAACGCCTTGGGAGGAGGTTGTAGGCAGGTGAGGGTCAGTCTGTTCTCTCCAACACCAGGTGACAGGATAAAAGCTAATTACTTGAAACTGTGCCAAGGGAGATTTACACTGTATATTAGGAAAATTTTATTTTCTGAAAGAGTAGTCAAGGTGTTGGAATAGGTCATATTCTGTGACTTTGTTCTGTATTAACTTCAGTTCCCTTTCATTACAGCCACTTTCTTAGGCCTTTCGCTTTATCTTCCTGCCAGGCAGCAGTCCTGCTCTCTCCTTCTGTAAATCATGCAAGAGGTCCACAGCAGTCTAACAATTACGAAGAAAGGATGAGGGCCTTGGGGCTTTATAGCCTGGACAGGAGACCGAGTGGGATCTTATCAATGCTTATTAACACTTAAAGAGCGGCTGTCACGAAGATGGGGCCATTGTCTTTTCAGTGATGCCCAGAAGCACGACAAGAGGGGCATTGGATAGGATAATCTCTAGAGGTCCCTTCCAACATCCATCATTCTACGATTTGGGACAATGGGGCACAGGCCCACGTTGCTCCCAGACAACAGACAAACTAGCTTTCCAAACTTTATAGAAGACTTACTGTATATAACCTATTAGTAAGAAGCTATAGGTTTTATTAAGTACAAGTAATAGATTCTAGACTGCAAGAGAGACTTAACTATAAGCTTTATTAATGTTGAAGCACAAGTTACAATTACCACAAGCCAATCATAAAATAACAGCACAATATCAGATTCAGCATTTAGTACAGGTGAATATTACACACTAGCTCCTACAGAAGAAGAAAACCAAACCAATATACAATCTTCTAAGGAGATCTATTGGTATAGTCAGGATGACAAAGAATACAACTTAGAAGCCAGAACACCCAAATCTGTTATGAAGAACTCTCATATCATACTTTCAACAAGCACCTTGGTAAAGGTGCCTAGAAAACCAAAAGTACACGTGTACATTTGATATTTATATCACTACATCCATTGTAGAATTAAAGTGTCGTCCTGTGAGCAGCAGAATAAACAAGTGGGTTCTTATCAATCCTATAACTGCAACAGTAAGGCAATTATTGCCAAAGAGAGTTACAGGCAAATAAAAACTTTAGGGTGGGTAAGAATCTTAAATTAGGGTCCCTCTCACCCATTCACCAACCCAGCTGACAAGTTTCCCAGAACTTTTAGAAATTTTGTTAAACGTGGGTTGCTCTATGAAGATGCTAAACAGTATCATAAAATAATTTAGATTGTAAAAGACCCTTAAGATTGAGTCAAACCATTAGCTCACGCTATGAAATCCCCAAATTAGTAACACGGCAGGTCAAGTTCTTAAGTTGGCCAGTCCCGTTTTCTCACAGCCTATGATGGGCAAATTTGTGCTACGGAACAAATAGAGACACGTGGAATCAACAGCAAAAGATTCCCCCATGCATCAAGTAGTTTTACAGTTGGGTATAACCCATTAAAGTCTGGAAATTATTAAAAACTAGCAGTTTCATACACTCGCCTCACACCAAAAAAAAAAAAAAAAAAAAAAAAAGAAACAACCAACCCCGAGAATCTTTTCGAGATTGCCGGTATTTTTCTACCACTCCAGAAGCTAAGACTTTCCAAAGGCGAACCAGAGACTTCTGTGAGAGTCAGGCCTGACCCCACCAGCCAGGCTTTGTATGATCATAAGGGAAACAACCTCAGCCCGTGCACCCACACTAGTATACCTGCTCTGGAAACAGAAAGACTTGGAGCAGGGACGAACTCATGCCCTATTCAGCCATCTTTAAACCCCGTAAAACTGGTGTCGAAAAGCACCAAAAGCCTCTGGTGTCGCCCCGGTTCAGGGAAGGTGATGAGACTCACTCTAAGCAGTCCCACATAACCTACACCAGCTCTCCCTCACCCCACTACACAAACCCAAGCCTCGCAACCACCACACTCCCACGAGCAGAGCTGACATCACTCAACTTATTCCCGCACCCACCTGAAACTCCAGCCCGTAAATCACTGGCGCATCATCCTCCATGGCGACTACACAGCACCACACACCACCCTGCCCGAGCACTTTTTGACCCTCGGAGCTGCCCGTCGCTCGCCTCTTCCGGGAGGTGTGTTCGCGCATGCGCAGTTCCTCTCGGATGGGCCTAAGGCGCAGGCGCAGTAGGGAAGCGGTGGAGTGGTACTGTCATTGCCGGGGCGCAGAGGTGAGGGTGGTTTGTGAGGCTATTCTGATGTTTGAGGAGCGTCTGCGTGGGTGGGTGCTGAGGGTGCCCGATGGGGAGCGCTTGTCTTGTAGCTGTAGGGGAGGCCCTGTCTGTCTGTGTGTGTATGCGCGCCCCCCGCCCAGGGGACCCTCAGGGCCGGTGGGACCCCGCGGTGCTGCTGCTGCAGGCAAGAGTGGTCCCCGAGAGCCTGCCGCCGAGGTTGGAGCCACGGGGCGGACGGGAGCCAGCAAGCTGCTTCTGTCCCTCCGTGACTCTAACCACAGCCCCGGGCTTAGCATCCTGCACTGGTGTCAGCCGTGAACTCCCTTTTCTTAAATGGTGACCGAGATGGATTTTGGAAGTGGGATAGTAGGTATCGTTTTGTCCGTGTTTAAGTGGGGATGCGTTTGCTTTTCAATCGCAATATTTTTCCTACTTGTGAAAAAGGTAAAGAGGAAACCTTCAGACTTACTTGATTCTGTGGGTAGGTATCAAATATAAGGTGTCAGCTGACTATATTTTTTAAGCAGGAATTTCAGTGTTTGAGACTTAGCTCAAAGCCACGTGTGGGTGATACCTGACTAATATAATCTAATATTTGTTTTCATGGGGACTTTTCCCTCTTCAGCTACCATGGAGACTAATGAAAGTAACGTGAAACAGCCAAAGAGCACCTCAGATGAAGATGACAGTGGAGACATAGTTCAGCAAAAAACTCAGGAAGAAATTCTCTTTCACGAGGAAACTATTGATCTTGGTGGAGATGAATTTGAATCTGAAGGGAATGAAACTATATCAGAAGAGTCAAATAATTTTGTAGATAAACTTAATGAACAGATGATGGAGAGTGTCATCATTTCAGATTCTCCAAATAATAGTGAAGATGACACAGGTGAACTTGGTTGTCTACAGGAAATTGTTGAACAAATGGAAGCTAAAGATAAACAAAAATCACAAGAAGAAGTGGATAAAGAAGAGTTTTTAAGTAATGAAAGTGAAACTGAGCAGGAAGAAACGCCAAGAGACATTTCTGAGATTGGAACAGATGATCAGGCATCTCTAAAGGAAGAATCAGTTCAGGAGGCAGAGGAGAAGGAACCAAAGTTGGAAAGCAACATTCCCGTTGAAACAAAACCAAATAATATAGAAGAAAGCAAACCTGAGGGCCGGATAGCATCACCCAGTACTAGCAAACCGTCTCCTGAGGCTGAGCCTATTCCTGTGTGTACCATCTTCAGCCAAGCCAATAATGTTAATACACAACCACAGTTGTTCCTGCCTGATGGTTTTGAGCCTCAGATGGTAAAATCTCCCAGTTTTAGTAGTATAATTGAGACTCCAGTGAAGTCTAATCTACAGGTGGTTCAGCCAAGTCCTAGTCTAAGCAAATTCTTTGGTGATACTGTTAATACTAACACTTTAGCTTCTGATTTTTTTGATTCATTTACCACATCCAATTTTATTTCTGTTAGTAATCCCAATGCAGGCTCTTCAATTCCAGAAAAAATGTCCTCTCTTTCTAATGGTGGAGACAGTTCTTGTGCTTCATCTAAACCAACTTTCTCTGTGCAAAACGGAAGACCTGAAGGAGGTGGTCCTCCATCGTCTCTAGAAGCAACTCAATCCCCAAAGCCCTTTTCACAGATCCAAGCTGTTTTTGCTGGAAATGATGACCCATTTGCCACAGCCTTAAACATGAGTGAACTGGACAGAAGAAATGATGCTTGGCTTCCTAGTGAGGAAACCAGAAACGTTCTCATTTCAGTTGCTACACAACAATACAGCACTGTGTTCATAGATAAAGAGAATCTCACCATGCCTGGATTAAAGTTTGATAATATCCAGGTAAGAGTCTATTATATCTTACTGTATGATTATATTTTAGAAACTTAATAAGGTCTGTCCAGTAATGTGTGTACCCTCTTGCTTTATATTCTTGCTGATGATCACCTTGTGTGTATTATATCAGTCCTTGGTAGCAAATTTCATGTCACTCCCATACATGAAAGGGCTAAAACCAGATCTGATTTATTAATAATTAAATTCCTTTGGCACTTTGAAGACCAGGGTTGGCATTTTCTATAGAATCCATCACTGGTGTGTTTTGAATTTTTTTGTTTCTGGTCCTTCTAGTTGGCAAGATAATGCTTACATTTGGAATGTATGCAAGCTTACCATCCTGTACTGCAAAGTCTGAAAGGAGACAGCTTCATTTGATTGTGGAATTCACTGTTGCAACCAAGGGGGAAATAGCCTTTTTCACTGATGTTCTGCACTCAATAAATTGCATCAGCTGGTGAGAAGGTATAAAGACTTGTTTTTTTCAGAAAGTGAGGAATTTCACTTGGATCTATTCAGTATTTCTCATGAATGAGTTTTTATCTTGACTGTTCAGACAAGGTTATCATAATGGATCTTTTTTTTTCTTTTTTCCTTTAAATAATCCTGCTTTTTCGTGTCTGTGTCTCTGGATAATAGATTTATTGTCTACAGAGATGCTATTGAGCATTTGAATACTTTAATCCTTAATTGTAACATAACAAATACCAGTCTGGCAGCATTGGCTTCTCAATCTGCAGGAACTATCAGAAAAGTATTGGGAGTGAATCTGGTGCGGATTTGTAGCTGAATTGCCTGACTAATTTTAGTTTTCTGTCACACGCAACAGATTGCACCAGTTTTAGACATTTGCCATGCTGCTGCTACTTTTTGAGTTAGCTTTGTCTTAAAATATTGGTTGTCATCACAGAGCCAAATAATTGGTGTGAAAGAAAACACCGTTATTAGGAAGCTACTCTTTCTCTTCTCCTTCCCTCAAAAATCCCTTAAACCTTGATGAGTAATTCAAGTGTGCATCATTTCTCCTCTGACAGTTAATGGGATGGACAGGAGTGATCTATACTGCAGACCCTAGGAATAAGGCAGAGCCTCCTTATTGCAGGCCTCCTTTTTTACAGTGCTTCTCTCTTACCTTACTCAGCTGAGTCAAGGATTAAAGGCTTATTTGCTTGGAATTTGGGCATGTGCGCATACACAGATCTACCTCGTAGGATATATTTGAAAAGATGTTGTGACAGTCCATGTGATGGGTTTCTGCAATTAGGACCTGATATAAAATCATCAGTGAAATTGAAGGGCATTCCTACTGCTTTCTCCGTTGATTATAACTTATAAGCCGTCACACGGGCATGTCAGCAGGGACACGTTTTGGAGTGCTTTATGTTTACACAACTTTCCTCTACTTACAGTTAACTGTTTTTCAGCAGCCTGAGCACATGCCTTGACTGGCCTGACATCCCCTACTTTGCTGTCATTGTTTCACACACTTCTAGTACTGCAAACTGTGTATTTCACTGGAACCGTAATTGTAGAGTACTTGACATGTCAACTGAAACGCTGTGAGAGGCATCTTTTCAATGTTAAATCCGCTTCCAACAATCGTCCTTAAAGCTTTGGTATGAATAGTTTGCTAATGCTAAATGTTAATGCGAGAACGCGTTTAAACCGGGATGTATGCGGCTGCCAAGTTAGCTTGAAAGTGCATTTAAAAGGAACCGCAAGTGTGCTTCAGAGAATGACTGAAATTTCGTATGAGGTGTTTTGAAGAGCTCAGTCCTTGTTTTCTGTCCTTGCTCACTCAAAAGGTGTTTGTTGTTCTTACAAACGTGTTGTCTTGAGCTTTAAGTGGGTAACTCACAGCAAAAAAAAAAACAAAAAAAAAAACCCACTAAATATACTTCATTTCAGCTGCTTGCTACACTTTGCTGATCACTGAACATTATTGTTTAAACTGTTTTGGTTTGCGTATGTATGGTTCAGATTATCTGCCACTTGCAAATTGGACTGCTGCTTTTTGTGCTCTTTCCATTATGCTTTTCTTCATTTGTTGTCTTCTATCGTTATTTCCTTTGTTTCATTACATTAATCTGTAATATTTCCTCCTCCAAAGTATTATTGGGAGGGATTAGAAATTCTTTTGTATTTATGTCATTTTGCACACGCTCTTTTCTTAATCCTTCAGACTCTTCAGTCCCAGAGATGGAAATCTTGTTTATTCATACAATAAGTGACAGCATTAGAGGTAAAGATTGTCTGTGTAGTGAAACGGAAGTTGCAGTCTCATTCCTCAAGAAACGACAGAAAATGCAAGCATAGTTCCCATCACTGCCTGTGGGGAAAGTGCAACTATCAATTCTCTCTATTATTAGCTTTTCTGTATTTTATGCAGCTCTCCTTTTTTTTTTTAGGCAAAAATCTTTGTGGCTTTACTTCCTGCTCTCTGTGGTAACAGATTCCAACCTCAGTTGTTCAAGTGAATGTTTTTGTGTTCCTCTAAAGGAATTTTTTGCAAATATCCCTTGGAATGCTTAGATTTTTGCATAGTTGCTTTGCACTTTGCTGTCTTAATTATTTCTTGCTATTCTGGTTACAACAGATGTGAAAAGATAGAGTGGGATTGCAGAGAGAAAAGGGATGGAGAGGAGTGCAGAGGTTCTCTTATGAAGGTAGCTGAAAGGAAGGGGAGCTTTTGGCTTTCAAGAGTAATATGGATCTAAATCTCGCAGTCTTCTATTTACCATAATTATTTTATTGTTTTCTGGGTTTTGTGACAAATAAACTGTTGAGAAATAAGTATAACAAAAGGGATTGTTGTTCTGCAGACTATGGAATTGTTTTTAAGTTGTAGAATTTGTTGCTCACTTTGGTCTGTTTTTCGTAATAAAAGTATGACAGATGTCATATGATGTATGTCTACCAGTGGGTGTTTAAAAGTAGTAGGCAAATATGTCCCCTACCACAGATGGGACCATAGAGCACTACCTGCTTTAGATAGGGAACACCCAATATGAGCTTCTCTTCCTTCTGTGAACATCTGCTGTTAACAGCATGGTGATCAAGTCAAATCTTTGCTCTGGCTGAATAGGGGTTATAAATTGCTTTCTGTTTGAAAAACATACATATATATTAGTATATTGTTAACATATTACTGATTATTTTTCTTATTTCCACATGTTTCTTTTCTTGATTAGAAACACATAAAACCATAAGATTGACAGAAGTCTTACAAAAGTAGTTTCTGTTACCTGTTTCTGGCACAGGATGACTACTAAAACCTTAGAGAGTTCTCTTGTATGCAGTAATTTATACAATCCCAGAAAGAATAGGATACACACACACACACCCATCACACCCTGTTTTACACTCTCTAGTAGCAAACATCGTACCTGAAGAATATGCAGACAGTAAGTAGAACAGGTTTCAACGTCTGTCAGTGTGGCACACATTTTTCAGTAGCTGCTTGATGTTAAACTTGAACGTCTTGATTATATGCTTAGTTTCTCTAGTAGGCAGAACCACAAGGATGTTTGCCAACAGATGGGAGGGCAGAGAAATCAATAGTTGAACAAATATTAGAAGGTGAAATTGAGACACAGAGCATGCCATAACAGAGATACTCAGTTTATTGCTACCAAAGCTGGAAATAGAACCTGCATTTGTCCTCTTAGCTGCTCTATGTTGTAAAATGTAGAATTAATCTTGTCTAACTTTAGAAGTCTGTTTCAAATCTCTGTGTCTCAACTACTCTCGAGTCTTCAAATTAGTAAGTCTGAATATTTCTATGCTAACAGAGCCAAATAGTGAAAAAAGACAGCAAGTGATGTTGAGTAAATCTAGATGTTTTCATTAAAATGCCATAAATATATATGTGTTTATATTAATTTCACACACAAACTACTGGAAAATAAAACATTTCTCATAGGCAAAGAACTGTATTGTTCAGCTTTAATTCAACATTCCATTTTGCTAAAATAATTTTCAAAAGAGTTGTGTTCTGTTTCTTTTTTTTTTTTTTGTTCCATGACCACCAAGGGAGATGCAGTAAAAGACTTAATGCTTCGCTTCTTGGGGGAACAAGCTGCAGTGAAGAGACAAGTTTTAAATGCCAACTCTGTAGAACAGTCATTTGTAGGCTTGAAACAGCTAATTGTAAGTAACAATATTCATAATTCAATATATATATGTATTAAATACAGAGCTTCTCTCAAGATAATTGAGAGCTACTGTCTGTAAGGAGAAACTGAAAACATTTTGTGTATCAGTCTGTTCATTGCAAAAGTACAAGCCAAAGGGCATTGGAGAATGACACAAAGGTTTAAATATTTGGTTTGAAATAAGATAGTAATTTTTTTTATTATCATGGTGCAGGAGATAGGAACTTAAAATTACATTTTTTCTTGAATTCATGTATTGTAAATGGTTTCAAACCAGATTTTAACTGGTTTTTTTTATTTGTCTACATATATATTGTTTATGAGTTTGCCTTAGTGTTTTACAAAAGGTAAGATATGCCAGTTGTTGTAAATGGTGAGCAAAGCTGATGTGATAATTTCAACTGCTTTAATTTTTTTATTTCAGTGGAGAAAAAATAACATCAAGTCCAACCATTAACTAATTCTACCAACTGTGATGCTAAACCATGTCTTTCAGCACCACATCTCTGCCTCTTTGAAAGACCTCCAGGCATGGGGATTCAACCACCTCCCTGGGGACCTTGTTCCACTCTTTGAGAACCCTTTCTGTCAAGAAATTGCTTCTCCTGTGCAATTAAAACCATGTCCTCTTGTCCTATCACTTGTTGGAAGGGAGAAGAGACCAACACCCACCTGGCTTCAGCCTCCTTTCAGGGAGTGGTAGAGAGCCAGAAGGTATCCCCTCAGCCTCTATCTCTCTGGATTAAGCAACCCCAGTTCTGTAGCTGCTGTCCACAATATAGATGAAGCTTATCCTAATTCTATACATTTTGAGTCTGATACCTGTTACTCAGGTGTTAACATGTGAGCTGGTGTCTGATCTCTGAAGTCGATGGTACAGTTATTGATCACATCTAAATCTAAATGCATAAATCTGTGATTCTAGAAGTACTGTTACATACGTGGTATAGGAAGACACCAGTGACAGCTGAAATTAAAAGTGTTAAGTCCTATTATGAGGAAATTTGTATTTGTTAGGTTAAAATTTTCACATAATCTTGGGTAAATTCGTACTTACTGCAGGAAGAAAGGAAAGAAAAGGGAGGGGGGGAAGCCTTATTCCAAGCCTATCTGCTGCAGAGGTAAATGCTTCATTTGTATCTGCTTTAATCCTATGTGGATGGAAAAATCGTGCGAAATGACTCAGCAGTATCCCAAATCTTCATACTATTGGTCTTCACCTGCAACTTCAGAGGTACTTTATTCTATATAATTGCTTGTTGATCTACTTGGCCTTTGTGACAACTACAGATACATTGGTACTGCTTTCAAAGGCTATTCCAGACCTTCATGCCTTTGGTGATTAATCAAAGGAATTCTAATCAGTCCTCTCAAAATCTTTAAAAAAAGATTCATTTGTTTATGCCAGATTAAGTATTTTGATATCATGCTGCTTTTTAAGTCATTTTCTCTTTTCAATATTTGCTTCCTCTCCCTTGCTACTTCAGATGGGTAAACAATAGTGACAGTTCCACTTCTCAGATTTTCTTTTTAAAAGCAAAAAAGAACTCTTCTGTGATCATCCCATCATGAATGTGGATTTCAGTCTCTTCTCCATAGTAACAAGTGATAGGCCAAAAAGAAATGGCCTGAAGTTGCACTAGGGCAGGTCTAGGTTGCATAAGAGAAGAAACTTCTTGTCTGAAATGGCACCCAAATGCTGGAACAAAATCCCAAGGGAGATGGTTGAATTCCTATCCCTGAAGGAGTTTCAAATATGCAGCAATATAGTGCTGAGGGACATGGTTTAGCATCTGCTTTAGTTGAGTTAGATGATGGTTGGACTCAATGATCTTAAAGGCATTTTCCAACCAAAATGATTCCATAATTCTACGAATATCTTCATAATCATTCTAGAACCTGTTCTTCTCAGAATCTCTTCCAGATGAAACTAAGATCTTTTTATTCTCACAGTACAGAACTCAACACAGGTGTAAGTTACACATCTGTCTCTGTTAATAATGGTGTTTTAGCTTTCCTGTTATTCTGCTACTGTAAATCATCCAATCACTGTTTTAGTGATGTGGTCCTTACATGCATTGACAATACCTCATAGATTATGTTTACAAATGCAGATAGCAGGTGAAGGTCATGCTAACAGCAAAGAATGTTTGAAACAGAAGTCCTGTGGCAGCTGCTCTTTCTGAAAACAACTACAAGTTGCAAACCTGTTTATGCAAAAGAAAACAAAATTTGAAAGTGCTAAAAGAAAATACCCTTCAGAAGCCAGGGTGTGCTGAGGCCTCTCTATACAGAACTATTTTTAGTACTTTTATAGGGGAATATTTTTAGCTTGTGTACAGGGCTGAATTCTGTTGGTTAAGTGAGTTAATGTGCAAGATAAGCAACATAAAATTCAGCTATTTCAGGCGATAGAAAGTTCTGTTCTGCCATCCCTCTGCTAGGGAGTTCTGTTGTGACTTCAGGGATTCTGGGACTTCTGTTAGGGACACTGAGATTTTGTTACAGACGCTCCATGGTGCTGGGGATTCTTCAGTGCTGTAGTAATGGACTTCTGAGATTCTCTGCTTTGCATTTCTGGAATTCTGTTGCAGAGCAGCAATGGGGTTCACACGTACATTCTTCACAAATGGCTTCTGAACCAGGGATTGCAACAAAACGCTCAGCTTACAACAAAGTCCCTTTCAGAGCATCATAGTGCAAACAGGCTTCACAGGTTTGTTCAAGTGCAAATAGTTCTCAGAAAACCAATGTTACTGAGAAGGTAGTAAGCTGAACTTCCAAAGGTGCATCTTGTCTCATGAGACCACCACCAGCAGTGTTATTTATAAGACAAAAATTTACTTCCCGGGAACTGAAGTCACACGGTTATACTCATCAAAATGGTTTGTTCATCATGAATTTCATCTCTAGTTGATTCGAGTAACCCTAGGATGGGCAGTTCATTTGCTGATCAACTGTGCTTTCACATTTTAAATTTCTGTTATGGAATGGGAAGCAATGAATTGTAAATGGTTTCCACTAGTGAAGCACTTGAACTGGGTTTATGACTTTGAGGTTTTTAAGATAGAGGAGTGCTAGAGCAGTGCAGTGACATAATTCCATAAACTTATGTGTTTATCATTAAGGTGATAACTTGTAAATAGGGTTACATATATGTAGAGGCTAAGTGTTTATATTTTCCAACAGAAAAGATAAAATCTGAATTTACAATTTCTGAAAAGTTTTAGTAATCTGCTCTAGGAATATGCGTTTACACCTGGAGCAAATAAATGTAAGCAGGATTTTGTCTTCACGTTGTTGCAGTGTTTCAAAGAAACAAAAATTGTGTACAAGGTGAAAGCTGCAATTATGTTAGTTTCTTCTAGTCCATACTTGAGATTGTTTACCCTCATTTGAGTAAATAGCACAAGTGTTCCATAATAGAGATTTATTTAACATTTTGAGTTGTAAGTTGTTTGCAGCCAGGGGAAAATTGTCTTTGATACTTAGCATAGCTAAAAAAAATTTTAAAATTAAAAAAAAAAAAAAAGCTGTATCTTTGCTCCATCTATGCAATCACATCTTCAAGCTACTAGACCAGGAAAGAGTTACTAACTTGATTTTCTTAACTGATGTGAAAGTACTCTACCAATGTAATTTACAGGGGAGAAGAATGTCATAGCTAGTGGAGGAGGACATTTTAATCACTTTAATGGTGTTACATGTAGAGTTAATGACTCCCTTTGAGTCTATTAAAAAAAATACACTGTTACTTTTGCATCATATTAACTTTGTGTTCTTACATATATTTTCAAGTATACCAAACTTGTATACAGTGGTATGGCATTCATGTTCTCTGTAGTAAGTTGGAAATGACAGAATCACAGAGTCATTTAGGCTGGAAAAGACCTTTAAGATCAATTACAACCTAAACCCAACACTACCAAGTCAGCATCTAAACTGTGTCACTTAGCACAACATCTACAGGTCTGTTCCAGTGCTTGACAACTCTTTTAGTGAAGAAGTTTTCATAATATCCAATCTAAATTAGTATTTTTGATGCTATATCTGCTTTGATCATCTACTTGTGACTTACAAACAAAACTCATCCCTATTACTGTCAAGACTGTAGACCACTCTTTCCTGTGGTTTGCAGTCAGAACCATGGGACTGATGACCTGCAGGGTGTTGAGGGGTGCTTGAAACAAATGGATAAAGATTTCTGATGGACTGGTAACTGTAAGTCTGGTACATTTGCCAGAGACAATAATGTGTCCTGCTAATTTCAAATTAACTTACATAGCCAGCTGCCTGCTATTAAGCTTCTACAGAGAATTAAACTTCATGACCACCAGCCAGGTCTAATTTTGAAATTGTGATGAATATTATGTTTCATTTTCCAACAAAAACTTATTTTTACAATGGTTGTCAGACTTGCTTCTCCTGGCTGTCTTGTTCTGTAAAGTAATTTTTGTCCATGTTTGAAATAGAATTTTTTTAATTTTAGCACCTTAGTTTGTCATAAATGTTCCATTATTATTTTTGGGTCCTGACTGTCACTAGAGAAGAAAAGTTGAGAAGATTTAGAGTCTGTGTCCACTTCTGTTCTAGGGATAATAAGAATTAATTTGTTTCTGCAGAAGAGGAATAAATTTCAGGTAATCCATGTCAGTGTCTTTCTGCTTTTCTAACCTGATACAGATATATGTTGAAGGATATTGAAGTGTCATTATCAAGTTCTGCTCTTCCATGAGCATGTAGAAGGTCTCAGAAGGTGCTATGTTACTTCATGATCTTGGTGTTAGCCAACTTCTTTTTATCCAGGGTTTGACACTGCAGAGGATGAAGTCATTAGTGTATGGTGATCTCTGTAGCAGATCTTTGAACTATATGGCTGCAAAATGTGGACTGGAGAATACAAAAAACTCAGGAATAGTGTGACCAGCAGGACCAGGGAAATGACTCCTGTACTTGGAACTGATGAGACCATGCCTTCAGCATTAGGTTCAGTTTTGAGATCCTGACTTCAAGAAAGTCACCGATGTGCTGGAGTGTGTTCAGAGAAGGGCAGTGAAGGTGGTGAGGTGTCTGGAGAGCAGTTCTTAGGAGCAGCTGAGGGAACTGGGGTTGTTTAGCCTGGAGAAGGGGAGACTGAGGGACGACCACATGGCTGCTTACAATTCCCTGAAAGGATGTTGTAGTGCAGTGGGTGTTGGTCCCTTCTCCCTAGTAAGAGGTAATACAACAAGAGGAGATGGCCCCAAGTTTCCCAAGGGAGTTTAGGTTGGATATGAGACTTCCCAGCTGAAAGAGTTTTAAAAGACTGGAATGGGCTTCCCTGTGAAGTGGCCAAATCCCCTTCCCTGGAGGTGTTTCAGAGATGCAGAGTTGTGGTTCTGTGGTAATGTGATTTAGCACCAGCCTTGGTGGTGTTACCAAATAGTTGGACTTGGTGATCTTAAAGGTCTTTTCCAATCAAAACCATTCTATGAGTCTATGACTGATAAGAATTCTGCGTTCTGGGCAATGTTAGCAGACACTATTTTCATTAAAGGAACCGCACTAGAGGTTCTAATCTCCCTGAAGTCAGAGAGGTAAGAGTAGGCATTAAGTACTTTGTAACAGCAAAATAACTTGGATGTGGTTATTGAAATATGACTTGCAACTTTTTTCTCCTTTTTGTGAGAAAACAAAATTATGAGTACTGCAGGATATGCAAGCATATAAGCAAATAGGCTTTACAGTTAGTATCTCGTATGGTAGTGTTTATTATTTTGGTTTAGTGATCTGATAATATTAATACTTAATTTCACTTTTTGCTTAATTAGACATACAGCTTTGAATGACATTCTGCTTCTCACTGCCCAGCTCTACTGACCTTGTCATTATTACTGATGAGTACATGTAGCTGCTTCAGGCAAAATAAACAGTTGTGTATTTTAGGGACTTGATGATTTTGCTACTTAGTCTTTTCTTCTTCCCAGAGCAGTAAAAACTGGAGGGCAGCAGTTGACTTATGTGGGCGGCTTCTAACTGCACATGGTCAAGGCTATAAAAAAAGTGGACTGCCTACCAACCATACAACGGATTCTTTACAGGTATGTTTCAAGTACACCGTTGTTACTTTTTTCCAACAAGTGGTTGTTGTTTTGTTGGTTTTTTTTTTTTTTAACATGATCCATCTTCTTTTCCAAGTTACTGCTTAAAACTTGAGCTTAATAAAGTTTTGGAGCAATTTACTTTTTCTGTTTGTTTTTGTAAAGTAGGTCTTAATTTACAACATTTTTTTAAAATTAAACTTCTGTGTTGATTGCATGTTTCTAAAGATAACCACACTAGTGATTTTATAGCCAAAAATAAAGTGTTTTGCTGTCCTGGAAGACTGCACTAAAGTTGATGGACACCATCTAGATGGTGAACTTCTTTAGTAAGGTTTCAAATGTTAGACATATGTTCCATGATGGTAAGAAAATAAGAACGCAAGTTAATAAAGGTTCTTGAAACATGACAAGTGTTCTACTGAATAAAATGTAACCAGGTGACAACTCGTGGTTTTGGCCCTAGTATCTTATCAAGCTTACAGAATTTCAGCAGGGTCATAACAGATTTCAAGAACTGCCCAAAAAGTGGAAAAACAATTTAAAATCAGATTGATAATTCTTACAGATAACTCAGTTTAAAGAGAGATGTTCTGATTTTGAAGCAGGCTAGTTTTTAACGTCCATCTTCAAAATCTTTGTACCTTTACGCACAGTTAAAACATCAGTCCTATGTGTTTTGTTTTCATGATCTTATAAAAGGTATTCTGTTAAAAAGCTTGTAAATACACATCCTTGTTCTTATCAGCAAGCAACATAGATACCTGAGGTTGAAATTGTATTTGTGGCTTGTGGTCAAAGCTAATGATATATCTCTCCTTTTGTACTTTTTTTTATGTATTAATTTATAGCTGTGGTTTGTGAGACTGGCATTGCTGGTAAAACTGAATCTGTTCCAAAATGCAGAAATGGAATTTGAACCATTTGGAAATCTAGACCAGCCTGATCTTTATTACGAATATTACCCTCATGTATACCCTGGCCGAAAAGGTAAGGTACTTGATTTATAAAATGCTTTTTGCTTTTCCCAGCCATTCTAAACTAATGGATTTTTTTTTAATTATTATTATTTTATTCCAAAGCATTGGTAACCTTTGAATTATATCTTCTCAGGTTCTTTATTGTTGGTTTTGGGTTGGGGGGTTTTTTGGGGGAGAGGGTTTGGTTGGGGGCTGTTTTGAGTTTTGGGCGTTTTTTTCCCCAGAAGAACATGGTTTACTACTTTGTTAAAGTATTGTTTGCATTACGGAGGTAGTGATATGGAATAACACAGAGTCAGAGAATCGTTGTGGTTGGAAAAAACCTTTAAGATCATCAGTTCTATCCATTATCTAGGTCTACCAAGCCTGGGGTTAAACAATGCATTGCACCTCTAAAGACTGGTCTGAAAGACTACACATCTTTTAAACACCTCCAGAGATGGGGATTCAACCACCAACATGGGGAGCCTGTTCCAGTCTTTGATTACCCTTTCATGAAAAATTTTCTTTTAATATCCAACCTAAATGTCCCCTGATGCAACCTGAGGCCATTTCCTCTTGTCCTGTCACTTGTTACTAGGGAGAATGGACCAACTCCCACCTCACTCCAGCCTCCTGTCAGGGAGTTGTAGAGATAGGGTTAAAAAATAAGGGGCACAGCTCTTCCATGCCAGTATAGCTGATGAAACAGTGATTTGAGAGAGGACTGTTTTTAACAAATAAGTGTAATAAAGAAGTTTAGATCTAGAGTACTGCAATTTTTAAAATGCAAACTTTAGAAGTTTATTCTAGCCAGAAACAGTCTGTGACAGTTGATGAGAGAGGTGGTGGAAAACCACCCTTAAGTTGCATCAGGGGAGGTTTAGATTGGATATAAGAAGAAACTTCTTGACTGAAAGTTCCAAGAGTGGAACAGGCTTCCCAGCAAGATGGTTGAATCCTCATCCCTGGAGGTGTTTAAAATATGCAAAAATGTGGTGCTGAGGGACATGGTTTAGCCTCAGACTTGGTAGAGTTCGATAATGGTTGGACTTACTGATTTTACAGGTCTTTCCCAACCAAAAAAAGCCTCAAACCTCTTGTTCTATGTATTTTATATAAAATATATATATTTCTCTCAAAGTAGTGTGAGTCTGGATATTCATAACTGTTGGTTTTGCATATTTCACTAGATCTATATTGTTTTTATGTCTTTATGAACATCCACTGTAGTTAGAATTTTTAGCAGAAATACATTTTTCAAATTATACAAGAAATAGTTGGCAGTGTGAGATTTCATTTTTATGCGTCTGCGTTTACTCAAGCAGTGCTCTGAATTTGTTTCTTGTATTCAGTTTTGAAAAACAGATCCCCCTAGAGGAATCCTGTCATACATGGGCTAGAACTGTCACTGTAACCCCTGTTATAAACAAGTTTTCTGTGATGATCATAGAATAAAATAGAATCTCTTTTGTTTGGAAAAGACCTTTAAGATCAAGTCCAACCATTATCTAACTCTGCCAAGGCTGATGATAAGACAGAGTTGTCAGACTTCAAAATAATATTTTTCAGAAATAATATAGATACTTCCATTAATAAATTTATAACTTAAAGGGGTTAGAGTGCCACTAAAATATGCAATTGTACTTTCTTTCCCAAGGCTACACAGTTTCATTGTAGACAGCAACAGCTTCATATATTGTATTTCTTACAAGTGAGTAAGTCAGTAATTCCTAAATTCTGCCTTTCTGCAGTTCTCAGTTGCTAAGTGTTATGATGCTCTCTTTGTGGCAGGGCAATTGTTGCCGAGTTTTCCTACGTTCTTTTCCTTATATTTTCTTTGCTTCTGCCCAAAGTCCGGATTAATGAAAATGTATTTGTGAAACCTTTCAAACCCAGGTCTTAATTCAGAGTATCTGTGATCTTAAAACTAAGTGCAATTAAATTCTGAACTGTATGGAAACATGCTATTTCAGATCAGAGTTTAGAAACACTTTCTTTCAGTGTTTACAAACTTTTAGGCTCCCTTCTCCAGGCTTTCTGGATTGAAAGTAATAAGCAAAAGCTTGTAAACTGGTCTGTTGAATCTGGAATTTAAATGTCCTTCTAATTGGCAGTCAGTGAGGCTAGGATTCAGATACGCTATGTTATCGCTGTTAAAAATCTTACAGGTTACGCAGAGAAGCTATTGTAAAGGTGTGTGTGCATGTAAACTCAAGGAGTTTCTCTTTTATCCACTGAAGGAACGGTTCATCTCTCTGTTTTGTTTTTTGACTGTCATGACATCCCATTTTATACTTTCAGCAAATGATATTTTGCCCTGCTGCTGTTTTCTGGTATTTAAGATTTATGGAATAAACTGAAGAACACAAGGATAAAATGGCTACCTGTTGGAATCCTCTTTTTTTTTCCTGCTCTAAAAGGGCTGCAATGTGAATTTGACTGACATGAGGTGATGTTTCTGTTATGAAAATATGCAGCTGTTCATAAAGGAATAGGAACTGAAATCTGTGGTCTTCAGAAATTCTACCTGCTCTTACTATGTATTCCATCTGTTCCCATGCTTTTGGAGTATCCATTTTCCCTTCAGCAGACAGTTTTTTCCTCTTGCCTTTTGTATGTTGATAATATGTATATGAAAGATATTAATTTATGCCAAAGTGAGTAAAAAATCATATTATTTGAAAAGGATTCTCCCCTGTATTTAAATGTAATAGCTGAAAAAATAATTCTCTTAAACCATTTTTTCCATTATGAATGTTTTATAGATAAAATTATTAGGAGAGCCCTTAAAGAAAAGTAACAGAGGTCAACTGTAAACCATCAAGCTGGAATAAGACTTACTTAACTTAAAAGTAAAATTTCAATGCATAGCAGTAATTGTAGGGTTCCATTTTGTTGAAGTTATCTGAGATTAGCTGACGTGGCTTTGCTGGGTAAGAGGCCATTGCTTCTTTAGTGTGAAGTAGAGAGCAAAATCCATTCTCCTGTGCTCTTAAGTAAACATTTTAATTACAGGATGTGCTGATTGGTTTAAATATTTCCTTGACACATTGCCTTGTTAAATTCAGTACTGAGTGAAATATAATAGAGGACATGAGTTTGATTTCAACAAGTTTTGCAAAAGGCAGCACGTGACAAAATCCAGTGTTTTATATAAAATTCTCTGGTTCCTAGTGGGATGTCAGAGGAATATTCATGCTCACATGTATAAGAACCTATTACAGAGAACTATGTGTTACACTGTCTGCCTTATATATGTGGCCCAGCAGCATGCAAGTAGGTCTTTCAGACAGTGTAATGTCATTCTTAATCTACCAAGCAGGTGTTACAGCTTAGTGTTAGCATAGCCTGTCTTACTTTCTTACCCACTGCTACTGTTTGAGGCAAGTAGAGGATTTTTTGCCCTGCTATTAATCTTTTTAATTAAATTTTGTGCGCTGAATTCTACAACCTGCCTTTCAGATCTTCATAAGACTGTTATTACTGATCTATTAGAGTTATCAACAAATGTCATTTACCTCTTCCCAGTTGTTTTTTTTTTTTGTTCACATAGACAATGGAGAATGAAGATTCAATTTTTTTAAGATTTCAACTCTTCCAGTTGTCAGTATCTTCATATTAAAATGTTAAGGGATATTTATCAGAAGGCTAAACTTTTGGTTGGTGGAAAACAAAGTGGAAGCTGTGTTTCTGTAGATTTGTATGCAGTTTCTTTTTCTGCATATATATGTTTAACAATGGGAGTGGGTTCCTCCACACTCATTCTTTTAGCAGAAAAGCCTCTGGTGCAACATGATACACAGAACAAATCCACATCCTGTTATTAAGACCAAACTTCTTGGGGAGCTCAGAGTTAACTACTGTAAGTCAGCACGTTCTGCTGCAATTAAGATTTTTAGCAATGAAATGATGTGACTTTGAAGAATATTCACAGGAGTTATGTTATGGTTTGCCTTTGCCTTTTTCGTCTCCCTTTCGCCCCATGAATATCTACTGGGCTGCATTTGAAATCTGTTATGCTCGTGTTTCTTCCAGCATGGTAAGTATACAGACCATTCTGTAGGGTTCTGTGAGATCAGAAGCTCATAACCACCCACTCTGTGGAAAGATTTTTAGTACCTTGTTGCTTCTCTTTGACTCTTTTCCTGGCATTTTTGTTTCTGAGAACTTCAGAGATGATTCTTCCATTTTCTTTGAGAAAATTATAGATTCAGATCCATACCTCTTATGATTTACCTAAAAAGCAGCTTAGTTGGAGACAGGAACATATCTGGGAAGATGTACTTACAGAAACTCTGAGTTTCATGCTTTTTATAAGCAGAATATTTAAGGTGTATCTTTGGATGAGTGGCTTAGATAAGTGCTGCCATTTTTTTATGAGCAATTTCCTCGTCTAATTTGACTTGAAGTTATAAAATACTGTTTACATGGAATGGTAAGACAGCCTTAGCAGTTGAAAAAGCTTATTTCTCCTCTCTTGTGTTTTCTCTGCTTACCACACTTCTGTGAAAGCACATTTACAGTTTTGTGTGTCACCTACAATTGATAAAGATACAAAGGAGGACAGGGACTTGCTGGAGAAGGTACAACACAGGGCTACAAAGAAGACTGAGTGGAAACCTTATCAATGCTGATAAATATTTAAAGGGTGGATGTCAGGACAATAGGACCAATTTATATCAGTGAATCCCAGTGACAGGACAAGGGATAATGGGCACAACATAGAAGGTTCCATCTAAACATAAGGAGGAACTTCTTTAATTTAAGGGTGATGGAGCACTGGAATAGGCTGCCCAAAGAGGTCGTGGAGTCTCCATCTCTTGAGACATTGAAAACCCAACTGGATGTGTACCTGTGTGACCACCTTTAGGTAAACGTGCCTTGGCAGAGGGGTTGGACTCAATGATCTCTAGAGGTCACTTTCAACTCTCACCATTCTGTGATTCTGTGAAATGTGAGGAAGAGGGCAGAAGTACTTGCTGAATGCTTGCAGTGTACTAGTTTTGTCATGAGTTTCAAGAGAAGGAAGAGATGTTAGACTTTTAGATTATCCAGTCTGAAATAGTGATGTAAGTTCTCATTTGAAAAGTCATTGCACTGACTACCCTTATAACATGAGCCAGCTTAGAAGCATAGAATCATTCTGATTGGGAAAGACCTTTAAGATCATTGAGCCCAAACATTATCCAACTCTACCAAGACTAGTGCTAAAATAGGTCCTACAGCAGCACACTTTGAAAAACTCCGGGGATGAGGATTCGACCACTTCCCTGAGAAACCTGTTTCAGTCTTGAAGAACTCTTTCAGTCAAGAAGCTTCTTCTAATATCCAGTCTAAACCTTCCTTGGTGCAACTTGAGGCCATTTCCTCTTTTCATATCACTTGTTACTAGGGGAATCAACACCCACTTCATTACAGCCTCCTTTCAGAGTTATGGAGAGCAGTAATGTCTCTTCTCAGCCTTCTTTTCTCCAGGCTGAGAAGTTTCACCCAGTTCCCTCAGCCAATCCTCACAAAATCTGTTCTCCAGACCCTTCACCAGCTTCACTGCCCTTCCCTGGGCCTGCTCCAGCACCATAATGCCTTTCTTGTTGTGAACACTGCAAAACTGAACCTGAGGTGTGGCCTCACCAGTGCTAGTACAGGGAAACAATCAGTTCCCTGCTCCTACTGCTCACACTGTTCTTGATATAGGCCAGGATGCTGTTGGCCTTGGCCACCTGGGCACACACTGGCTCATGTTCATATGGCTGCTGATCAGTACCCTCTGGTCTTTCTCTGCTGCGCAGTTTTCCATCCAGTCTTGCTCAGGCTGTGAGGTTGTTGTGACCTGAGCTTAGGACCTGACACTTGGCCTTGTTAAATCCTATTCATTTGGTCCCAGCCCATCAATCCAGCCTGTTCAGGTCTTCACAGAGCCTTCCTATCCTCAAGCAAATGAACACTGTTTCCCAACTTAGTGTCATCCGCAAATGTACTGAGGGTGCACTCAGTGTCTTTGTGCCTTCATCACAGAAATGCCAAATGACTGAGGAATAGCACATTAATAAAGTACATTTAGAAGCAGTATAGTTCTGAATGCCTGCTATAACTGAAGTCTTGTGGATTCTTATGGAGACTTCTGTTGGCCTGGAGTTGCATTCATCATTCTGACATCCTCTGATACCACTTCAGATGATGTAGATTGGTAATGAGTTGTTCCTTCCCCTCCTGTGCTTCCTCATAGTGTGGCTGCATTCAGGAATGTATAAGATCAATAGTTTACAAAATAAACAATCCCCAAAAGTGTTTTACAGCACATTATATACATTTTATAAGATTGGATAATATTAGTACTGGTGAAAGAGAATCTATGTAGATGTACGTAGCTTACTCTGAAGGTCATAATTAGTGAAGTTTGTGATTACAATTTTGTTAACCTTTAAAAAATGCCTAGAGGCAATGACTTCTTGTACATAGCACTTAACTCTTTCTTGTACAAGCCAGTTAAGGGCAGGCACAAAAATCCTCCCAAAACGCTCCTGAGCCCTATTTTTGAGAAAATGTGAAGTGAGAGGTGACTTGAGAGGGAAATCCCATTTGAATATGTCTAAAGTTAGCAGATATATTATAGTAAAGCTCAGAACTGTAGCATGGTATTCTGCAAAGCCTATTTCCTGGTTTTGCTAGCTGTCGGGTAGTTTTAACAGTAGCATTTACTTTTGTTCAGTATTATTGTCTTTGTATCAAGATCTGCAGTTAGCTGAAAGCAAGATGTTGCACACACTAAGATTACCTAAAGCTCCTGAAACTGCCCTTGAAGTCACCAGGATGCTCTTAAACTTAGAGGGTCTTTGCTAAATATAATTAATAATGATAATTATGATAATAGATAACAGTAAATACTGTTAGATGTTTCTTTTTCTACCCAAACGCTCCCTAAAATTCTTTCCCTATTTTTTTTTTTTTTTTTTCAGTAAACAAAAATATGCAAAATACACCATCTTATGAAGAGTCAGTCTCACGGTATAGGGTACTGTAGTAATTCTTTGTGGAAAAGTTAACATTAAGGAAGTAAAACTCAAACTAAAATTAGTTTATAGTGCAACAGAATTATCTCTGCTCAGCCTGATGAACTTACACCTTTACACAAATCTGTAGAAAAAAACCCAAAATATTTTATAATAAATTTAACTTTAGAAACTTGATATATTTTTAGACTTGATATATCTATTGTTGTAGTAGTAGTATTTTTATTCTTCATTATATTGGTTTTATTTCTCACATTTGTTTTCCTTTATTGCTATTTTTCTGTAATAGAGGGGCCTTTCCTATCAGCTTTATATGGAAAAGGATTGCATAGGAGTACTGCATGCCCTGGTTATATAAACTTCTCACATGCATATTTTTAAGGCAAATAATTCCATATTATCTCATAGGCCTTGATTGTAAAATCTGTATAATTAGTAGATGTGAGGACTGATGTTGTAGGTGCAACTTGAATAAACTTCCTTGGTTTTTAATCATTCATTTTAACTAGTTTACAAAAATCTCTAATGGAACGTTGTACTTCAATGCAAAACTTGGTTTTGAAAATTTGAATTGGATACATCTTTATGTTGGCCTTCTTGATTATGGTTACATAAGAAGGTTACATATGTGTTTACCTATTTTAATACATTTTACAGTGTGTCTTGTATTACAGCTGAGATGATGTTTGCTATTTTCTCATGTTTCACATCTTTTATCAGAAGAAAAAGATAGGTAAAATGGACTTTATGTGGTATACACTTTATATGGTAGTGAGGAATACTGTGTGCACTGTAGGCAAATCACAAACTCACCATGACAGCAAATGCATTCAATAAATGTAATTATGTTTCTAGGTTCCATGGTTCCCTTCTCTATGAGGGTTTTACACGCTGAACTTCCACAGTACCTAGGGAATCCTCAGGAGTCACTTGACAGACTGCATAGTATGAAGATTATCTGCACCAAGGTAACAGCTTCTCTGTACGCTAACATATCTTAATGGTTAAGAAGTGTATTTTATTATCCTTATAAAGAAAATTGTTTCAACAATAACTTATTTTTTTTGCTCCCATCTTGGTACAAATAAGGAACTCACTAAGACAAGGAACTAAGGGCCCCTTCCATTTTAGGATACATCTTTCTCTTCTCTGTGGTAGCTAGGAATAGTGAATAACATAATTCTCTTGTTTTCATGCTTTTGCCAGGCAAGATATGGAGGACAGTAAGCAGGTGTCTTTAAAGGCAAGTAGGAGAGCTTTCATCCCTCATTCAACTGTGTCTAGCTAGCTCAAAACCTAGTCATTAATGTGGTATACTAGATGAAATAGATTGTTGTTTTACCATAGAAACATAGAATGATTTCTGATAAAGAAAACCTTTAAGATCAAGTCCAAGACTCTACCAAGTCTGGTGCTAAGCCAGCATCACATTACTGCCTCTTTGAAGCACCTCCAGCGATGAGGATTCAGCCACCTCCCTGGACAACCTGTTTCAGTCTTTGAGAAGCTTTTCAAGGAAGAAGTTTCTTCTAACATCCAACCTAAACCTCCACTTAGGAAACTTGAGACCATTTCCTCTTGTCCTGTCACTTGCTACTGGGGAGAAGAGACTGATGCCCACCTTGCTAGAACTTGTAGAGAGCAAGAAGCTCTCTCCTTAGCCTCCTTTTCTCCATTACTGGCAGACTGTTCCCTCCGACCTTTTCCTTCATAAGCAGCACTCCTCAATTTGGAGTGAATTTTTTCTTCTCGGAAATGCCATATCCCTGTTGCAGGATTTCACAGGGCATCTACTGACATTTGCCTACCCCAGCCTACAGCAGATCAGCTGTTTCATATCTTGGTTTTGTGTGGTCTGGTATTAAGTGCTTCTTTGTCTCCCCTCAGTCATGAAAGTGCCACTAGAGTCCAAAAACTGAACTGGTTTCTAAGTTCCTTTATCTTGGAACAGAGAGAGAAAGTTGTATGAATGTGAAGGAGAAAGTGACTGCTGAGCCATCTGGCTAGCTTTATTGAAGTGGCTGTATCTCAGTTATAATTTCATCAGCCATGATTCCCCACAGATTAAAGATTATCACTCAGTAGAGGAATGAAAGAAAAGGAAATTAACTCTCCTACTTTACCAGACCTTTAAATCATATACAGCCTAGAGAAAGCTCTGCCTGTGCTCTTCTCCATGAAGTGCATATCCTTGGAGCATACCTTGTGTACTGTAATACAAGATTTTGTTTGAATGTGAACTGTGTGAAATGTGTTTAAGTAAGGGAAACTGGATGTGCTGGTGAAAAATAGAAATAAAGGAGATTTCTAAATTAATACATACATATTTCCCTGCCTTTACATTCTCGAAGAACAGTTTTGTTTATTTATGTTCTCATCCCATAATCCTATCAACGGCTAGTGGCCTAGGGTACTGCAAGTCCCTTGTAGCCTTGGAGAAAGCTTCTTTAAGGCTGGCTGTGTGACTTCCACTAGCTTGGAGTCTTCTGTTCTGTGCTCTTACTCTTGGCTCACAGATGGAGTTCTCTCTGTCTCTGCCTTCCTCTGTCCAAGTCTGGAAACTTTATCCCAGGTTGGTGTGTTCAGCTGCAGTCAGAAAGAGAATGATCACAGAATCAAAGAATAGTAGGGGCTGGAAGGGACCTTTGGAGATCATCTAGTCCAATCCCCATGCATCTCCCTTTTTACTCCACTAGAGCAGGACACAGTAGCCAGGAGAAGACATTGTCTGTGCTGATGGATTTGCCTTTTGAAGTACAGTACACAAAAAAAGTACAAATAGACAAAAAAAAATACCAATACCTCATTGCTATTGCTTCACTTGTTGGCATTCAATTAGTTGTCTTTTGGAGCAATTCAGACAGCTGTGGAAACAGGAGCATGAAAGAGGACAGCCTGCAAAGACAAACACGTTTTTAAAAAAGACAGAAGTAAATTGCTGATAATTTAACCATTTATAACCAGGATTGCCTGACAGCAGACATTGTTTACATGTGTATTTTGATGTACAAATGCTACTAGTCTAATAATACTGATCTCACATGGATGCTTGAGTATGAAGTTTGTAATGCCTATGAAAACCCCTTACCATAACCAATAAAATATCATAAAGGATGTATGCTCATTAGTCTTAATATTTATATATGACACTTGGGAAACATTTGGGTTGTAGTAGAAGTACTTGGGGAGCTTTCAACCAAAAGTACTTGGGGAGCTTTCCCTATTTTAAAAAGTGGAAAAATAATCTTTGGTCATCCATATTTGCACATGGGCACATGAATAGTCATTATGTAAATGAGATGACCTTGGAGTCATAAAAGCTATAAAAAACCTATTACCTCACCTAGTCTGTCTCCCTGCAACTCAAGGTTGTTTCCTAGTTTTAATGAGCAGGCCTATGGAGCTGAGGCCATATCACCTGGGAAGCTATTTCAGGCTAATACTAATGCGTTCCTATCATAAGGAAATTTGTCTTTCTATTTTGTTTCTCATCTTTAATGTAATTGTGGAGTGTTTTTCCTGCTTGATATGTTCTTTTAACCCTCTTGATTTTGGTTATATGTCTTCTATAAGGACGTGTCAACTTTGGACCAACCATTCAGCTTAAAGCTCTGACCGTATCTTGGCTTAGTCTCTTCAGCTCCCATCAACTCAGACATTTCTGGTACCTGAAGCAGAACTGGAGATTGAGTCCAAAAGCATAATTTTCATTTTCCCTGTATAAGCAATAATAATATTTGTATGTTTTCCAGTATTCCTGCAGATTTGTAGTTGGGTACTTTACATCTATATTTATGGGTACAACATTTAGGAAAGAAATAATCTGTGCTATTAAATGCCTATCATAGCTTAGGGGTGGAATCCAGTGAAATCATTATTATCTCTGTGTTATTACTGTCTTCACAACATGAATTGCCTCAATGACTTGTTGCCCATATAAACCCACTTTGAAATAAATAGTCTCTGGACAGCCAAAGCAGTAAAAGTAATAATAGTCATTTAAATCACAAAAGACTTTCTGCTTTCCAAGCATTAATTTTAAAACATATGTGTGATCACTTTACTGCTAATAACGCTTACCTGGAGACCACAATGTGAGAAGAACCAACAATCACGCTTAATCTAAATTCCTTCATTGTAGTGCATAAGCTTCCTAGCTGATAGACAAAGATAGTGTAGCATCTCTCAATTTTAACCCTTAATCCTTTAATTGGCAGAGCTGTAGCTGGGCTCCTCTGCCAAGTTGGAGTTGCAGTGGCAGCTGTAAGTTGTTAACTCTGCACCAGCTTTCAAAACCACTGTCTGCCATTTGTCTATCAGACACTCTCTTTGTAGTTCCACCATTCTCCTTCATGTTCTTCCCTGGCTCTTCCATACACACTCTTTAAATCTGTTGGTCTTCTGTTTTATTTCAAGGTGGATGAACTTTTCAGTCTTCTAGGTACTGGATTGGCTTAGATTTTATTTTCATTCAACTTCCAATTCTGAATCAGTTACGAAGGTCACATTAGCATTCTGTTTCTCACGCATTAGAATCACAAAATTGTTTTGGTTGAATAAGACAAGACCATTAAGACCAATGCCTCACTCACTGCAACCTCCTTACAGAATCTGCTCAGCCTCATTTTCTCAAGACTAAACAAGCCCATTTCCCTGAGCCACTCCTTGCGAGACCTGTTCTCTACATGCTTCATCAGCTTTGTTGCCCTTCTCTGGACATTCTTCAACATCTCAATGTCTTTCTTGGGGTGAACACAGTAGTCATGGTGTGTACTTAGCAGGGCAGTGGGACAGTCACTTCCCTGATCTTGCTGGTCACACCCTTCCTGATCTAGGCCAGGATGCTGTTGGCTTTCTTGTCCACCTAAGCATGCTGCTGGCCCATATTTAGCCTTTGGTCTAGGGAGTATTTGCCTTGAGGCCTTATTTGATGAGTTTGTGGAAATGGTGATGAATCTGTACCAGTTAGAGTACTTTAAAAGTTACACTTCCAGAAGCAGGAGTGCTCAATCATATTTCTCTTTATAACAGAAACAAAGATGTTTAGAACTACCCCATGCAATATCACCAGAACTGTGTACCATCTGTGGAAAAATGGGATGAATTGCTAGAATTAAACATTTTGTGCCAACTGACTTAGGAATATTAACTGAGGAACTTCTTGGATCATTAGTATTACTATGAAACAAGCCTTGAAAAACTGGGGAAATGCCCAAATACTGAAAAACTCTGCATGCTGTTCCTATGCTTCAGAAGGGCAAAAAGAGATAAACCTAGGGAATAAAGCGATTAGCCTCATATTAACACCAAGTTCTATTTTAATTATGTGGAGCTTGAGATGGCAGCTAGATATTCCCAAGTAATGTCACAGAATAGTTAATGCAATACTCTAATTGTATGCTAAATTTTTTGCTTTTTTTGTTGTTGATGTTAGTGAGCACATTTTCAGTGAAACCCTTTGCTTTATTTTAAACAAGGCAGTGTGTCTCATCCTGTTACCTTTAAAATTTGAAGACGAAGAAGTTCCAGCCTGACTGGGGATAGGGAATCATGACTAGATGCTTTCTAAGTGAAGAGAAAGATCATGGGGTTTAGACTGGACACAAAACAGCTCATAAGTTGGTTTTGATTTGTGGGAGAGAATTGGTGGTTTCTTTCTCTCTGGCAAAATGCCTCATTATACACTCAGAGTGTAACACTGGAACATGGTGCTTGGGCTTCTAAGTGGTTTCTGAATGGCTGCACTGCTTTTGATGTGAACCTGAGATTCAGTTTGTGACCTCCTAAACTGCCATCTGTCAACTAAGCTGCAGCATCTGCTGCTGTATGCTTAGAGCTCCTCAAAAGTTGGTACAAGATGATCTTTAAGGTGCCTTCCAACACAGACTGTTTCATGATTCTGTAAATCTGAGGTGAGCCCTCTGGGAATGAGGTTTATACTGAATCATGTTATCTTTTATTATGGGCAAACAATTTGCTCAGCTGATACGTGGTAGCTGCTGTAAGTTAACCATATCTCTCTCCTTATTTTTACGTTCCTTGTAGCTAAACAACACCTAAGTTCAAGCTTTTGTTCTAGTCTGTGAAAAGAGCTTGGTATCTTGTAGGACAATTCCTTCCACTCTAAGATGTCTAAAATAGGTGGCATGATCTGGGTTCCTGAAGCTATTAATTGCTTTTCCTTGATTGTAGAAGGCACCAAGACACTCTCCAAGGCGAGATTATTTCTGCCTGCCTCTGTTTTTTGTGGATTTCTTCTGTTCTTTTAAAGTGTTTGCTTATAGACTGTGGCACAACTGGAATGCTTTGCAGGTGTAGGGAAAAGGGGAAGAAAAAAAAAATTACTTCTTATACTGACAGAAGTTGAGAGCTCTGTGTTCAGAAGTGTACCCAGTCCCTGGAAGAGGCACCAGCTTGTACTTCCCTGACCAGCTAACAGCAGCAGCTGATGAAAGAGCTAGTGGCCTTAATGTTTGGGTTTTTGAAGGAGATTTCAAGCATTGTTACACAACCAAAGTTACACATCTGTAACAGGAAAAATGGGATGATCTGTGAACATCAGAAAACAGATCTGGAGAAAAACTAACGGGATTAGAAAAAGGCAAGTTGACTTGCATTTCAAATGGAACCTTGTATACGTATTTTTAAAGTGCCAAAGACACAAGCTCCATTAAGTATACACTTTCATTCTCCCAATAAATGTTTCATTCATACAACAATTTACATGATTTTAAATCTATAATAATTTTTACAAAAATAAATTAAAGCCAAACTTAGAGAAGAAAATTGCAGTAATAACTAAGAGGAGTACTTAATTAAAGATAAAAAGGGTGAAACCAGTGTGAGAGTCAGGAGGCAGTGGCTTTCTGTGAAAAATCATTTTGACTTTCTTTGTGGTCATTAATGCTCATTCTCTAGAGAAGCATATTTCATGTTTTGCTTAACACAATGTGTATGTCCCTTGAGTGTGCTGACACTTAAACGTTCTGTAAGTGCCATAAACCTGAGTTCTAACATCCTTCTACTGTACAATGACTCTTGGTGCAATAGGTCTAGCTATCGTAATAATCAGTAATTTTGAACTGTACCTAGGTGAAGCATTCCATCCTGAATTGGTTTACATATAGACTGTCAGTTGTGGATCATTTGCATTAAATATGTAGTGCTGTTTAAACTTACATTGATGACTTTAAAAAAATTTACTGCAGATACTAGAAAATTTGGAACAAGGCTTAGCTGAAGATGGAAGCATGACTAACATTACACAAGAGAACAGACAAGGTAGGTATTCTTCAACCACTTTTTTTCACAGGCAGTGTGCTTCTATCACTTGCCTAAATATGCCATAAGTTTTCACAAGACAGTCCCAGACTTCTTAAAACAGTACTTTTATAATCTTATAGCCTGCCCAACCTTTGAAATTACACACCTAGTGCTTTTATTTGCTAGAATTAATTTTCCAGTTTTACCCTTGATCAAACTAATGCACTGAATAATTGGTGTTTCCCTGCTGAAAAGAAACAACTGCTGTCCTTTAGTGGTGAACATGTAAGTGTATTGCTGTCACAGATAGGTTAGCCTTGGCTAACTGGCTTCTCATGGTCCTTGTGTCTGAAATATAAGAAGCTCTTTAGATCAATCTGCAATCCTTCAAGGGCTACACTGGCCTGGGGTGCTGTTTACCTAAGTGGCCAAGTAGCTGCATGGTACTTAGACTCCTGGAACAGCTGTCATTTTTTAGACTACGATGTCCTTAATCTACATCATCATTTTCATTATTTTATACACAGTTATGGCTTTTTCCTGCTCCTTTTATCTTAGTTGTTTAATTTTAGTAGTATAGGATACATCACTGCATAAAGAATTAGTTTCAGGACAAATTAGTTGTCCAAGCATCTTTTTTTCTTTTTCTTCTTTTTTTTTTTAGTGGAATTTACACTATTGAGGTCATTTGAGCATGCTAAGAGTTAGACAAGAGGTGGCATTTTAGATATTATTATGGTTTATAGGAAACAGTCCTAGTGTCTAGTAAGTTAAAATCATCGTACCAAGAAAACAAAAACCTTTCAGCTTCAGCTAACAGTCTAAGGAATCCTACCAACTGCTTTCTGGGATAGCATTCACCTGTGGAAAGAAGTCTGCCTAAGAGATAGGAAGAGGCCAAGCAGAGTTGTTAGCAGAGTAAAAGAACCATTACAAACAATTCCCTAAACCAGTGTCTATGTGGGAGTGTGAGGACCTGCCTATCTGAATTCTTTGCCTGGTCTTCAACTGACTCAGTGTAAAGCAGCTTTAACTTAACACAGCATCTAGATCTTTCCTGAAAAAGTGAATGGCCACATGAGCAGCATTTGCAAATATAGTCACATGAAAACCCTCAAAAAGGTTAGGAGAAAGATATCTAATCTGATACTGAATGTTTATCCACAGCAGGCCAGGAGTTTCTGTTTTTCTCTCCTTGTATCTAATATTCCTCTTGCCTCTGTTTTCCCCTGTTTGCTCCTTTCTACTGTAATTTCTGTTCTTACTATCCCCACGTTGTTTTTCTTTCTACCACTTTAAAACCAAGGCACTGACTCCTCTTTAAGGTAAAAAGAGTTTCTCCTGTCTGTGTCATAATCCTGTGTCCTGCTGTCTGCTTCACTGGTGAATTTCTGGCTCCTTGGCTTTTCCTCTCTACTGCTTCTTTATAGCTGAGATGAGCTCAGGAGGGGGCATAGTTAGAAAAGCAGCAACTAGTAGCTACCAAGGGACAAGGCTGCTGAAAATTTGGAAAGATCTTCATGTGTCTACTGTGCAGTGGCCTGTAGGTTTAAGACTGCCAAAAAGCCCATGGGACCTCTGCAGAGACTCTTGACTGCTGTTGTTTGTGGAGGTCAGCCAGGTCTGCTCCCTCTCTGCTTCTTCACTGCATTTGGAGCTCCAGGAGGCTGATAATGGGTTTGTTTTTTTTCATCTGAGACTAGCTGAAGTAAACCTTATTAACTTTGTGTGAAGACAGCCTTAATTCATTATTGGGATTATGCTTAGTCTGTGATTTCCTTATTGCTGAAGTAAGAAGGTGCCACACCAATTGACTTAGGCTGCAGCAGAGCACCTTATTTGTCAGGTTTTCAACAGGCAGAAGGATTTAGCATTGCACCACTTATCTGGTAACACATTCCTTGAGATGCCCATTTTGCAGCTTCTTGGTGTTCAGGAGCTCAAGCTTCTAATCAAATGAGGGTCAGTGTGGAGTACGTAGTCCTACATAAATAACAGGAACCAACATCTAGTTTGTTGACATCTAAATCCTGAAAGCTGCAGTGGCTACCAAACTATGAAGACATGCAAAAAAGGGAGAGAATAGCATAAGTGAAATAAGAAAGTAAAGTTATTTAATTAAGTCCAGGTTTTACGGGCACCCACGTGGAAAGAAATGTATCATAAAGTACTTGCTCAGTACAGTGTCATCTCCATTAAGTGTAGAAGGGCTCTGTGGGGGAATTTCTAAAACAGAAACCAGGAGTAATTAATGACTTTAAGGTACAGCCTTGAGCCCCACATTATGCCCCTCTTTTGAAAAAGATAATTTGGAAAGGATTGAAAGATTTTTTTTTCTCTTTTTAGGAAGAAAGCAGACATTTCACCAAGCTCTTTTCATATTTTTAATGGTATTTATGTGTGCTGAAAGAATTATCTGTGTGACCTGCCATGCTTTCATCAGGCACTACATTATTGATACAAATGAGTGGTCTCAGTTATTACAGTCTCATTGAAATGGCTTCTTCTCCCTTCCTCCCCCTCTTTCAAATCATTACAGTGACCTTGGCAGCAGATTGATTGAGATACATGTGTTTTCCAAATATACTAAATTAATACTTCTAGTGTTTATTTCTAAGGATCAGAGGAGTATTTCTAACATTGATCTATGGTACTGTAACACAAAGGAAAATAAGAATCTATGTGAACCATTCTCTCACAGCATCAGGAGTCTGTCTGCAAAGCAAGAGAGAGAAATCTGCTGCTGCAGCTTTTAATACTCCAGGAGCATGGGGAAAGCAGACAGGCTTAGCAGACTTTTTTTTTCCCCAGCATCTCCACGCCAGAGGCAAGCGCAAGCAGTTCTACTCAGTTCTCACCCTGCATGTTTTGTCTCTGAGACGACATTTTAGCTATATTTGATTGCCGTCTTTTTCATTTATCACATTTAATGCTGTAGATGACATGTTTTTAAACTGATGTATATAGCCACTTGAATCTTTTCATGCACCTTTTTTTCTGATACTGAAAACCATGTGGCTTCTTTTGGTGGTTAGTATTTAGCCTGAGCTCAAAGCCGAGCTTCTGTCTCTTGCTCTGTGTTGTTGCATTGTGTATGGTACCCAGAGCTGCCTGAACAGTTCCCTGGGAGAGATGCAGAATTTTCTGTCTGATGGTGCAGCACGGCTGAGAATTACAAATTCTAGGCTAAAACCCAGCGGTGTTAACGAGGGGAATCTTTCAAAATCATAATTCATGGGACCAATAATTGATGGCAAGAAAGAACCTCTAATTTATTTGTGCAAATTCACAAGCTGCTCTTATTTTGCAGCCTCTGTTCAGCTGTGGAGGTCACGTCTGGGCCGGGTGATGTACTCCATGGCAAACTGTCTGCTAATGATGAAGGTACGTGGGTGGCAGCAACTGCAGAGGTACCGTATATTCCAGAAGAGAATGTCAGAGGAAGTGCAAGAGAATTACTGGTGCATAGATAAGGGAAGGCTGCTTGACTGTACGTGAAGGTTTTGCTTAGTGAAGAATTAATTAGACTTAATAATGACTTATTTAATAGATAGCTGTTTGCGGTAATGTTCCTTAGGAACATATCTGTACTTATTTCTCCCCAAATCATCCTGGAGAACATGCAGTAGCAATACAGGATTTGCTTTTTTTTAATTGAATTTTTCGAACACTTAAGTAAATGCTGTAATTAAGAGCAATTATGTGCTCTGTCTTTTTCAGACTGTGCACTAGGAATGTTGCTCTGTTTGTGAGGGTTAATAGTACTGTAGCCTTTCTATGTGATGAAGATCCAGACGATCTAAATACAACCTCTTTTGTCAACCTATCTCAGTTGAAGATAAATCTTCTTTCAAGTTTAAATCCTCACTAGTGGGTAGGGGTGGAAGAGAAAGTAATAAAAGCAAAATTACCTGGCTTCCACCATTTGGCTGAAAAATCCCGTGATAACTGCTTATTTTTTTTAACTAATCCTGCTCCATTTGGCACAACACTCTTGGCTTCTTCTCATATTCAGGAAATGGAAATAAACTTCTGCCATTCATCTCATGGTCAGGGAAACAGGTATTACCATTCTTGCAGCAAACTGGTATTGTTCTGAGGTTAACTACTTCACAAATCAATTAGCAGTAGCAGCTTCAGAGCAGAGCTGTCAGCAGGATAATCTTCATAGGCCAAGATTTGCATTGCTCTTTGATTGACCAAGGTCAAGCCAAACCTGACCCTCTAATGTTTGTGGGGCTACTTCCCAAACAGAGCTCCCTTCTTACTACTGTAATACCTCTAAAAGTATGCACTTTTTAGATAAGATCCAATTACTATTTTTAAGAATAAGCTTTTGTGTTCTTAAGTAGCTACTTAACACAGGTGCATGTTTTAAGGAACTTCCTTTTTGAAAAAGTGACTGGAGAAAAGCAGGAGTTGCCATCCAAGACAAAGTAGAATATATAAATAAGACAATGCTGGCATCATATTTTTTCAGTAAGTTCAATTTCCTTTTGTCTGTGAATTTCTTTTTAACACTTTCAGTATTTTTCTTCTTGTGTGCACGCAGATCTACATGCATGCACAGTCCTCTCTTTTGGTCCCATTAGTGCTGTTTTCTTCTTGTATAGAAATATATTTGTGAATATTGATTATCACCTTTTTGGAAGTGGTACTGCAACTTAGATGCTTCTTAAGGCTAATGGTATTTAGGGTCTATCTCACAGCTGTTAAGTTGGAAATTTTTGGTTCCAGATTACTCACAACTGCATGCTGATAATTACTTCCCTGTGAAACTGTTTTTTCAGTGCATTGGCTATGGAGCAGTTATGAGTCTGTTTTCCAAAATATCCCTGAATGGAGCAGTAAAGAGTTTTTGACAAGGCTTTGTCAGACCAAACATAGTAATGCTGCAGTTAAAATCATAGTAGCACATGAAATTACATTTTTCTGCATAAGTGATGGATCCTCTGTAAGTGAATTGTATTGATTATTTATAGATATAATATTTTTAAGATCGTTCTAACATACAGCAGTGCCATAATCATCTTGACCTTCTAGAGTATTCAGTGTGAAACTTTGTATTCAGATAATCTTTCAACGTACTTCTGTCACTTCACAGTTAAATGAACAGGATTCCATGCATTTTTAATTTTTGTTGTTGTATAATACACCTTTTTCGTTGTATAATAGACTTTTTAAACTGCATTTGCTGTTATTCAGGTATTTCAAGTGTATGTAATTTTAAACAGGAAAAAGAAAAGCTTGGTTTCATTCTCCACGTCAGTGCCATCTATTGCCATCTAGTGAACACATACAATATTGCAGGAGGCTCATTAGGTGAATGGAGTAGCTTGTGTTAGTAGTAGGTTATAACATTATATATATATATATATATGACATACATATATATGACATTGGTGTAAAAAAAAAAATCCTAAACATACACTTATGCAAAAAAAAAAACCCACTCTCATTACCTTGCTTTAACTAGCCTCTGTCTTTGACAAAAAAAACTTCATCAGTATTTAATAGGGAATAATCTTGTGAGTATTGATTCCTGGAAATTTTAAAAAATACTTTGGTTAGATGTAGGGCTGATAAGTATTTAAATCTATTTCAATTATCTTCACTTCTAAATTTATTTTGTGTCATATCTCTTCTACATTACTTACCTGACTCAAGAAACTCTGTTTATGTAGCAAAATTATATTTTGTCTTTTTAAATATGGCCTCACTAGTTTCATAGGTAAGCATCTCATTAAATTCCTGAGGTGGAGAGATATATTGTTTCATAGGTGATGAGTGAGATAAAAAGATGTGATTTGTCCAGATTTGTGCAGGAAACCTATAGTGGAACAGGAAATTAGTCACAAGTCTCCTTTACCCTGACATCATTTTTCTTAGCTACAGAATTCTGCCTGCTGTGTCCCTTTATCTGTGTAACCAATAACACAGTTCAGGAGCATTTTAAGGCAATCCTATACAAATCTTTCCCTGTTCATCCCCATTTGTTGAATGTATTCTAGCTTCCCTCCCTGCACCACTAATGCACTTAACCACATGACAAAATCAAAATAATGATGGATCTCACTTATGACTGAATCAACATTTTCAGTTGCATGCGAACAAGAGGCAGCTTAAGGGAGGTGCTGGAAATTCAGCAGAAGGGGAAGAGGAGACCACAGAATGTGTCGCTGTAGACTTCTGTTTTCCAAGAGTCAGGGACTGAAGTCACTGTGAAAGCATACTCTGACTAGAGCAGCATGAGAGAATATTCATTTTATGTGCCACTGATGATGCGCATTGCTTCACTTCAACAAGCTAATTGCAAAACATCTGTCATTTTACTAAATCACCATGGAAGTGGCTTGAAAATTTTTGAAGTTATTTCTTTCCATCTGAGCTTAAACCACTTTTGATACTGTCTTACCAGAGTTTTACCTCTCTAGGGAATAAATATAGTTATAGTTCTTTTCCATGTATCTTCTAACTGCAGTCTAATTAAAGGCACAATTTGCACTTTTTAGATCTTTTCTGTGTTGTCTTAGCTGTTGTAGAATTTCCCTTTCTAATAAAAGCATTAGAATTGATTTTCATTTGGGTCTAATATAATTAAACCTGTACAAAGAAGGAGGTAACAGCTTGTACTAATGATGCAAGGTCTGATGCCTAAGGACTGGCTTACTCTGTGATTTCAGAGAGAAAGACTACATGAATCATCATGTCTTTTGCCTGACTCTGGATTCATAACACTCTGCTTTCATAACTCTTCCACTAGTGTACTAGAGAGGAAGGATAAGTTTTCCTGTCTTCCCAAAATACAGGATTTATGAACTTTGTATAACTGATTTTTAGTCTATGGTTTATTAAACCTACTCTCATAACTCTACACATCTTGGTAATTTTGTGCTTATTTCTAAACATAAGTAATATTCTAAGTACTTCAAGTCATAGTGAGGGAAATTTGTATCATGCAGTGACCATGAAGGGGAGTACATTTCTACTGCAGTATATCAAAGGAGAAACAAACCCCACTTGCCATTTTTTTGCAAAGAAAATCCAATAGCTTACTAAAACTATTTTTGAGGAGTATATTTAATGTTAACTTCAGATTTTCATAAGACAAGATGCTGAATTTTAAAATCAGTAGGCCAACTCTTACTCCTATCCTAAACTGTGTAATTTCAGTCCTTCTGTTGAGTTCTTTTCTGAAGGTGTGGAGAAATCAGAAGACTTGCAATCTTTAGAAATCAAAGACTGTTAGCTGTAAATCTTAAGATCACAAGCTATAGTCATTGTTTTTTTTCTACATCTTACTTCTCACAACCATAACATGTATCAGCCAAGATTGGCTCCTCTGGGAGGGTGTCTATTTATCATTGTCACAGACAATTTTTCACATACCATGTCACATTAGCAAAGCTGGGAATGAAAACAAAGTCTTCAGCAGATGAGAGCAATTGTAAAATATGCTCCTTCAGAAGGAACTGTCAAATAAGATGCTTTTATACCTTAATGTGTCACATGTAGGATACTCCAGAAATCTGCTACTGCTTGCATGATGGTGTGAGGGGAAGAGTAAATGCATTAAAAAGTCATAGTGGGATCCTGGAGTAACTACAAAATGAGGTAGTTCTAAAAGTAAGCCTGTGATACTGTAATAACGTTCTACAATTTCACCCGGGGGTCATCCTTGCTTGGGCTTAGGGGTGGCTGTGAACATACAGCAATCTCTCTTCCTCTCCTGGAAGAACTGAGACCCATGCCTGTCACTGGTACTGCAAGGCATGGGGTATATAAGCACAGATGCACTGTCATGTGGAAACAGGGTTCCATATCCACAGATCCAGTGTGCAGACATATAATGCTTCATCTCTACTCTCAGATTTTAGGAGGTGAGAATGTTTACATACTCCCAGTTAGAACGCTTGTGGGGATGTACAGTCATTTAGTAAGCCATGAGAAAGGAGAAAAGAGCCATTTGCTTGAATATAGGCCAAGTCCTTGGAGCCCACACAGAATGGACCTCCAAGACTGGGCGAAAAAGGTCCTGCAGAGTGCTTCCTGGAGTGTCTAATCCAGCCTTTACTACTGCAGAACATGCGATTTCTCTCATATACAGATCAGACCCCAAAGACTTCTCTTGGGGTTTTTGTGTATATGAAACAATTAGCATGTTCCAGACAGTAACCTGGTAGAATCATACAATAGTTTTGACTAGAAGAAATGTTTAAGTGTCAATCTAGTTCAGCCTCCCCTGAACTGTAACATCTTCAATGGGAGCAGACTGCCCTGTCCAACCTGACATGTTTCCAAGGATGGGGCTTCTACTACCACTACGTGCAAAATGTTCCAGAGTCTCACCACCCTCAGTGTAAAATACTGCTTCCTTCTATCTTGTCCAAATCTCCTTACTTTAGTTTAAAACTATAAACCCTTGTCCTGAGCAACAGGCACAGCTGAAAAGTCTGTCCTCATCTTTCTTAGGGGCTCCTTTAAGTATTGAAAGGACACCATAAGGTCTCTCTGGAGCCGCCTTTTCTCCAGCCTGAACTACCCTAACTCCCTCAGCCTATCCTCACAGTGGAGGGGTTCCACCCTTCTGATAATTTTTGTTTCCTCCTCTGGACTCCCTTAAACAGGTCCATGTCTTTCCTATACTGAGGACTCCAGAGCTGGGCACAGTGTTAAACCCTTCTAAGCATGAGCTTGGGAAAATCAGCTGATTACACCTAGGGCACGCTGCCTCCTCAGATCAAGCAGGAGATTAAGAGAAAGTACCTTTACCAGCAGCTGTGATCACATTAGAGACAGATTAAACGAGTACTATGATTTGACCAAGAAAAATGGAGTAGATAGTATCCCAAGATGTTTGTATTTTGAATAATTGTTCTTTACTTTTTTGCTTCCTAACACTCACTATGGATACTTGTATTAAGCTGAAGGGCAAGAGTGTCAGGAAGCATCAAATTAGTACAGCACAGAGTGTATGTCTGGCTTTTATAAGCAAAGACAGGTTTTGTTTGCCTGTGCTGAGGATTTCTCCAAGAAGCTATAGCTGAGGCTTGTACAACCCTATGCCCATGAATGTACTTATTGCATGTTTTCCAGACAGTGCAGAGCACATGCAGAGTTCCTCAGGTGCACCTACCGGAGACCATATAACCAGGCTCTAAAAATTTGCTGCCCTGATGATTGAAGTTCTGCAGTTTAACCTCCTAAGGCCAGACTGCAGGAAGTAGCCACATGAGCCATTCTTTTCAGTGGGAAATGGGACTGTGATTTTGTTTCATCTTCTGTCACTAGTCGTGATCTGTGCTGTAGAGTTGCATTTTGAGTAGGCAGATCTCTTGCCAGCATGGTATTTGTGCAGGCGTGTGTGCGTGAAGAGTGACTTGGAAAGGTGTCTGGAGTTCAGAACCAGCTAACCAGTTTTAGCACAAATCAGCATTCTAGGTAGATTACCTATTTTGCTTTTATCTGGTGTGGTACAAAGGAACAAAGGTTTGGGTGGAAAGACAGAGAAGGTCTTGCTTCCCTTGGCAGTAGTGCTGTTTTGTCATCTGAGAATACGCAGGAACTGCAGCTTCTGCCACAATATATTTTCCCCAAGTTAAGAACATGCACGCAAGTAGTTCCCCAAAGCTTTGGAACATATTTCATTAGGGTATGTAAATTACATGGATATGTGAAACACAAGACACTTCTCAAGTATGTGTGTCCCAGTCACACAGAAAGCTTTTGACCTCCATCCTCAATCATAATCGAAGCTGAAGATAAAATGTTCAGAATTTTTATTCTTGGCATTTGGCTACAAACAGAATATAGTCCAGATGGAAAAAGAAAGAAGATTCCCTATATAAGTTCCAGTATAAGTGAGAAAGGACCAGTCTAGTCAGCTACAAGTGTCAGCAGTGATAAGTAGAAATGCTTTCCCACTGACAAGTTGCAATTACTTGAATTCTGCTTGAACATTTATTTACAAAGAAGGTGACCTAAAGACTGAAGAGTGCTGAGCTTAAATATCTGCTTGTGTGCTTCTCACCCCTTAGGACTATGTGCTTGCTGTAGATGCTTATCACACTGTCATCAAATACTACCCACAGCAGGAACCTCAGCTGCTGAGTGGAATTGGAAGGATTTTCCTTCAGGTATGCATTTTATTCTAAATCTACTAGGAGGTAACGTTGATGTTAACAATTATGTAGTGAATAATTGCTGCATTAAAACTATCTGTTTTTGTAGAGTATGCATCAAATTGTAGAAGCTGGCATCAAAACAAAAAAAAATCTGTCATGTGATATTAGATCAAATTGGGAAATACAAAGCACTTACTATATTCAAAGTACACATGTAGACGTTAGTGGATGTGCTGTAGAAAACTCTGCTAAGAATTTAATCAAAGAGCAACATTCTGCTTCCCCTAAAGCTTAACAGTAACAGCTTCCAATGACCTTAGTGAGCCAGAATTTCAGTAAAAGTCACATTTCATAGCATCATAGAATCTTTAAAGAGTGGTTTAAAGTAGATCTCCATCACTATAGAATAATAATATTGTACTTGTTGTGTGCATTATTAGCTAAATAGGCAACCAGGTAATTAGGCATATTAAAGAATGGTACTGGAAACATGAATGTGAGCCAGTGTGTGCCCAGGTGGCCAAGAAGGCCAACAGCATCCTGGCCTAGATGAGGAATAGTGTGGCCAGAAGGAGCAAGGAAGTGATCATCCCCCTGTTCTCAGCACTGGTGAGGCCACATCTTGAGTCCTAGGTTCAGGTTTGATGCCCTCACTACAAGAAAGACACTGAGGTGTTGGATCGTGTCCAGAGAAGGGCAACAGAGCTGGTGAAGGGTCTGGAGAACAGGTTTTGTGAGTAGCAGCTGAGGGAACTAGGGTTATTTAGTCTGGACCAAAAGAGGCTGACTGGAGACCTGGTTCTCTGCAACTCCCTGAAAGGAGGTTGTAGTGAGGTAGGGGTCAGTCTCTTCTCCCTAGTAACAAGTGACAAGACAAGAGGAAATGGCCTTAAATTGTTCCATGGAAGGTTTAGGTTGGATACAAGAAGCAACTTCTTGACTGAAAGGCTTCTCAAAGACTGGAATAGACTCCCCAGGAAGGTGGTTGAATCCCCATTCCTGGGGGTTTTCAGTGATACAGATGTGGTGCTGAGGGATGTGGTTTAGTAGCAGGCTTGGTAGAGTTAGATAATGGTTGGACTCAATGATCTTGAAAGGCCTTTCCATCCTAAACAATTGTATCATTTATATTCTATGATTTGTCTTACTGTTGGGAAATAGCAACTTGTTAATGATTCTGGTCTTACTGGGAAAATGACTGGGTACATTACTGGTGCTGGCTTACTGTGAAGAGTGTCTGCCCTAGTGTCATACCCCCTAGTCTGCTCATAGCTGGGTTTGCTATCAAAAGATTCTCACTCTCAGGAGGAAGGTATCTCTTAACTTTGGAAAGAATTACATCTGTCCACTTTAAAAAGCGGTGCTCATGGGCTCCGTACAGTCACTTAAAGTCAGTGATCTCCAGGACCTCCAGGACAGTGGCTGTGACAACAGGCCTGTTGTAAAAAAAAAAAAAAAAGTAGAGAGGCCTTGATTTTTATTTTTTTTATGTCCTCCAAGCGAGCAGGTAAGAAAAAGCATCACTTCCAAATTCAAATGTTTTCATTTCTTCTAGCACCTTAAGGAGAATTTTTTTTTGTTGTTTACCACATTGTCCTTTTTGTGACAAAACCTTCAGCTCTGGCTGGAGGGTGCTGTTGCAACAACAGATGCAAGACTTTGATATATTAAGGGAAATAAGCAGCATGCAGGTAAAGAAAACTATGAAGTTCCAATTAAAGAGAAATAAACATGTTGAAGGCCTGGGCACATGGTTTCAATAAGATCACTGCATGCTTTGCATGCATTGTTGACAAGGCACTCAGTGAAAGAATAAACCACCTTGCAAGGAAAATGGCAAGCAGTATCCTTGTGTTCAAATGCCACAGCTTCTCAAAATGAGGCAGTGATTCCCAAATAACCTCAGACTATTTTCTTAACTTTGAACATCATCCAGGAAAAGCACACGGGAAGGTAGACTTTAGCTGCCACAGGTACTGTGTGGCATGTATGTAACAATGCAATAATGAAGTGTAAGTTCTGGAGTTAATTAGAAACAAAAAGTATCATTTTTTCAACATATAAAACTTTGCTTTGTGTGTCACTGGGGCTTTTTGTTTGTTGGTTTTTTTGGGGTTTTTTTACTAATTTAAGACACCATGTCTTCTTTACCTTCACATTGTGGGGCATGAAGTGGCCTACATCTTATACAGCTGTTGTCTTAACATAAGCAGGAAAGGAGAAATATGTAGAATGCAGGAAAAGGCAGAGGCTATCACAGAGAAATCTTTAGAAGCACCTGACCTGTGAAACAGAAATTCACATGAAATGAGGAAACTGAATAGATTTTTGTCTCTAGGATATTTTTGAATGTTGCTAATAAACCATTTGCTGGCTGACCTGTCCAAAAATTACTACATTAAAGAGTTTCGAAAGTCAAAAGCTTCCTGACCCTTGCAATACAGAGTTGAAAGCAATAAGTAAATCCTAGGTGTAAGCAAGAAAAATAGTCCTGGTTTCTAAGAACAACAAACATTGGTGTATAGTATATCGGAGGCTCCTTGTCATAGCATATGATTGTTTGAGGTTAACAGAGGAATTTTTATTCGAAGTGCTAATTTAGATACTGAAGTCATGTTTTTAAAACTTAAATAACATTGTGATGAAGACCACTTTAAATATTTTAACATTTTAATGACTAATTAAAACTAATATTTTCTATTAAGTGCCCTTCCTGAAAGAAAAGAAAAAAGTTTCCTCTCAGAGGGAAAAAAATGAGAATCAAAAGTTTGGTATGTTTACTGAGAAGATACTAGATGCTGCTAAGAAAGGAGAACTCTTCATGATCACAAATAAGGGTGTGATTTAGTCTCAAAGCACATTAGACCTGAACTCATCAAGCTCCCAGTGGAGCAAACTGGTAGTTTGCTTCAGAAATTGATTATTTTTGTGGTTAGGGACTTCCTTCTAATTTTTAGGCTAAAAATATTCAAGGACAGATTCATTTGCACTTGTATCAGCATTACTTTTAGTTAAATGTAGTTATTTTCATGGTGCTTTACACCTTTAGTGGTATTTATAGAAAGAAATTTTATTCTTTGTCATTATAACAGATTTTTTTAGGATTAATAATTTTGTTCTGGGCCCAGTTACTTAACATCTGAGAGACGTGCATCTGTCTTTTTAAACAGATTATTAATGGGTATTCTATAAATGCTTTGGATGGACAGTTGCATCTTTGGCAGCTGAAATGTTCAGTTGGATAATCCCTTAAATACAAAAATTAATTTCTTTCTATTGTCAAGGGAGAGAAGATCGTGGTTAGAAGTAAAGCAGTATCTGTTATGCCAGTGATGTTAGCAGAGCTTTGGATCCCACCACTACAATAATCCCATAAGCAAATTAGGAAGAATTCTAGATGAAACCTTTAGATTGGTGTTCACTGTCTGAAAAGTGCACTGGGAAAGCCATTCACTAGAGGCCTAGAAGAACTTGCTAGGTGACCTTTTCCATGAGGATATACCATCAGGGTTTGCAGTGAGTTTACTTTTCAGGTAGGACCTTATGTGATGAAATTAGAAATGGGTTTGTAAAATATACCAAGGGAGTTATACAAGCACTGTAAGGGCAGGCTCAGAATGCCAAATAATCTTGATGAGAAACTGAAATATTAAATTGGCTATGATTGAAACAGCAAAGGTAAAATGCTACCAAAGACTTGGAGTAGTACACTAATCCAGAATGGGAAACAGCTAACAAGATACTGCTCTGTGGAAAGGTTAAGCAAAGAGTAGGTAAACTATACATGGGTAAACAAACTTGACTTCCAAAATACTGTGCATGAAAGCAAACTTCACACTCAGATGTGAAACATGAAGTAATTCTTCCATTCTCACTGCTGGTGAAAGATCAACTGGAGATCAGCAGGCACTCAGGGAGGATGTGAAGCAGCCGGAGATAGTTCAGAGAACAACAACAAACTGAATAAATTATTGTGAAACCTCACCAAAAGTATGAGTGTATCCTTCTATGAAATGTATGTTGCTAACTTAGTTACCAAAGGAGCCTTCTTCCAAGATTTACTAATTTTTTTCCATCTCAAATAACAATGGATGTGACATACCCTTAGGTGAAACATCCCTTCCTTTCTAAGAATCCTCTTCCTCATCTGTCCTCCCCCATAAGATCTGCTTCTTACAATGCCAGCCTTCAAATCCCTCACTCCTTCAGCTCACGACACACTCACCTCTTTTTTTTATTCTTTTCATCTGCAAAGGGGCTGTCTCCCTGTTACCCTCAGTGGCCCATTGCATTGAAGCTGTTTTATGGCATGTTTTGATGTGATGCACTCAAGTCACCCAGTGGTCTCTGGCCCATAAGATGTGGGTTGACCAAGTATGGTCCTACCTTAGCTACCAGGCAACTATATTCCAGTTCTCCCTGCTGACAGTTTCTGCCTTGTGGGCTGTGTCTGTCATCACTTTCTGCAGAGTAACACCCAATCTCCCTGAAAGTAATCCCAACCTTTTCTCATTTTCAGTTAATTTTGTGAACTCTGGACTCAGGAAGTGGGACACCCCTGCCATACAGTACATGAGAGCTCCACAACCTGCAGCTGAGAAACACTGCCTTAGTCAAAACCTTGCGTGCTTTTGATGTTTGCTTCATGACCTTAGTGTGGCTCTTCAAGTACCTTCTTTGATGACAGAGTTCAGCCAGTCGACTTGGTGCCAAACAATTAGATAATAGACTTCAATTGATGTGTCTGTGTCCTTACCCTTTGTAAAAGTTCTGATCAGGTTGCATCTCCTTTCTTCTTGTTGTGGTAACTTTCTTATGGTTTTACTATCTAGATTGGAGACATCAAAACTGCAGAAAAATATTTTCAAGATGTTGAAAAAGTGACTCACAAATTGGATGGACTGCAGAGCCAAATTATGGTTTTAATGAACAGGTAGGTAATGTAATACCTTAATGAAACTTGAAAATAGAGTTTTGCAAAGTAGGCATTGTGAACATTAAACTGCCCTGGAGACAAGCCTATTCTATTTATTTCTTTTGTGTAACTACATCTGTCACAAGACTGAATGGCTTATAGCCCCCCAGAGATGTGTGTTACTTGGTACAGTCTTGTTACCTGGATTGAAATTGTGTTCCTTCACTTGATTGTACAAAGCTTTTTGTGCTTTCAGGCTCTGCATATTTTTCACTCAGCTTTTTCAATATACATTTGCATAAGTAACTCTGAGGAGAGGCTATTTTGGGGACTTTATTCCATAATTGGACTGATAGTAAAGTTGCCACCTGATAGTTTGAAAGACTGCTGGAACACATTGTAGTAAATGGAGCTGCATGATGGGGGACTGTTTGTAATGGTTAGCACCTTGACTTAATATATTTAGAAAATACTGTTCAAAAGTGCTCTGAATATTATATAGCATGGCTAATTTAATGAAGGGAAATAATTTCAGGAAGAGGGTATCTACATTTAAATTAATAGAAACACAGTGAAGACTGTTGCTTTGGTAGGCAGAATATCTAATAGCCAGATGATCCAACTTGTCATTCCATTTGTCCGTAAATCAGCCTCTCCTTGCTGGTTGTAATTACACCATGAAGAGCAAATGTCAGAAACTCTCACATCTATAACACAAAAAATTAAAAATGGTGTCCATTCTTTTTAAAATCTATTATCATTTTGGGAGTTTTGAGGAGAACTCATTCATATGTCACTTACTTTCTAGAGCATTTCTCCACCTTGGTCAGAATAATTTTGCAGAAGCTCATCGATTTTTCACAGAAATTTTAAGGATCGACTCATCAAATGCTGTGGTAAATCTTCAAATTGCTACATCTGTAATGAACACCTAAATTATTCTCATAATGCTGCATGCCTAGACTTAATTAGTATCCCGAGTACGCTCAGAGCTTTATAGAAACATTGGATGTGGGATGTGTGCCAAGGGGGTTTTAGTATACATAAGGATAAGATAGAAAATGGGGTGGGAAATGCAAAGCAAGTCTATATGCAGCAATGGATACTTAGGCATGCATGTAGAAATTCCAAAACAGTAGGTTTTACAGGATCTTCTCAAAAGTACTTTGGTTTGCATTCACCATTTGCAGCATAGATACGTGTCAGAAAAGGAAATGGCATCTGCCAAGGTCTAGAAGATTAACTTGATTTCACACAGCATCGAGGGGATGCTGTAGTTTTAAACATGGTGTTTTTAACACATTGCATATCAGAGCCTTGGATTCCCATCTCAAGAAGAGATGAGAGAAAAGCTGTTTATTTACTTTGGGGGTTTCATAGAATTGTTACAGCTGGAAAAGACCTATCAGATCATTTTTTCCTAATATCCAAGCTAAACCTCCTCTGGCACAATTTCAGGTAATTTCCTTTCATTCTATCACCTGATACTGGGGAGAATAGACTGATCGTCAACTCATTCCAGCCTCCTTTCAGGGAGCTGTAGAGAGCAATGAGATGGCTGCTTAGCTTCCACTTTTCCAGAAGAAACAATCCCTGTTCCCTCAGTCACTTCTCATAAGACCTGCTCTCTAGTCCCTTCACCGGCTATGTTGCCCTTCGGTTTCTCCATTTGGCAACTTTTGGTGCATGGTCCTAGAAGAGTGTGTCCAAGAGCTGCAATACTTAACCCCAGCAGCCTGATCCAAGGCTGTCTGGAGACTCAGGGACTGAGTTGAAGCAGCATCTGAATCACATCATTTTGCAGGCTGTAAAGTAGGAGGAATTCTAAATTGCAGGAGAGCAGTAAGGTTTCCTGAAGGGAGAGAAAACGAATTTGTTTGGAAAAGACTGTGTTCTTCCTTTGTCTGCAACTTTTAGACAGCGTGAAGGTTTCTGCTGCTAAACATGTTATATGGCTTTGTACTGGGGCAATCTTTTGGTAACTCATAAAACCTGTTTAGTGTGGAGAAGAAAATGGAACCTGACTTGATCATTTATGATGTATTTAGACTGTATCTGCTGAATTTACTTGAAGTCAGTTGCAAATGCCTTTGTGAGAAGATAATTTCTTCCTGTTGCTTATGTGAATCTTTTATATGTAAGCCAGACAGAGAAATGCTTCTGAAGACAGAGTGAAGTCATTATAAGAAACCTATGAAAATGAGGGCATAGAATTTCTGAAATGTTTCAACTGACTTTGAAAATTAACTAATGTCCTGTGCTATTTATATTTTGGGTTAGACTTTGCCTTTTAAGAACTTCAGCTCTTGGAAGTCAGCAGGTCCTAATGGCACAGGATAAATCTTGAAAATAAAGAGAAGAAAAGGATTGGATAATGTATTTTACTTACCTGCACACACACAAAACAGTAATTCTTACTGCCTAGTAAATCTGTTCTAACTCCAGATGCTAGACTTCTTTTTTGTCCTCTCTCATCACTTGTCAATACACACAGATGGGAATAAATAAATAGGTGTTTGTTCGTAATATCTTTTTCTCTAGGCTAATAACAACGCTGCAGTTTGTCTTCTCTACCTGGGAAAACTGAAGGACTCCCTCCGGCAGCTGGAAGGAATGGTTCAGCAGGACCCTAAACACTACCTGCATGAAAGTGTGCTCTTCAACTTGACAACAATGTATGAACTGGAGTCATCTCGCAGCATGCAGAAGAAGCAGGCACTGTTAGAGGCTGTGGCTATCAAAGAGGGTGACAGTTTTAATACTCAGTGTCTCAAGTTAGGATAGTTCATGTCCAATTAATTTTGTCCAGCAAAGTTCAGGTTTTTTTTAATTGTATATACTCCTGCTAATATGTAAAATGTCAGTGTGAAATAAAGTCTATTCCATTATGACATTCAGTGGCATTGCTACAGAATCTGTTGCCTCTAACAGTCTTACCACTGTGAAGACTTTGTGTTGACCTACCACCAGCTTACTCCCTACTAAACTAGTGCTGCTTTGTTATTCCTCATTACAGTGTACTGTATACTGTGCATGGGTCCCTCAGAACCCATTGATGAGATGCAGCCACAGGTCCTGAGGCAACTGGCAGATGAGATGCCTAAGCCACTACTTGTATTTGAGACATTGTGGAGGTCAAGTGGAGTCCCCACTGACTAGGAAAAGAGAACATAATCCTCGTTTTTAAGAAAAGGAATACCCAGAGAACTACAAGCCAGTCACATCTCACCTCTGTGAGCAGATCCTCCTGGAAACTGCCAGGGCACATGGAAAATAAGGAGGTGACTGATGGCAGCCAACACAGCCTCACTAAGGGGAAATCATGACTGACCAGTTTGGTGACCTTCTATGACAGCACTACAGTGTTGGTAAGGGAAGAGCAAATTATTTCATCCACCTACGCTTGTGCAAGGTATTTGATGCTGTCCTGCACAACATCCTTATCTCTAAATCGGAGAAATGTGGATTTGCTGGACGGATAATGAATTGGCGGGATCATCATACTCAAAGAGTTGCAGTCACCAGCTTGATGTCCAAGAGACCAGTGTTCCTTTGGGGTCAGTACTGTTTAATGTCTTTGTTGGTGATGTGGACAGAGGGATCAAGGCACCCTCAGCAAGTCTGTCAATGCCACCAAGCTGTGTGGTGTCTGACACTAGAGAGAAGAGATCCATCCAGAGGCACATTGACAGGCTGGAGTGGTGGGCCCTTGCCAACCTCACAAAGTGCAAGAAGGCCAAGTGCTAGGTCCTTGCATCTAGATGAGGGCAGCCACATCCACAAATACAGGCTTGGCAATGAGTGATCGAGAACTCAAAGCCCAGAAAGCAAATCACACAGTGGGCTGCATCTACCACACCCCTGTGAAACTCCACCTGGAGTACTGTGTTCAGTCCTGAGTTCCCCAGTGTAAGAAAGACATGAAACTTAGAGAAGGTCCAAAGGAGGCCACAAAGCTGGTTGGGGGGGCTGAAGCACCTCCTCTATGAGGACTGAGGCTGAGAGCTGGGGTTATTAATCCTGGAGGAGAGAAGATTCTGGGGCAAGCTTGCAGAAGTTTTACAGTACTTAAAAGGAGCTGACAGAAAAGGCGTGGAAGAACTCTCTATAACAGAGAGTAGTGATAGGACAAGGGGTTATGGTTTTAAATGGAGAGAAGATAGATTTAGATTGGAGAGGAAGCAGAAATTCTTTACTGTGAGAGTGAAGAGATACTGGAACAGGTTCCCCACAGAAGGTGTGGATGCCACCTCTTGGTAAGTGTTCAAAGCCAGATTGGACGGGGCTTTCAGTAGCCTGGTCCAGTGTAAAGTGTGCCTGCCTATGCCAGGGGGTGTTGGACTAGATGATCTTTGAATCATAGAATGATTTCAGCTGGAAAAGACTTTTAAGGTCATCAAGTCCAACCATTATATAACTACAAAGTCTCGTGCAAAACCATGTTCCTCAGCACCACATCTCTGCATCCTTGAAATACCTCCAGAGATGGAGATTCAGCCATCCCTCTAGGGATCCTGTTGCAGTTTTTGAGAACCCTAATGTTTAACAGTCCCTTCCAGCTCAAACTGTTCTGTAATTCTACACTTCCAGTTAATAATTTTGTCTGCGATATACAACTTACTATTCTGTAAGAGAGATTCTCATACATTTAGCTGGTGGTCAAGTGTCATGCTGTATTGTTATACTATCTTCTGTGCTTCCAGTAAGCTACATGAGCCACCATCATCCAGCATGCTCAAGCCACTTGCCTTTTTACAATCAAGGAGTAACACGCTTCCATTTTTCTTTATTCAGTAGTACTTTATCCTCACTGCTCTGTAAATGTCAGCCTGTGTTCTGAGAAGCAGAGAACTAAAAATGTATAACCCCAGTCACTGTCTATCTATTAAAAAAGGAACACCCTGAAAACATCATGCTCTGTTCAAGTTCCTCTAAACTCCTATTCAAATGTGTGGTGGTTCAGCAGTTATCTGCTCCTCCACACTTTGAAATTACCCAGGCTAAGACTCAGTCGGCTGGAAGTTAGTAAATGAAGATTCATATTTACAGCTTTGCACAATATACAAGCAGATATTTACAGGTATATACAGCAAAAAGGTAATACAGAAACACCACAGCCGTCCCAGACATCAAAATCCCCAAGAGGGGTAACCAACCACCCCTACCACCTTCTCCCTTTCCCCAATCTTATCTCACCATCTGTTTTATGCAGCAGATAGGCGAAGGTAGATTGGCCAGGGGGATTAGCAGCAGGAAAAAGTTAGTGAAATCATTCAGATTCCTCTATGAAAGGCAGGGAGAAAGAGCCATGCAAGAGCCACAGTCCAAAGCGGTCTGAAGCAGTCTCAAACCATCTGACTTATCTATGTTTGGGTTACAACTCTTAAACATTTTTTTTTTCTTTCTCAGTAGAGCTATGAGTGAAGTAGCATCATCAGTGTTTTCCTTTCTCAGCCTATAGTCTAATTTCTCATTTAGATCCTCCAATTAGTTCAAAACATCACAGTATATAGTACTATGCTGCTACTTCAATGTGTTTGCTGTGTTCTTGTTACTGGATCAAAATACCAGTAGAGGAGACTGGGACTGGGTGACCTCTAAGCTCAGTGAGCCATTCAACAAGTGACATCTTGACATGCAGAATAATTAAAATTTAAATGCAAAGGGCTGTGATCACTGCTGGAGGTATGCAAATTGCTGTTTATAAAATGCCAGAGAGAGTGTCAGTGTCACTTTATGGTGTGGATTTAACACACACATGAGTTAAGTGTTTGAATTTCCCAGACCCATCCAGATGCACATCTGAATGCTCTATATGGTGTTGAAGCATTAAAGCTAAGGACAAAATTTGTCCTCAAAACATTATGCCAAGCAATCCTGTTCAGTTAATTTAGCTGAATTTAATTTATGTTCCTAGTGTAAATGAGTTCAGAGTTCACTTTTAAAACAGCATACATGTGTCAACTGGCCAAGTGGGAAGAGCTGTGGAAAGCAGGGCCTGATGGAGCTGATTGTTACATCCCAATCTTAAAGCTTAATGCGCCTTAGCAGAAGTTTGCATTTAAATTTCCTCTTTTAATAAAGAGGAGCGAAGAGGCTGTACTTCAGACATTCAGATAATTACATTATGCACAGAGACTCTGATCCTCAAAAGGACTTAAGCATCTCTGTCACTCCAGTGCTATCTCTCTGTCATTCCAGTACCTAACTGAAGCTCAGGTAATAACAGCATACCCTTACCACTTAACATTTACCCTGTACCTCAGTTTTTGGTCTGGACTCATTAAATGTTCCTCAGAGGCCATATACAGTCATGTTTGAGACCACATAGTGTACTGGAAAAGATAATCATTTCTCTACCCACCTCATCCTTCATGTCAGCAAGAGCATTTGTGCAGTCCTGTGCAAGCTGGACGAGGAAACTGACCCAGCAGAAAAACTCACCAAGGCAGGGAACACCCTCCTCAGCTTCATCCTCATCCTGAAGCTTTCAACAGAACAATGTGCTGGGAATTACCAGCCCACCTGAGAAGGCTGCCAATTTTTCTGCACTGTGGTGGCCTAAAAAGTGGTAGATAGAAAACTGTAGAATCATGGAAGTGTTTTAGTTGTAGAAGACCTGTTAAGGCTGGTGCTAAAACATACCCCTCAGCACTACATCTCTGCATCTTTGACACAGCTCCCTAGGAAGCTTGTTCCTCTTTGAGAACCATTTCAGTCAAGAATGTCTTCTCATATCCAACCTAAACCTCCCCTGGGGCAACCTGAGACCATTTCCTCTCATCACTTGTTACTAGGGAGAAGAGACCAACACCCACCTGGCTCCAACCTCCTTTCAGGCAGTTGTAGAGAGCCAGAAGGTCTCCCCTCAGAACTCCTTTTCTCCAGACTGAACCACCCCAATTCCCTCAGCCACTCCTCACAAGACCTATTCTTCAGACCCTTCACCAGCTTTGTTGCCCTTTTGTAAACATGGTCCAGCATCTCAATGTACTTCCTGCAGTAAGGGCCCTAAAACTGAACCCAGGACTCAAGATATGGCGCCACCAATGCTGAGTACAGGGGCACAATCACTTCCCTAATCCTGTTGGTCACAACTATTCCTGACACAGACCAGGATGCTGTTGGACTTTTTTGAGCCAGCATGTACTTGGGGGGCCATGTTCAGCCAGCTGCCAATCAAAACTCACAGGTCTTTCTCTGCTGGGCAGCTTTCCAGCCACTTTGTCTCACTCTTCCAGCCATATAGTTGTCCACCTTGTTTATTGTAAAGCCTATTATTGACCATCAACAATTTGCTTTCAGTCTTCTTCCAGAAAGCAAGAACACTGATCTCAAGCTAGTCATGAGAAACTGAGGTAAAAGCCACCTTGGAAAATTTTGGGTTAAAGCAGACAATCACACAGAGGTACAAAAAAAACTATCTTCAAACCCCTCAGCTCAATACCATTTCTCCTACCTCTTTTTTTTTTTTTTTTTAACTCTAATCTTGGAGGAGTTGAAATATTTCCCCTGCCTGAGCTAACGCTGCCAACGTGATGTTGCAGGAACCACTTACATAAATTTTCATACTACATCAATGCACTGAGATATTCCACTAGCTGCAGTAAAACAGACTCATATTTTTGGATGAAAAATCAATTTCACTTTGCACTTTTAGATACATGGTGGCTGGGGATATGTGTGTGTGTAATTTGCCCTGAAAATCAACCATGGTTTTCATCTGAAGGAGCAGTGCATTCTCCCTCTCTCCTCTCCACTCTCTGGAATAATTTCTATTGATATTTTTAAAAAAAATTCTGCCCAGCTGTTTCCTCCCAGTGTAACCTCCCATGTAATATCTTTGCAGGTGTGGAATCTTTATACCCAGCCCCAAATTGCTTTTTTTTTTCCTGGCTGACAAAAAAAAAAACACTTTCAGAAAGCTTAGCTTTCATCACCCTTTCAAATACACCTAAGCATACTGAAGGGCACAGGCTCAAAAAGTGTTGACAGCAAGAACCCCGCAGCCTCCAACAGCTCTCAGCAGCAAAATGCATTGTGCAATGAAAATGACAAATGATCTCTGGCGGGCCGATCGTGTGTTATCCCTGACAGGCAGGAGATGGGAGCTGCACTGAGTGTATATATTCCTTCAGAGACTCGACAAAACAAGGTGCTTCAGCTCTACTTCCCAGGTCACCTGCTCTGTCATTTGGGTGTTGGTCTCTCCTACATAGTAACAAGTGAGGACAAGAGGAAATGGCCTCAAGATGAACCAGAGGAGGTTTAGGTTGGATATCAGGAAGAAATTATTGACTGAAAGGGTTCTTGAAGACTCCCCAGGGAGGTGGATGAATCCTCATCCCTGAAAATGTTGAAAAGCCACAGAGATGTAGTGTTGAATGACATGGTCTAGCAACCAGCCTTGGTAGAGTTAGAGAACGGTTGGATTTGATGATCTTAAAGGTCGTTTTCAACCAAAACAATTCTAAGTCCACCTAGAGAAATGTAATCACTGTGGGCAGCTGCTTTGTTGTCCATCTCCCATCACAGTCTCCAAACTGCAAATCTCTCCAGAGGAGAGGGTGTTACCTGCTCTCTCGTCCCAGTCCCTCTCCTAGCCTGTTATGGCTGCGCTAATAGCTCCTGCTGTTGTCTCCTCCACTTCTCTTGCTGCAGAGAGAGATCAAAATGGAAAGGCCCTTAGGAGGAATGAAAGAATTCGTACTGCCTACTGTTAAAAATCCCAAACAAAAGCAGGAGGAGGATGAGTTAGATTGGACATGAGGGACTGATACTAGCACCAGGAGAAAGCAGTCATTTCACTTTACATTCAGAAACACAATTTTCTGTGGTGCATAAATCAAAGAAATAAAACTTGCTGCTGGCAGTAACTTGTTTATTCATATAGCTGTACCTTCAAAACTCCAGAGACCTTATTCCTGAACCTGTGTATAAGAGCACACTTGCTGCATAAGAGGACACTCAACTGTTTCTTCCAGACAAGTGGAACTAAACTCCCTAAAGTGACAAGGCAGATGACATGTCTGCTGGTGACACTGATTTTTCACCCAGACTTGTGACCCACTACACAAAAGTCAACAGAGGCTGAATGAAGCACTGGGCAGGCTTGCATTTTGCAAGTGTGGGTTGTGTCTGCAACCCACTCCCAAAAATTCCCCCAAGGGCAAAACAAAGGGTTAACTGTGTCCCTGCATCTCATCCAGCTTGCAACCCAAGACCTTAATGCAGGAAATGTGCCTTTTTAGTCCACACTATCCAACCTTTAAGATAAAAGCTAGTACACTTTCACTTCAAAATTGCAACTTTGTTTTCAGAAACACTTAAAAGAAATAAAGCCTCCCATGCTCCCCAAGGTGGTTGTTGAATCCCCATCCCTAGAGGTGTTCCAAAAACGCAGAGATGTGGTGCTAAGCTACATGGTTTAGCACCAGGCTTGGTAGAGTTAGAGAATGGTTGATCTCAAAGGTCTTTCCCAACCAAAACACTTCTATAAGTCTATGATAAAGCACCCCAACATAGCTCCAAAGTGAGGAAAACGTTGCTGCCTTCTGCAGGTTTGTGCACACACCCATAGGGAAGGACAATGGGAAAGTCAAGCTACCTACTGCCTGCTACACTGGGAAAATTCACAGGAGCAAAAGCTTTAACTTCTTTCTGGGTTCATGTGGGAATGTAAAATGGTGAGCAGTCTGGCCTTGGTTCACACAGTTGAGGAAAACAATCCGTGGTATGCAGACCATCTGACTTAGGCTCCCATAGCACGGCAGCAGCCCTCACATGAGATAATGGATGCAGGTGGCCTAAGTTACCTATGCTAATGCCTGGGGCTGTGCTTGCCTAGGTTACGCTAAAAGATGAATATTTGTAGGCATGGTGCTCAGTACTCAGTCTATATAAACACAGGTATAAGATTTAATAAAGGGGCTTCTGCTAATTCACATTGAATTGCATGGAATCCATGGTGCATCCTTCGCTGAGCAGCGTTGCCATCTGACAGATTCATGTTTATTCAGGACTGTAAGGCAGGAGCTTGTACTGTACCTGGCTGAAATCACAGAATCACCGAAACATTTGGGTTGGAAAAGACCTTTAAGATCATTGAATCCAACCATTACCTAACTCCACCAAGTCTGGTGCTAAACCATGTCCCTTACCACCACATCTCTTGTGTCTCTGAAACACCTCCAGGGATGGGGATTCAACCACCTCCCCAGGGAGCCTGGTCCAGTCTTTGAAAACTGTCTAGAAGTTCCTTCTAACACCCAAACTAAACCTCCCCTGGTGCAACTTGACGCTGCTTCCTCTCATCCAATCACATGTTACTAAGGAGAAGAAACTGAGACCCACCTTTTTCCAACCTCCTTTCAGGTAGAAATTAGCACATAGACTGCAGTCTGCTCAAAGCCCCTGAGAACATCTAGAGGGATGAAGCAGACAAAAATTTGTCATTGTAAAGAGCAATGACCAATACCAAAATGCTTGGGTGCCCATTACTGAGGAGTTACACAGGATCATGGGATGGGTTCCAACACCCCTGCCATGGGCAGGGACACCTCCTATTAGACCAGGTTGTTCACAGCCCCATCTAGCCTGGCTTTGAAAACTTCCAGCCTTGGAGCCTCCACAACTTCTCTAGACAACCTGTTCCAGTGCCTCGCCACCTTGATGGTAATTAATTTCTTCCTAATGTCTCAGCTAAATACTGTAAAGTATTTACTGAAAACTGGATCTAGTTTGTCTACCTCTACTCTTCTCCATCTGCAAGTGAAACATACACAGCTATTAATTTCTCCTCTGTTAAGAGAACAAGAAGCAGAAGCAGCACAAGGAAGAACTGTTGATTAACAACAGTAACACCATTGTTCAACATGTCCTGAATGTGAGCACAAGAACAAACAAACAACATCCCCAAATCAAAGTAATTTTATTAAGAACTCAAAAGAGCAAATTGCTACATTTTTCTGAGAGAAAACCACAGCTTTAGGTACCCAGGGCAGAACCTGGGAAACTGCCTGCAAAAATGCCTATTATGCAAATTTATCCCATGCACATTTTTAGACAAGAATGAAACAAGATTTAATTTTTTTTAATTAAAACCAGAATCCTACATAGTTCATTAGCATGGATTCAGAGCAAAATGAATATTAATGTAGCCCACCTCTCCCAATTTTACCTGCCAGAAATATCAAGGAATTTTTTTTTTTTTTAAGTTAGAAGATGGATTCCTGAGCAACTAGAAATGCAACTAGCTAATGTCACTGCAAAGCTGTTGGCATCTTTGAATGTCATAGAGATCAGATCAAGAAAACCTCTTTGACTGGAAAAAGGCAAATGACATTGCTAAAATTACACTGCCATCTTCAACAAGACAAGAAAAAAGATCTGGGGAGATAAAGGCAGGTCAGTCTCACTTCAATCCCCAAGAAAATTAGAGAATGACACTATGTAAGTCATTCCAGGCACAAAGTGATGGGGAATAACCGGTTAAGGCCAATTTAGCAAGGGCACATTTTGCGTGGCCATCCCGAGTGCCATCCAAGTTGCCATGACTGGCTCTGTGGAGGAGAAACAGTAGATGTCATTCACCTTGAACACAGAAAGGCCTTTGACAGGAGCACTGTAGCCACAAAGACATGAACTACAAGCTGGGTGAAAAACTTTCAGAGCATCAGACTAGAAAGAGTCAGTGAGTAGTTAAAGTCTATCTGCTGGATGCTACAAGTGATATTCCTCAGCAGTCAAAACTGGACCAAAATGTGTTGAATATCTTAAGAGAAGACAGCCCAGTTTGTCTAGGCTGGAGAAGAGAAGGCTGAAAGCCCTAACTACAGTTTCCCACTAGAGAAAGGACTGCAGAGAAGACAAAGCCAGACTCCTCTTAGGCATTCCCCAACAGGGCTAGAGAGAACTGCAAGCTGTGACCAGGGAGCTGGCAGTGAAATACAAAAGCTTCCCCATGACAACAGCTGCGTGCTGGAACAGCTGCCCAGATGCACTGTGGAACCTCCCCCACTGAAGGTTTCCAAATCTCAACCTCATGAGCAACTTGGTCCAACTTTACAACTGGACTAATACTTTACAGGGTGTTGGACTAGATGACCTCCCAAGGACCTTTCAGCCTGATTTTTTCTATGATTCTGTGATTCTGGTTGCATATGTAAATAGAAGAAGTCTAATCAGTGACAAGCCACCAATCACATTTTCTCTGATAAGGGCTCCAGGCTGCTCCACCCATCATGTCTCAGACACCATTACTGTGCTTCTTCAGCCAAAAATTTCATATACTGTTTCCGAGCAGGAAAATCATCAGCAGGCCTGTTGTATGCTGTCCAGACAGGTTCTCCAACAAACAGCCTCATTGCCTTCACGTAATTCTGTCAAAGAACAAGAAGTGACAAGTAATTTAAGAGCTCTTTTCAGTGGGATCTTCATTGTGAAGTCTGTGTTTCATTTGCACTTCTGCTGAAAGCTTCAAGTGCTCCAGAAAATTACACCATTACACTGTCCTTCCTGCTTCCACCTACAGCAGTGGGAGATTTTGCACCTATGCTGTGAATACATAGTGTCACAAATAGTGCCTGTAGATTAGGAAGAGGCAACACTTCTCCCTGATTAAAAGAAAAAAGAAAAGAGTCCTGTCTTGTGCAAATCTTCTGCACTGGATCCACAATATTATAGCAATGAAGCATCTAAACCCTACCTGCTTAGTTAAACAACAGCAATCAGACTAACTGAGATGGCTACAGGAGGGTTTGGAGAAATACCAGAAGCATCAAAGTGAGATCCATACAAGCTTGAGTGGGGAGGTTGTAAACTACCCAAAAAAAGCTCAATGCTACAGAAAGTGTAAGGTCTCCAGATGTCAACAGGAGAAGCAACAGCTCCTGCCAGCAGCACGCTAAAAGTATGCCAGGAGCAAGATACAGCTGTGGCAGCATGAAATGGGATTCTATGTCCTGCAGAAGTGCTCCAACCACTGAGTTAGGAGGAATTCTCCTCTCTACTGTCCACTGTGCTTTAGATCTTACCTGTTTTGTAAACACTAAGTGCTTCTCTTGCACTCAGCTGCTCAGCAATGTCAAGAATAAAGTTAGGCCCTTAAAGAACGTAGCTGCAAAATACAAGGGTTTAAAAGCACCTAAAGAATTGACTTTGAAGATGGCACTTCTGGGCTAAAGTTTCTGAAGTGGACAAACATTTGTGAATACAAACCAAACCTCTAACGTTTTGTCTATGTAAAGAAAAAGCCTTAAAAGGCAATTGTGGCTGATTCAGTGTGGATCTCAAGATACAGACATGAGAAGTTGTGGTTTTCACCAAAGCAGCACCTTCTTTTTGTGACATATTTGGTAGCTGCTATCTGGACAGCTGAGCCAAATTTACACCCTCCTCAAGACTATACCAGAGCTGGGATTTTGCCACAGAGGAGACACCAGACATTGCCCCATTTTCCTGGGATACTGCTGAGGTTACAGACATAGTACTAAAAGCCCACAAGGACAGACACGCCAATCAGGACCGTGTGTGCCAATCTCACAGCCACACTGCCAAAAATACTTTCTGAAATCAGGTCACCTCCTGTGGAGTGAGCATCCAGTCTAGCACACGCTAGCTGCAAGTAGAGGCTCTGGACCCTTAAACTCTGAAGGTGAATTCAGTACTCATAAAAAATGTCACTGCTAGACAGACATGCTCTGTCTATCCCCATGAACACACAACAAGGCAACACAGAAGGATCCGTCTCCACCTCGACTGACAGCAAGGGCAGTTGTGGGAAGGATAGCCACAAGGCTTGGATCTCACAGAAAATATGCTACAGATATCACGTGGCAATGACTTGCTGATGAAAGGAAGCTGGATTTGTGACCTGCAGATGAAAGGTTCAGATGCTGTGAATTATTTAGTATTTTTCATATTCCTACTTCATATTTAATATGTTTTGCTAACAAACTGCAACCCTCAGCACATGCAGTTACTAATGTGATATATGCTCACATGGATCTGACATCAAAATGTGCTGTACTCTCCAACAACATACGTTCTCGTCCAGCGTGAAGCGGTGGTAGATGCCAGCAGGGAGGGTTATCATGTCTCCTTTCTCCATGGAAATCCGGATCCATTTGTCATCCTTGTCTCGAACATCAAAATAGCCAGACCCATCTAAGATGTAGCGGATTTCATCATCTAGGTGTAGGTGTTCTTCATAGAATGTTTTTATCTAGGAACAGCAAGTATCTCCTAAAACTCCTGAACACATGCTGGAGCAGGTGCATGCACCCAAAGGAGACTCTGACACTGTAGGAAGGCCATGCTGGAGCAGGCTCCTAGCAAGACCTATAGCCCTGCGGAGAAAGAGGAGCCCACACTAGAGCAGATTTGCCAGCAGGCCATGGAACCCTGCGGGGGACTCACACTGGAGCAGACTGTTCCTGAAGGCCTGTAGCCATGCTAGAGCAGTTCACAAAGAACTGCAGCCCATGAGAAAGACTCACACTGGACAAGTTTGTGGAGGACTACCTCTTATGGGAGGAACTGCACACTGGAGCAGGGGACAATTATGATAAGTCCCTCCTCTAAAGAGGAAGGAATGACAGATACAAGGTGTGATGAAACCCTCATTCCCTGTCCTCCTGTACTGCTGAGGAGGAGGAAGTAGAGAAAAGCGTGAGTAAAGTTAAGCCTGGAAAGGAAAGGGTGTGAGGAAGCCATTTTAAAATTTAGGGTTTTTTTTTCATTATTCTACTCTGATTTTATTGGTAATAAGTTAAATTACTTATCTCCAAGCTGCACCTATTTTGCCATAACAGTGAGTGATCTCCCTCTCTCTACCTTTATCTCAACACATTGTATTTTCTCTTCTCTGTCCAGCTGAGAAGCAGAATGATTAGAGAGACTTCAGTGGGCACCTGGAGTCAAGGTCAACCCACCACAACTGGCAAACGGAAGTTTGATGGGCATACAGGAAGTGCCACTGGCTTGCTGTCCTCAGGTCAGAGTAGCATGCCAGCATCTGGAAACCAGGTAAGTTCCTTCTAGGAGGCTCATCTGAGAGCCTGGCATCATTCACACTCAGCTGTAATGAAATCTCTGAAGACTGGAGACTTCTCTGAAGACTTTAAAAATCCTAAATGAGTTCCTGTGCAACCTCATCTACATGAACCAGCTTTAGCAGAAGGCTTGCAGTAAATGATCTCCAGAGGTCCCTTCCAACTCTCACTATTCTGTGACACAGCCAGGGTACAAGCTTCCTAAGTGAAAAAAAATCTTGTACAGGGAATGTACCCCTCTGATTCTCTAAGGCTAACATTCACTTTGAAAAGACTTATTTTGCAAGCAGCCACTAGGACGGCTTCTAAGCTCATGCCCAGGTGGCAACCACCTGCCTTCATCCCAGGGAGGCTGCAGACTCGTCAACATTGGCAAGGCTCTGCTGCTAGGAATCTTAAATTTTGAAATGAGAGTATCCTTAATCCCTCTTATTTCTAAAATTACAGTATCCTTAAAACATCTTTGGTTTTAAATTACAATATCCTCGAAACTTCTGAAAGCAATCTAAGGACACAAAACACCTCAATTACTTTTAGAACAATGTCAAAAGTGTTTTTTTAACATTAAGAACTTCAGCGCAGGCTGTACTCGACACCTGGAAACCTCCTCTCTGCAGCCCTGCTCACAGTGTGCAGGTGTTCAAAAGCTGGCTGCACACTCTAGTGGTAGACTTCCAAAACCCTGATGGAAAGCAAAGACTCTCATACCTTTTCCTCGTAATTTGGAAGCTTGTCTTTATGTATGGTTATTATATCCATCCAAGAATAGTTTTCTGCTCTCCGAATCTCTTGCAGGCATGGATCAGTCTCATAGTTATCAGCATCCAACTAAAAAAAAAATTGTCAGGGAACGAAATATCTTTTTGAAAAGCATTCAGACACAATTATTTAAATCAGGATGCAACTAAGGACACCAACAAGGAAAAACCCGAGCTGCTGGGAGTGTGGGTGGCTCCAGGGGTACAAAAGGTGTAGGCAGACTTAGGTTCAGTCAGCCCACCCAAATACAGACGCCTCCTCACATAGACCCAGCAGGGTGGGGGTTGGAACGGAGCTTTGGAGATCATCCCGCCCAAGCCCCCTGCTAGAGCTAGGTCACCCCGACTAAATCACCTCTTTCCCAGGCTCGGCAAGCGCTGGCAGGCATAGAAATGGCCGCAATCGGCCACCGCCCAGCGAGATCGAGCACTCCCCCCACCCCCCCGCCCCAGCTCTGCTCCGTCCCGGCGAGTATTGAGGTAGGCCCGAGGCGGCGGCGCCGCCACCACCCGCAGGTCCCCCGGCTGCCTCACGGGCCCCACCGTGCTCCCCCGCCCTTACTTTGCGGTAGACGACGCCGAGGCTGCGCAGCTGCTCCAAGCTGACGGCGCAGTTGGGCTGCAGGCGGTGAGGAGTCCGCTGGTCCTCCTGAGACTCGTCCATATACCAGGCCTCCACCATGGCGCCGGCGGGCTGACGGGCACTGCAGCGGCGGCCTGCGCCCAAGCGGCCCAGCCCCGCGGGGCTGGAAGGGCAGGGAACGGAGTGCGCTCCGCGCCGCCAGCCTCTGCGGCCTGTAAGAGGCGCCAGCTGAGACGCCACAACCTAGAACACGGGAGGCTTCACTTAAACGTAAGGGAAAACTTTACTGTGGAGTGCCGGAGCCCTGGACCAAGCTGCCCAAAACGGTGGCGGCATCTCCTCTGGAGACTACAGGGAACTTTAGGAGAGCCACAAGAGTTTTAAATTGGGTATTAGGAAAGATGCTGAAGAGCGGTCAGGCATTGGAACAAGGTGAGCAGGGAGCTGGTGGAGTCACCATCCCTGGAAGTCTTCAAAACACATGCAGCTGTTAAAAGATAGGCAGATTATTAGATGCCACCTCTTCTGTATGTTGTGGCATCCTTCTGCCTCAACCAGCAATCTGAGCAGGGAAGGTAGAGTGTTTTCTTCTAAAATCAATGAACAGGTGGATAATTGTGTGCATACATGCACAGAATCAGAGGGGAAAGTCTAATCCATGCATTACCTTACTCAAGTTTTACTGTGCAGTGCAAGAAACCAAAGAATTCTCAGTCATCTATTAACTACCAAGCAGTTTCCTCATTCTATCAGTTCCTAGAATGGTTTGGGTTGGAAAGCACCTTTAAAGTCCAACCAATCACCTGAGATACTTTCAACTAGAGCAAGTTGTTCCGAGCCCCATCCAACCTGACCTTGAATCTTTTCAGGGACTGGGCTTCTACCACCTCTCTGGGCAACCTGTGTTCCACCACCCTCACTGTAAAAAAACATTTCTTCCTTTAAATCACCAAATTTGAAACCATCACCCCTTGTCCTATCACAACAGGCCCTGCTAGATTGTCCCCGTCTTTCTTATTGGTCCCCTTTAAGTACTGAAAGGCTGCAACAAGATCTCCCTGGAGCCTTGCCCTCTCTAGGCTGCATAATCCCAGCTTTCTCAGCCGGTCCTCAAAGAGGAGGTCCTCCAGCCCCGTATCTTCTTTGTGGCCTTTCTCTGGATTGGCTGTAACAGGTCTACACCCTTCTTGTGCTGAAGACTCCAAAGCTCAACACAGGGATTTGTGAGATTTCACAAACACATAGTAGAGGGACAAAATCACCTCCCTTGACCAGCTGGACACCCTTCTTTTGATGCAACCAAGGACATGGCCTTCTGGGATGCTTCATTCAACTCTAAATATACAAGACCTCATACTTTGCCTCAATGATTATAATGCAGCCCTGTCATTCTGCATAGCAATTAACTATCATGGCTTCACCAAGGGCAAATCATGCCTGATGAACCTGGTGGCTTTCTATAATGGAGTTACAGCACCAATGCCTGAGGGAAGAGCAACTTGTATAAAGCATTTGACACTGTCCCACATGACCTCCTGGTTACCCAACTGGAAAAGTTATGGACTTGAAGGGTGGAGCACTTGCTGGATAAGGAATTGGCTGGATAGCCACACTCAGAGTTGTGGTCAGTGGCTCAGTGTCTAAATACAGCCAGTGACAAGTGCTGTCCCTCACAGTACTGGAACCAGTGCTGTTTAATGTCTTTGTCAGTGGTATGGATAGTGGTGTTGAGTGCACCCTCACCAAATCTGCAGATGCTATCAAGCTGTGTGGCCTGGCTGACATGCTGGAAGGAAGGGAGGCCAAGCAGAGGGACTCAAGCTTGAAAGCTGGGCCCAAGCCAGCTTCATCAAGTTCAACAAGGCTAAGCGCAGGGTCACACACCTAAGTCAGGGCAATCCCAAGCAAAAATACAGGCTGGGCAAGGAGTGGCTTGAGAGCACTGTTGAGAAGGACTTTAGGGTGTCAGTTTACTCAAAAAAAAAAAAAAAATCGGCGTGAGCTGGCAGTGTGCATCTGTAGCCCAGGCAGCCAACCATATCCTGGGCTGCATTAAGAGGAGAAAATTACCTCCTTCATCCTGTTGCTCACATCCTCTGCTCTCAAGAGACCCCACCTGGAGTACTACATCCACCACAAGAAAGACATCAAATTGCTGGAGCAGATCCAGAGGAGACCCACAAAGATGACCATAGGGCCAGAGCACCTCTCCTCTGGTGACAGACTGAGAAAGCTGAGGCTGTTCAGCTTAGAGAAGACTCCAGGGAGACCTTTAGTGGCCTTCCAGTATCTGAAGGAGGCCTACAAGAAAGCCATGAAGGGACTTTTTACAAGGTCCTGAAGCAACAGAATGAGAGGGGATGGATGGAAACTTGAGGCGGGCAGATCCAGACTGGATATAGGAATAAATTATTTACAGTAAGTGTGGTGAGACAAAAGAACAGTTTGTCCAGGGAGGCCATAGATGCCTCTTCCCTGGAGGTGTCCAAGGCCAGGTTAGATGAGGCACTTTGCAGCCTGGTCTAGTGGAAGGTGTCCCTGCCAATGCCAGTGAGGTTGAGGACAAGTATCTTTAACGTTCCCTTCCAACCCAAACCATTCTATGAATCAATGAATTAAATAATTCAGTTACTTCCAGTTTAAGTTCTACCGTTCAATGGTATGAAGGTACCTCAGAAATAAGTTGACAAAGACAGCACAACAAACGTGCTTGCTTTTCCCATATACATGCATAGAAAATAGAACTATGCTGATTACTGGTAATTACTCTGTAATTCAAGTGCACATTAGCCGTTACATTAATCTCATTGTTGACTAGAAAAAAAAATAATGCAAACACTTGACAACGGAGGATCTGATCATCTTTAGTTCCATTTCAGATAAAACGGCCAATTACTACCTTTGGGACAACACTGAAGAGGAACTAACAATGCTAATGAGAACCAGTATGCATTACAAAACAAAAAAAATACTTAATAGAAACAGGAAGTCAGAAACAAAAAGCTTGGACATTAAATACAGCTTGGGAGAGACGAACAAAAATTCATTGGTTGCATTTACCTGTGACTTGGCTTTTTGTTCCTGCTACCTTGCAAAGTAACACAAAGAAATCTGCAGATTTTGGTATAAGTGATGATACTGTGAAGCACAGACAAGTGGTACAAGCCCATCTGTAGAGCAGTTGCTGCTAGTACCAGAATGCCAAAGCATATTCATGAGCATCTCTCTGTAAGACCTGACCTTTTACCAAACCAATGCCAAAGTCACCCTGCTCCCATCTATTTTGGGCTGTTAATATATATTGCTGTATAAAAAAATAACTCATTTATTTCATTAAGAAGAAAATACACAACATTTGGGATTTAAAAAAAAAAAAAAAAAGATTGTTTCTTGAGGCTTAACATTACCTCCTCAGAAGCCTGTCTTTACCAGTGAATTCAGAAGTCTTCAAAACAGCTAAAAACACTGACTGCAGCCCTTCAGTAAGATGAAAAAAAAAGCAAGCACTGTGTATCATCAGATAAGTATTGACCTGATTGTAAAACAAATGCTACAGAAGCAAACTTGGATTCTTCCACTCCAGAAGCTGATATATATGTAACGCTTCAGCCCAGAAAGGTATACAGCTCAATGTTCAACTCTGTAACATTTACAGCAGTCCAAGCAGTCACTGGGATGTTAGTCCTTTTCCTCTCACTACAGTCTGTAGTCCCAGTGTGTCAGGATGTTTGTTTACTAGCTCCTTCTCTTGCTAGTCTATCAGCTTCTTCATTTCCTTGGAAGCCAGCATGACCAGGAACATGCATCTGTTAGGACAAAAGTATAAAAACATTAGGTATGCAAGAAATCAAGAAAAAAGTGCATACATGAGATCTGAGCACCAACACGCTTTCATTCATACTCCAGTAGTGCCTCCTTATAGGTCTTGTCCTCACATTTAGTCCCAAGAATGTGCATCATCATCTCCCTTCCTCTAGGAAAGTCTTGTCAAATGGCAAAAGTCATCCTTATGGGGAGCAGTAAACTGGATAAGGACCACTTGGCTTTTAAGAAATGCAGAAAACAGCTCCAACTCAAAATTCCTACTTTAAGAGAAGAAATAAAAACTATCTGCCTTTGGTGCTTAAAGCAAGCTAGTCTTTTCCTAGAAAGACAGAGAGCCCTCTGCCACTAAACAGTCTCAGTGGTTACAGCACTCACTTGCATATAGAAAAAGGGTATGGAAGGAGCAGCTCCTTCTGGAGGGCATCTCCAGGCATTTGGAAGAGAAGGAGATTATCAGGAGTAGTCAGCATGGATTTACCAATGTCGTGGTAGACATAAAGGGTCAAAATAGGCCTACACATGTGCTGGCTTACCCAGACACATTTTTATGCCTTACTTCTGTTTGGGAAAGTGACAACTACAGGAAAAAGGAGAAAATACCTGGAGCCATGAAGTCTGAGCACTCTGACTTACATAACTTGTTTTTCCCCTGCTTGTACCCATGGTAAACGAGGTGCACGTGCTTGCCTTAATGCTTGCCTTAGGCTAAGCCTATGCTCTCTCCCTATATGGCAATAGCAGAACCTGTGGTTTCGCCACAATATGATCATAACTTGGCTTACTGCCACTCTATTGGATAAGCTAATTATGTCCAAAGGATAATCAATCTCAGGCATTGTTATTAAAAACAGATAAGCTGGCAACACAACATGCTTCTGCTATGCTTTTGCCATTATTCTGTGTTCTACTGTATCCATGCCTGTGATGCCTATTGGCAATGCTAATGCATTATGAAATACAACAATATAAGCTATATTCTACCCTGGAACCATTTTGAGTTTTTCCAGAAGCAACTTGAATAGCCATGCTTGACTAACCTGATGGCATTCTATGATACATAACTGAATGGACAGATTCAGGGAGACCAGTGAATGTAGTCTACCTTGACCTTAGCAAGGCTTTTGACACTGTCTCCCATGACATTCTAGCAGGCAAGCTCAGGAAGTGTGGGATGGAAGAGCAGACAGTGAGGTGGATTAGGAACTGGTTACAAGATAAGAGTTCAGAGAGTGGTGATCAATGGTGCTAGGTCCATATGGAGAGCTGTAACCAGTGGAGTCATAGAATCATAGAATGGTCTAGGTTGGAAGAGACCTCAAAGATCATCCAGTTCCAACCCCCCGCCATAGGCAGGGACACCTCCCACTAGATCAGGACGCTCAAGACCTCATCGAGCCTGGCCTTGAACACATCCAGGGAGGGAGCAGACACAACCTCCCTGGGCAACCTGTTCCAGTGTCTCACCACCCTCACTGTGAAGAATTTCTTCCTAACATCCCGTTCAAATCTCTCCTCCGCCAATTTGAACCCATTGCCCCTCATCCTGTCATTACAAGACCTTGTGAACAGCCCCTCCCCAGCCCTCCTGTAGGCCCCCCTCAGAGTCCTCCAGGGATCAGTGCTGGCTCCAGTCTTGTTCAACATCTTCGTCAACAACATTGATGAGGGGACAGAGTCTGCTCAGCAAGTTTGCTGATGACACCAATCTGGAAGACTTGGCTGATACAGCTGAAGGCTGTGCAGCCATCTAGCAAGACCTGGACAGACTGGAGAGCTGGGCTCAGAGGAACCAAATGAGGTTTAACAAGTACAAGTGCTGAGTCCTGAGTCAGGGGAGGAATAATAAACTTTATCACTACAGACTGGGAGGTGATCTGCTGGACAGCAGTCCTGTGGAGAGGTACCTGGGAGTCCTGGCAGATAACAAGTTATCCATGGGACAGCAATGTGCCCTTGTGGCCAAGAAGGTCAATGGGATCCTGGGGTGTATTACAAAGAGTGTATCCAGCAGATCAAGGGAGGTTCTCCTCCCCCTCTACTCTGCCCTGCCAAGACCCCTTCTTGAATACTGAATTCAGTTTTGGGCTCCCCAGTTTAAGAGGGACAGGGATCTGGCTGGAGAGGGTCCAGCAGAGGGCTACATGGATGATTAGGGGACTGGAGGGCATGCCTTAGGAGGAGAAGCTGAGGTACCTGGGACTTTTTAGTCTGGAGAAGAGAAGAGTGAGAGGGGATTTAATAAATGTTTATAAATATCTGAGGGCTGGTCACTTGCTCCCTGTGCTAGGACAAGGAGCAATGTGTGTAACTTGCAGCACAAGAAGTTCCACCTCAACAAAAGGGTGAACTTCTTTACTGTAAGGGTCACAAAGCACTGGAACATGCTCCCCAGAGAGGGTTGAGTGTGGGCAAGGAAGAAGAGAAAGAAAAATCAAGCTTGATGCTTACAAGATCTGAGAGAGGACAAGTATGAAGCCCGTGCAACATGGTGTCAGGTTTGCAGGGCAAGGTATTTGTACTAGGTGATCTCTGTAAAATTGTACATGCAAAATATTTTAAGGACAGGTAAACTTTGACCTTAACCTTTTACACTTTCTTCCCACTGGCAGACAACAACAGTAGTTACATCTGATCTAGTCAGACTTTAAATTGGAGCCTCAACCTCTGGAACAGAGAATATAAATGGAGTGGTATCTGCAGCAGATATCCTACAGTAGAAGTGCACATTAAAGATCTACCTCATCCTGTTTTCTACACAGCAAAGAGAGAAGCCCAATAAAAATGCCATTAGCAGCCACGAAGTCAATGTTACAGAGATTTATTTCTAGAATCAGTAGGGTTTTATCACAGTTAGAGGAGAATTTAGATGAAGGGGATGCAATAAACACTGTAGTCCCTACAACGTTTAGCAGTTACAGAAAAACACATTCTACCACAAATATCTGTATAGAAGTTGGGCTTACATCTTTACTGAAACAATTGAAAACTTAAAAAGGGTCATTTTCAAGAATTGTCTATGCCCATTTTCTTGGAAAATACCACAGTTAAGATTCAGAAAGCTGGAGTTTCTGTGTTCATAGTTTAAAGACTCTTGTGATTGAATTACACCAAAAAATCACCATGTTAAGAGTTTTGAAAAAACACATCCAGATTTCAGCTGTGACTTAAAGACACTGTTATGTTTTAAGCTTTGATTTCCAGGAAGAGAAATTTCATCTGCTAGCAGTACTAACAACCTAAAAATAATTATTGCAAGTATTTTCTAATACAAGACAGAAAAAAAACATGAGTATGCATTTTAATTAATAAAATATTGGTTCCAAGAGCCTAGGTCATGTTGCTTATTTGCTTTATATAAACCAAGCAGCTTCTCTGTATTTGTATTTTAATGTACAATATTACACTCTAGAAAATTCTCAGTTATGGTCACACTTAAGTTTTTACAAGAACACGTTGAATATATTATTAAAAAAAAAAATCAACTGAGGTGCTTACCCACTGGATTTCTATGTCTTTTGATAGATTATCAAGTCTTTCAAAATCTTCTTTATTTATTACACTTCGTCCTGAACTTGTTCTCCAGCCATTTGTTTTCCAGTTGTCAACCCAGCTTGTAATACCTACACAAAGGGGGCATCACCATAAAAACGCTGTTTAAGAAGCCAGCAAGGATCAAGATGGAGCAGGTGGCCTTTCAGCAAAGCATTAACTCTGTACAGTCCCAGGCAAAGCCCCTGGAGATATATTCTTCTCTGGTGCTCTACTGGTTTCAGAATTATATTTTCCCATTAGCACTTGAATTACCATGTTTTCCTGAACAGATATTTAATGTAGAGACTACAATCTTATATAGGCATTACACATTAAATTACTATGTGAACTTCAATAACAATAAAAGCTAAGGATAAGTTAGAACAAATCCATGGCTTTGTTTGGAGAAATTATGAAGCACAAGCATAGAAGAAAAAACATCTTCTGCACACTAAACAGAATCCTTCAACAGGAAGGCCACATAAGCAGATTTCTAGAGAACAAGCTTAAACTTTCTGGCCAGAAAACTTACTGTATTACTCCTTAAATAAAGAAAATGTGGTGTGTGTTTTTCTTTCAAACACTGCTGAGACCAGCAGATATAAGACACTGCTACTGCTTTCATGACAAACAGAATCACCAATCTAGCACACAAAATCTAGAATCTAAATCCATTTCTACCTAACCACCAGCCTCTTTCTCTGATATTTGAGAAGTAACTCCTTGACACATTACAAAATAACTTTGATTGAATCAGTGTTATTTGCAGCTCAGTAACCCAAAATGCAAGGATAAACTGCAAGCAAAACCAAAGACGCTGAGACCATTACACATCAAGATTCTTCTTTTTCTTCCTCATACATAAGTCTCGTGCACAAGCTTAACAGGAATTTTACCCACAGTGTGACACTGTGACTCCTTCATAACACCAGTTTCACAGAAAATAACTTTTCTCCCACAAAGCAAAGAATTGCTAAGATGTTTCTTTGCTCCTTAATGCTTCTAACTTCTTGAATGCTTCTTGAAACATATCAGGCACTTGGGATTCTACTCATCAGCATGCAATACCCAATCCTGAGGAACAGGGACTCTCCTTTTATTCCTGCCTTTTCCATAATGCTTCTCGTAGAGACTAAAAGCCCCTACCACTCTGGAAAACAGAATGATTTGGCAGCAAAAACATACAGATTTATCTGCTTTCTCAATTAAAGGGGTAAAATAGGTAATCACTTTCAGTGTTAGTTCTCAGGTATAGGAATTTATGTTAAGAACAAAATATGCACATTTTCCCCTTCCCCTCCAAAACAATCAACCTCAAGGCCTGAAAGCACAACATTCAATTTTCAATCAGAAGTTTAAATCAAAAAACCCAAGCAAACACAAAACACCAAGTTCAAGCAATATGGCTGCCCAATATGAGCAAGCAGTGTGCTCAGGTGGCCAAGAAATCCAACAGCAGCGTAGCCTAGATCAGGACTAGTGAGGCCAGCAGGACCACGGAAGTGATCATCTCCCTGTACTCAGCACTGGTGAGGCCACACCAGTGGCAAGGCCACTGCATTCAGCTTTGGGGTTCTCACTATAAGAAAGACATTGAGTTGCTGGAGTGTGTCTAGAGAGGGGCAGTGAGAGTGGTGAAGGGCCTGGAAAACAGGTTTTCTGAGTAGCAGCTGAAGGAACCAGGGTTGTTTAGTCTGGAGAAAAGGAAGCTGAGAGAAGGCAGCTGGCTCTCTTCCACTTCCTGTAGAGGGGTTGGAGCTAGGTGGGTTTTGGTCTTTTCTGTTAGTAACAAGTGATAGGATGAGAACAAATGGTCTTGTTAACTGAGAGGAGGTTTAGGTTGGGCATGAGAAGAAACTTCTTGATGGAAACAGTTCTCAAAGACAGGCGCCCCAGGGAGGTGGTTTACTGTCCAACCCCAAAGGTCTTTCAAAGAGGGATGTGGTGCTGAGGAACATGCTTTAGCACCACAGCTGTTAAGAGTCAGAGAATGGTTGGAGTCTATGATCTTAAACGTCTATTCCAGCAATTCTGTGAAGCAACTCTGAAGAGTTACACAATTCCAAATTATCAAGAGATTTAAATCTCAGGACCTTGGGAAAAAAAGGAAGAAGTTTTACTCAAAAGTTTTGCCATACTGTCTGCTTCATATGGTATCTATACAGAATAAAATTGTATTTTCCAAATCTTTTCATCAAGTCCAAAATACATCCTCTGTGCAAACATCATCTCTGACTAGCCTTTTAGCGTAGCCTCAAAGCTTTGCTACATAGTCTACATGGAAAATAAAGGAAACTGGAATGTCCTTCACATGTGTGTATAAAGATGACCTTCTCAATCCAAGCAAAATAAAACTAAAAACCTACATGGTTACTACACTAGCTTTCCTGAGTACATACTTTGTTAAGAGTATACACAGACAACCTTGTTTCTAGACTGTATGTCATGCTACATGCTTTACAACAAAAATCCTGTAATTACCTGTCAGCCTCTCTTGTAACAAGAACTTTGTCTCTACTTGCATTTCATGCAGTTAACAGGTGATTCCTGTAATATTCTCCAAGTTCTTCCACCCAAGCAGTCATAAGTATTGAAATAAGTTATGCATTCTCTTCCATAAATCCCTCTCCCCAAGACCCAGCATGTTCTGGAGCAGCCTTATGTCATGAAATAGCATGCAGTGTGTCTTTAAGAATCTGAACAATGAGAATCATTAACTTACCATTAATAGTGAACTTGCTATCAGTGTAGATAATTAATTTCTTGATGTTTTGACTCTTTGCTTGCTCTATAGCTTTGCAGGCTGCCTTAAGAACATTCCAAAAGAATCACATTTCAGAACAGGATTTTGAACACAAGTGATTGAAATACGAGCAAGATACCTGAAGCTAACAGAACTATGAAGGAATCTGTCAATGAGAATCAGAACGCTTTGGAGTAGAAGCTCCCAAAATTACACACACAGATGACCACTTAATGAATCAGGCAAACATGACGTCACTTAGGTTTCACTGGCAAGAAAAATCCAAAACATCAATTGCACACCAAGTGTTACACATTTTCTCCATAACTTTGTGGAGGAAGGATTCATACCGCCAATTCTGATATTCTGAAATTCCTAAAAATTTTTTGGGGGGTTTTTTTTTTGTAATGCTACAAAATAAAGCAAGAGAGAGAAGTTGCTGGGTTTGGATGATGGGCTGAAAACCTCTCCAGTGACAAGTTTGTCACTGTCACCTCTGCTTGTCCCTCTCTAAAATCAAAATATTGTTGTTTTCCCATCAGATCAGTAGTTTAATGACCATGATGGTGTTAAGTCAAAAGTTGAACTTGATGGTCTTAAGAGGTCTCTTCCAACCAAAACAATTCTGTAATTCTATGAATTCCCCATTTCACTTGATCTCAAATACACAGGCCAGGACAGCAGCAGCACTAAAATTAAGATGAGGTGAGAAGGGAAGACTGAATCTGTTGGTGCCAACAGATTCACTGCAGGAGTAACAGAGGTTGCATCTCAGAACCTGGAATTGTTTGTCATATTTATCTAAGGCATATGATACTATAATCCCATCACAATAAAAAGCTGATTCTCTTCTTAAGCACTATTCAGCAGCCCTCACCTCAAAGTCTGAGATATACACATTAAAAATGCAGAAGATACTATACAGATCTGAGAACCATGCTGTTTTAAATAGCTGTGCTTGGTATGACGATGTTTGGGAATCCTCAAGGTGAATTACCTTCCTTGTTCAAAACTAATAAAGATCAACTTGAGAATTATTTGTTTCAAGTCTTAACTCCTGATATCCATTGGATATTAGAAGAATTCACTGAAAGGGTGTTTGATAACCCTCCCCAATAAAACGGTTGAATACCCATCACTGGAGGTGTTTCAGAGTCACAAAGATGTAATGACGAGTGGGACAGTTTAACACCAGCCTTGGTAGTCAGATACAGTTGGACTCACAATCTCTAAGGTCTTTTACAGCTATGAAGATGCTATGATTCTGTTTTGTGCATTTCCCTCACAGCTCTATAACTGGTTTCTGAAGGCCAGAGTTTAAATACTCATGAGTGTAGCAGTGCAGTCTAACAGGGAAAATAATTTTGTGATGTTTACTACGTACATGTATTTCTGCTCTTTGATTAGTCTGCCGTCCAGGAAGCCTTTCACTGGTATTTCTGTGTCCAAGAAATAAACAAACAGTAGATTAGGTAGCCCAAACATTCAGAACGGGGTGTAACAGCTATGCATTAGAAAAATGAACACAAGACAGCTACTTTTTTTTCTAATAAAGGGGTCTCCCTAGTAACAAGTAGTACAAGGAAATGTTCTCAAGTTGCACCAGAAGAGGTTTAGACTGGATATTAGAAGAAACTTATTGATTGAAAGGGTTCACAAACACTAGAACAGGCTCCCCAAGGAGGTGGCTGAATCCCCATCTCTGGAGGTGTTTCAAAGATGCAGATATGCAGTGCTTAGGGACATGGTTTAGCAGATTTGGTAGGATTACATAACAATTGGTCTTAATGATCTTAGAGGTCTTTTACAACCATAACAATCCCATAAATATGTATCCTAGCAGCAACTTCTACCCACATACTGCAACTTGCATATTTGAACTTTTCAATACGCAATTACATTTGCAGTCTTTTGTGCATACTTATATCTATGTTAAAAAACTTTCTGCATCACCTGAATTGCAGCTTTGGTCGCTAAAAATATGACTTCTGATTGATTTTCCCCATGTTCTAACCTCCCAGAGAAGCTGTTTTCTCTTTTTCCCTCAGCAAGTCAACAGTCTCATACACTATCATTGTGACTCTCAACAATAGGGTTTTGTATTCAAAAAGAGGCTGGTATGGTAAATCACCAACAAAACAAATGATAGCATATTTTTTAAAAACAGAATTCATTCAGCTACTTACAAAGGGTGGCCTGGTCCCCAGTAGACACCTATTCCAGCACGTGCCCTATGGCGTCCATTACCTGAGCAACAACCATCTGTATAAACGACTGCAAAGTCACCTAGGAAAGAATCATCCAAAGCAGAAATTCAACCATCCCTTTAAGGATGGAGATTCTGCAAGCAAAATGAAACATCTGTCAGCAGATTAATCCCCAAAACTTCTCTCTTCAGAGAGCGCTTGAAAAAGTTAACTACAGAAGTATATATGGATTATCAAAGCAAAATACCACAAGTCTTACTGCAGCTTCATACCCTCATTGATATCAAATTAGCCAGCCTCAAGAAGTACCTCTGCCCCGAGTTCCATAGTCTCACTGCAGATCCTGTCTTCTTTACTCAACTTTAAAACTTTCCAACTAAATCCATGTATTTAAATAATTTAAATACAGTAAGTAATCCAGACACACATAAAATGGCATCTATAACAAACATTACATTGTGCCACTTAAAAGCTGTTAAAATCACACTGGAAGACAATGTGAACAAACAGATCATTGCTCTTACTTCCATTTATGCTGCCATACACAAAACTCCTTAAAAGCTTTCTAATATTTGTTACTTAGCAAAGACTGCAAAGAACTGAAAAAGACCTTAGAAATAACGAAAGACCTCACCCATATATGAAAATTTATCTTCACTGACTGTGGGTGCTGAGGCTACTTCATCATGTTTTAGACGCTTTGCAGTGTGTTCTTCATTTGTAGACTGTTCGTATGGCCTTTTGCATGTATTGCAACACAAGATGCTTCCTTCTAGCTCCTCTCTCTTGTTACCGCTTTCCTGTGTTACAGCTGGAGGACCACATGCCCCTTCCAAAAGGGTGGGTGAGGGGAAAAAATATTTGAAACAACTGATTTCAAAGGCAGCAGTTGACTCAGAGCTAGGATAAGGCCCTGCAAAACATGGACCTGAGTTCTTCCTTCAACCAGAAAAAGGCTGTTCCCAAGCTTGGCTGGGGTGATGGCAAACTGCAACATCCTTCACCTAGTAAAACGAGAGGGGCTGTGTGTGGAATCCTGCTAGACTGATTAAGAGCTCAGAGACATAGTGATAGTACATGGGTTAATAGCTCCAAACTGGGAGATATTAGATTCAGATTTAACATTATGCAGAAATTCTTGCCTGGGAGGGTTGTGAGGCATTGGAACAAGTTTCCCAGAGAAGTTGTGGAGGTTCCAAGCCTGGCAGTGTTCAAAGCCAGGTTGGATGGGGCTTTGAGCAACGGGCTATAGTAGGTGTCCCTGTCTATGGCAAGTGGTTTAAACTAGATTACCTTTAAAATCCCTTCCAACTCAAACCATTCTATGATTAACAATACTTGTGTTATGTAAATTACATTAAACAGGTCATTCTTGATTTTAGATGAAACTACAGACACACACATAAGGGTCCTTAAAAAAATGTTTTAATAAGCAACGTTCTCCAGACACCTACAGAAGTACTTAAATTGCACAGACACATCTACGGCCGTGTCCATGGGCAGGGTTAACACTACCCTTACTCCTACATCACTCCGCCAATTACAAGACGCCCACTGGAAATAAACAGAAACCCCTGCCCGCGTTTAGGCAGAAACCGCAGCGTTTGCGGAGCCACCACGCACAAACTAGGCAGCCGGTGACATTGAGCGGTGCGGCCTCACTCTCCCCTCCCTAAAGCTGCCAGAACACTCTCCCTTCCCACCCGGGCTGAGGCGAGGACGAAGATACCTGCGGGCTCGGACTGCTGCTCCTGCCCCAGGAGACCGCCCCGCACAAAGGCCCAGGCGTCCTTCTCAGTGGCGAACTTCTTGAAGCTGGCAGAGGGGAACTTATTCACCTGCTCCTGACACTCCGCCCTGTAACACAGAGGCCGGGGAGGAGGTGAGGGTAGTTCAGGACCGACCCGAGTGACGGCTCCCTGCGGTACCTCAGCCGCGGCCCTTACCAGGTGCGGTAGACTCCCGTCCGCCGACCCTTACGCACCGCATAGAACATGCTGTCACTCTTGGAGACAAAACAGGATTGACTAAGCACAGCCACAAGCCACCGCAACATGGCGCAAACCCGCGGCCATTTGCAGCCCCGGCCCCGGACCCCGCCGCAGCCGCTCGCCGACGGTCTGCGCATGCGCGACTGCCGTGAGGCCACGACTGAGAGGGCGCACTGAAGCCTTCCCTACGAGCCGCCAAACAGGCCAAAATTACTGGAAAGGCCTAGGGTTTCGTGGAGTTTTTTTTGTCTTGTTGGGGTTTTGTAGTCCTCTCCTCAATAGCAATACTTTAAAAGCCATCTAAATCAGCTCCTGTTTGGGTGAGTGGGACACGGGATACGTCACCGAAGGCCTGTCGTTAAAGGAGAAATGAAATATCACAGCTGAAGTTCTCTGCCAGCCCAAATAACGCACTCTGTCCAAATACCTGAAAGGAGGTTGCAGCCAGGTGGATGCCGGTGATAGGACAAGAGGGAACGTCCTTAAGTTGCCCCAGGGAAGGTTTAGGTTGTGTATTTTAATTAAGTTCTTTACTAAAAGGGTTCTCAAAAGACTGGAGGAGGTTCTCCGGCAATTTGCTTGAATTTCTACACCTAAAGGTGTTTCAAAGAGGAAAAAATGTACTACCGTGGGACATCGTTTAGCACCAGCCTTGACAGAGTACATAATAGTAAGACCTCTTGTACTCTCATATGAGTGCTGTAGAGGAACAGCCAGCAGGTGAACTGAACTCTCACGCTCTGGTGCCAGCAACACTACGCATGCGATGCTCGACACTACACCTTCGCCGCGGCGCCAAGAGGCTGCCACTAACGTCATCTGCCAGCGCCGTGCCAGGACTTTACGTGCCCATTACGGCTTCATTTTACTGTAAGTCGCGGTCGGTTGGCGGCGTAGTTGGGTTTGCATTCTGCCCTTTTTCCTCTTTCGGCTTCACCACTGCCTGGGCGGGGCGAACGCCTTTCCCAGGCCGCGATCTGGGGCGCTCTCGCGAGAGCTCTCTCTTTTCCTAGGCCGGCGCTGACCGAGGTGGGTGCTTGGGTCCTGCGCGGGCCTCGGTGGTGCCAAAGTTTTTTTTGCACATCCTTGCGGCAATACGGAGCCGAGCGCTGAGCGGCTTTTCTCGCGGCAGTCTCCGGTTGGGGATGTCCCCGATTACTGCCAGCCGGAGGCCCGATGGCTGCCTGGTGCCGGGGCTGGGGGGAAGCTGTCAGGAGTGTTCCTCCAACGGCGCCCCGAGGGAGGCCGCGGGGCGGGAGGAGTGGGCTAGCGCCGGGCGCATGGCCCCGGGAGCCGGGAAGACTGCCCCTCTTGGCTGCCCTGCTGCACGCGGGGCTCTCTGAGTGGCCGGGCAGCTTCTCCGGTTCTTTTGAGCCTCCCATCTGCGGTGCATTAGCGCACATGCCCGGGGACGGGCAGGGCCTTACGTTGCTCAGGACGGTTTTCCCGTGTTGTGGTCGGCAGCTCCTAGAGGGACTTGCTGGGGCTTGTGTGGCCCCTGGGATTCTCTCTGACTTCGCTTTGAATTGTGTGGCTGGGTAGCCCGGTGGAAGAGTCTCGCTGTGTTTGTACTAGAAGATGTGCTCCTGGTGATAACTGAGCTGTTCTTTTGGCTTGCAGAAAGGCCATGTTCAGCTCTAGTGCAAAGATTGTGAAGCCTAATGGCGAGAAGCCAGATGAGTTCGAGTCTGGTATATCTCAGGTACGTGTGGTGTGTTTTGCTGTTTGGTAACCAGTTGCTGGTTACGGAGATGGTGTTACGGCGGTTAAACTCCGACGGTGATGCTGTTTAGATGTGGAATTTTACTTGGGAACTGGGGCAGTCAGCCTGTGCTCCCACCAGTTGAACTTACATATGTGGAACTGACTTAGAGGAGGTTAAATGAAGCATCTGGAACAGAGTTTAGTTTTTTTTAGAAGCAGCTGAGGGAGTTGGGGTTCAGCCTGGAGAAGAGGAAATTGAGGGGAAACCTCTTCACTGAAAGGCTTCTCAGAAGACTGGAAGAGGCTCCCCAGGGAAGTGGTTGAATCCCCATCCCTAGAGGTTTTTCAGAGACACTAAGTTTAGGACCAGCCTAGGTACAGTTAGGGAATGGTTGGACTCAACGGCCTTTTCCAACCAAAACAGTTCTGTGATTCTAGGAAATGTTTTACATTGACTGGTAAACTAGTAGGTTGCTCTCTGCTACTGTGAACTGGCTTTGGTGTCAGGAGTTCTTATTAATTGAACTCAAACGTTATTCTGCCCTTTCACTTCCCCAGGCTCTGCTAGAGCTGGAAATGAACTCTGATTTAAAGGCCCAGCTGCGGGAGTTGAACATCACAGCAGCTAAGGTGAGCTCAACCTTCCTCATAGAGTTGTGTGATGACTTGCTGTGTGTGTAATTCTGAAAATGTTAACCTAGCAGGTAAACGGTGGCTTTAGCTGTTTCTTGCAGTCTGTGATTGTTTTACCATGTAGTTGTGGTTTATCTTCTGATACTTATTCTTGACATACAGGGCTTTGTAATAGTGGGGCTGTTTTAGCAGCTGACCTGAAAAATCATTGTTAAAACTCAAATAGCATTTTGATGTTTTAAGCAAACATATTTTAAAATAATAGCTTTACTGTTTTGTCTCTACGAAGTGGGCTTGAGGTCTGAAACCTGATTTTTTGTGTGAGGATATGGACTGGTAAAGTAGGCACTACAGTATTTTTGTCAGAAGCATGGAGTGTAATACTCCTTCTAAAAAAAATGCTGTAAATCCTTTTCTGTGTACCAAGTAAAAACAATGAAAATAGATCAAGGTGTGAGACTGGCTTAGTCATATGTCAACCTATTTCAGATTGTAATTTTAATTTATGCAGACAACTGAAACCTGAAGGAAGCAGGAAACTAATGTTAGTGTTTGGGGCTCTCATTGCAAGACCACTGAGGTGCTGGAAGTGAGCCCAGGAAAGGGGAATGAAGCTGATGAAGTCTGGAGAACAGGTCTTTAGAGGAGTGGCTGGAAGAACTGTGTTTATTTAGTCTGAAGAAAAGGAGGCTGAGGACAGCTGAGCTGTCTGGAACTCCCTGCAGGGAGGTTGGAGCAAGGTGGGTGTTGGTCTCTTCTCCCTAGTAACACGTGATAGGATGAGAGAGAGGCCTTCACTTGGACCAAGGGAGGTTTAGATTGGATGGATAGTAGAAGAAACTTACTGAATGAAGGGGTTGTCAAAGACTGGAACAGGCTGCCCAGAGAGGTTGTTGAATCCTCATCTCTGGAGGTGTGTCAGAGATGTGGTACTGAGGGACATGGTTTAGCCCCAGACTTGATAGAATTGGATAATGGTTGTACTCAATGATCTTAAAGGTATTTTCCAACCAAATTATTTCCATGAGGTTGGTCAAATATAAGAGAGGCATTTCCGTAAAGTTTGTGGAGAGTCTGCGTTAAAAGGCAGTAAGGTCCAAAACTTTGTATTAGGGTGTGCTTACCTCTGCAGATGTGATCATAAAGGTGCAGTGTAATTGGGATGACAACACTCTGAGTCCAGTCCTACAGAAAGAGTTAATTTTGTTGTTCAGAGGATGAGAGTCTGGACAATAAATCTTACCACTCCTTTCGACAAGCAGCTCTTCACAGCAAAATAAGTTCTCTGGCAGAGTTTTTGTTTTTCTGCTTGCTCTTAAATGCATTAAAACAGGTACTGCTCCCTGATGCTTTTTGGTTTTTCTTTCTTCTCCAAAGTTGTAAGAAGGCAGTCAAATACCTGTGTTCAGAGAATTCGGGACCAAACCTTTTAACTCCTTGAATAATGCTCACCTTCTGTTTTAGGAGATCGAAGTGGGTGGTGGCAGAAAAGCCATCATTATCTTCGTACCTGTTCCTCAGCTGAAATCCTTCCAGAAGATTCAGGTGCGGCTAGTTCGTGAGCTGGAGAAGAAATTCAGTGGAAAGCATGTGGTGTTCATTGCTCAGGTAAAAACACATAGAATTATTAAAATTCTGGTTTGAAGGAAGCCTTGGATGTCACGTAATCCAGCCCCACATGTGAATTTGCACTGTTACAAATATTACATCAGGCCAGTTGTGATTTCTATCTTGTTGATTTTTTTTGAACATTGAAGGACAAAGATGCCACAGCCTCTCTGGGTAACATGGTCTGGTGCTGCAGTACCCTTCTTGTCTTCTCATTTTAAGGTAGCAGTGATAGAATGCATGGTTTTTGTACCAAGAGGACGTGTAATGAATGTCCTGTGGATGGAAACTAAAATCAAATGTCAGGCAAGGCTATGTAAACCTGGAGATGTAAAAGTTGTTTTTGGAGGGGGATATCACTTTCTTGGTTTGACCTTCTTATTCCTTTATAAGCCTGAGAAAGAAATCTTGAAAGCAGTAGGGAGCAGATAATAGAGAAACACAGAATGGTAGTGGTTAGAAGGGACCTCAGAAGATCATCTAGTCCAAACCTCCTGCTAGAGCAAGATCACTTAGAGACATCACACAGAAACACATCCAGGTGGATTTTGTATGCCTCCAAAGGAGGAGACTCACAGCCTCTCTGGACAGTCTGTTTCAGTGCTTTCTTCACAGGAGAATTTCTACTTATGTTTCAATGAAATCTCCTGTATTCTAGTTTGTGCTCATTGAATCTTGTCCTGTCACTGGGGACCACTGAAAAGAGCCCAGCTGGATCCTCTTGACTTCCACCCTTTATATATATGATAAGTGTCAAGAAGATCCCTTCTCAGTCTTCTTTCCCAGGCTAAAGAATCCCAGTTCTTTGTCTTTCCTCATCAGGGACGTGTTCGAGTTCCCTCGTTGTCTTTGTGGCTCTGTGTTGGGCTCTCTCCAGGAGTTCCCTGTCTTTGAACTGAGGAGCCCAGAATTGGATACAGTACTCCCAAGCTGCACCAGAGAGGTTTAGGTTGGGTATTAGGAGGCATTTTGTCACAGAAAGGGTGATTAGACACTGGAATAGACTGCCCAGGGAGATGGTGGAGTTTCCATTCCTGGAGGTATTTAGGAAAAGATTTCATGTGGCACGATTTAGTTAATATCATGGTGTTAGGTTGTAGCCTGGACTTGATGATCTCTGAGGTCTTTTCCAGCCTCAATGATACTGTGAAGTGTGGACTCTCTAGGGGCAGAGAGCAAGGAGAAGCTGTTGATCACACTCTTTTAATGCATCCTGGGAGACCACTGGCTGCCTTGGCCACAAAAGCACATCACTGGCTCATGATTAACTTGTCCATTGGTACTCCAAGGACCTTCCTCACAGAGCTTCTTTCCAGCAGGTTAACCCCTCACCTGCAGTGGTGTAGGGATTTGTTCCTCCCCAGGTACAAGACACTACACTTGCCCTTGTTGAAGTTTTCCCTCTGCCCAGCTCTCCACTGTGTCCAGGCCTGCCTCAATGGCAGCATGGCCTGATGGGGATGTCAGCCACACTTTCCAGATTTTGTATCAGCAGACTTGCTGAGGGACCACTCTCCCTTCATCCAGGTTGTCGATGAAGATATTGAACAAGACCGGATCTAGTACTGATCCCTGGGGACCACCACTAGGTACAGGCCTCTGATCAGACACATATTAATAGCCTTACTACCCTCGAATAGTCTAAGCATGTAAAGTTCAAGTTAATAGGAGAGGAAGTTTAAAAACAGGCTTAAGTTTTGAATTTGTGGAAGAAGCTAAGCCATAAAAAGGTAATACATGGTTCTCTGGACAGCAGTGGAAATCTGTCTGGAGAGCAGAGTGTTGGTTGTTAGACTGAAGCTTTTTGTAGAAAATTCTTTTAACGTTTTAGCAATCAGAGCACCTTATCCTGAATCTGTGTGGAAGAAGACTTCTTTTGTTGAAGAGCCTCAGGCTCACCTAAACTAAGTGCTTGAGAATTCCCTGGTAGCTTAATCACATTTCAGAAGGCAGTGGGTGCAGTTTTTCTGCTCTAAGTGAAATGTTGCTTTTGAACATGATGGACCCAGTTTGGATTGTGAACACAGTCATATGGCTACAAATTCAGCTAAAATTTAGTTTTAAAACATCTACCATTTTAGAAAGAGAAGTAGAACATGTGTTTTACAGGTTCAGGCTGATGTATATACACCTTTAGATGCTGTTTTTGGAACAGATTACTTTTTAAATAGATTTTAGTCTGGATTGTGTAGTATTTTTCATGATGTGAAATAGCATTTAATCTCAGATGTCACTTAGCTGTCTGTAGGACTAAGGTAGTTTCCTGCTTCACACCAGAGTTTCCGTCTAACAGAAACTGTAAAGTTCTTTGAGATTCCTGTTCCCAAAGAAGTGTATTCAGATTGCTAATAAGACGGTAAACCAGGTTGGCTGTATTGGTGACGGAACGCTGGAACAGGCTGCCCAGAGCTTGTGGAGTCTCCTTCTCCGGAGAATTTTGAAACCCATCTGAATGTGTTCTGGGTGATTTGCTTAAGGTGATCCTGCTCTAGCAGAGGGGTTGGAATAGATGATTTTCAGAGGTCCCTTCCAACCTCTACCATGCTGTCTTTCTGTGTGTTGATGGAGAAGGAAGAGATTAAAAGAAACTTCTGGACTGAAAGGGTTCTCGAGGACTGGAAGAGGCTTTCTCAGGGAGGTAGTTCCATACCTGGAAGTGTTTCAAAGATAGATGTGGCGCTGAGAGGCCTGGTTTAGTGGAGACTTGGCAGAGTTAGAGAATGGATGGACTGAATTATTTTAAAGGTCTTTACCAACCAAAACGATGGTGTAAGTCTGAAGCTGCACCTGTAATTTATCTTCAAGTAATACCAGGTTCTAATGCTGATGTAGTTTTGGCCATACCTCCAGGATCTCTTTACAGTGCTTCATCCATCTGTTTCTAGCAGAAAAACAATATATATGTTTTAAGGTTGAGAGGATTTTCAGTTGTTTGTAAGCACCGGATGCTGACATGCCTTTTTTTTTTTTTTTTTTTTTTCTTTTCCCCAATGACTGTTAACAGAGAAGGATTCTGCCCAAGCCAACAAGAAAAAGCCGCACAAAAAACAAGCAGAAACGTCCCAGGAGGTGAGTAAATAATATTGTCTGTTTGACAGCCACCTCTGGTAACTGGCTGTAGCCAGATTTTAGCCAGCAATAGCTGGTGTGAGAAACCCCAGCCCCATCTCTGTTACTGCAGTCTGCTGGCAATTACTCGGTTTTTAAGCTGTAGGAAGAGCCACATCCAGATGATGTTTCAGACTCTAAAGAAGGCAGGGCTGGCACCCTGAAGGGATGCAGCAAGAGACAGTGCATGAGGAAGGATGTAGGTATGAGTAGTCTTTCTGGGTGTGAATTTGACATCAGCAGTCTAGTCATGTGGGTTATAGGGCCTCCCTGCTCGTCTAGTTTCTGTATTGCCTTTCATTGGTGTAACTGGCTGGGCAAATGAGGAGAGAGCAGTGGATGTTGTTTACGTCAACATCAGCAAGACTTTTGACGCCGTCTCCCAGAAATCTTAGGTGAGGTTAGGAAGTGTGGCTTAGATGATTGGGCAGTGAGGTGGACGGAAGACTGGCCAAAGGGTCAATTTGGAGGCTTGTAGTTAATGGTGTTCCCCCAGTGGTCAGTACTGGATGCAGTTCTGTTCAGTGCCTTCATCAACAAGTTGATGAAAGACAGGGCATGCTGATACAGAACTGGGAGGAACGACCAATACTCTGTTGGGCTGTGCTGCCATTCAGGCATACCTGGACAGGGTAGAAAGTTGGGCAGAGGGAAAACTCATGAAGGTCAACAAGGGCAAGTGCGGAGTCCTGCACCTGGGGAGGAATAACCACCTGCACCAGTACAGGTGAGTAGTTGGCCTTCTGGAAAGCAGCTCTGTGAAGAAGGATCTGGGAGTGCTGATGGGCAAGTTCACCATAAGCCAGCAGTGCGCCTTCATGGTCAAGGTGGCAAACAGTCTCCTGGGATACATTAAGAAGAGCATGGCCAGCAGGTTGAGGAAGCTTCTCTCTCTACTTCTTACCCCTCTGCCCCAGTGAAGCCTCATCCAGAGCACTATGTTCAGATGTGGGCTACCTAGTTCAAGAGGGACTGCTAAGTACTGGAAAGAGTCCAGTGGGAAGCTTTGAAAGTGCTGAGTGGACTGGAGCATCGCACTGATGAGGAAAGAAAGAGAAGCTCTTTAAACAGTGGAGGTCAATAAGATGAGCCTGAGTTGTTCTCAGTGGTGCCCAGGGAGAGGACTTGGGGCCATGGGCAGAAACTAGCACACAGGAGGTTTCACTGGAACATAAGGAAACATTTCTCTTCTTAGAGGGTGCTGGAGCACTCACTGGACCAGGCTTGCCAAGAGTGATTGTGGGGTGTCCTCTGGAGACTTCAGAAACCTGCTTGGAAGCATTCCTGTGCAGCCTGCTCTAAGTGAACCTGTTTTAGCACAGGGCTTGGACTTAGATGATCCCTGAAGGTCCCTTCCAACCTTCACAGTTACGTGATTGCTAGACAGTGGTGAGGTGTTGGAATAGGCTGCCCGGGGAGGTGGTGGAGTTGCAGTTTGGAGGTGTTTGCAAAATGTGTAGATATGGCACTTGAAGGCATGGTTTCATGGTCATGGTAGTTGGGTTAAGGTTGGACTTCATAATCTTAAAGGTCTCTTCCAGCCTTAGTGATGCTATGATTCTGTGATGTGGAACACTGTGTCCGTGGATGTCAGTGCCGCTTATCCAGACGTGTAGTCCACATCTTAATTTGTCTCCTTTATGACTTGCGGTGTGTTCCTGTAACTTATCTGTCTTGTCTTTTACTGTGCTATGAAAGCTTCAGTCGTGGGTTTTGGAGGCACAGTTGCATAGTGCTCACCTGGCTCCTTTTGGAGGACTCTGTTACAGTAAAACTAGTATTGCACAGTGGCTTTAGAAGTCAGAGTCTCTGTGTGTGGTCAAAATCGGTGCCACTTCCAGCGTGAAGGAAGGATAGTTGTGCAGGGCCATCCATTTTTTCAGTCTAGTGGTGGTGTAAGCATAGAAATGGACTACATTTGTCAACTTTGGGACATACCCTGTGTAGTTGGAGGTGTTTACACATTTAAACTCTTCCAAAGAGTTTGGCAATATTGCAGATGGGACAGCTTAATTCCAAATTAAGTAAAATCTTCCTTAAATGTATAGAAATAAAAGAAAGCTTTGGTGATGTTACAAAATGTTACAAAGCAACATGTGATCTAAAGGATCAGAAATCTGGGTCCTGACCCTTTGCCCTCATGCAGTTACTAAGTTAAGTTTCTCAGTGTAGAATTTAGCTTTTTTTTTCTTTTTTTTCTTTTTTGTGGGACCAATGGGAAACTATGGTATTGTCACGTCAAAACAATTGTGATACAAGTAGCAGTTGGGGGAGGAAAAAACCCAACACCCAAACATCACTGAGTTTTCAGCCAAAGCGTGTCGTGGAAGGCTTGAACTTCAGGAGACTGATGTGTTTTAACAATACAAATATGGCATTTCAGCCGTACGCTTACTGCAGTGCACGATGCCATCCTGGAAGACCTGGTCTTTCCCAGTGAAATTGTTGGCAAGAGAATCCGTGTCAAACTGGATGGCAGCAGGCTCATAAAAGTCCACTTGGACAAAGCACAACAGAACAATGTTGAACACAAGGTAAATAAACCAGCTTTGCTTTCTCCTGCAGGTTGGGGTGGCATTCTAACAAGTGCTAATGTGATAGAACACAAAGACTGCCTTTTGGCTTGTGGCAAGAGATGCTTCTGTTTGCATTTGGAGTAAGATGCTGGAGACAAGGCAAGATATTTTTGAACCAAAGCTCTAGTTTAACTTGCCGAAAGGCCTTTATTGTAAAGTTAGCTGTATGTGACACCTCCTAGTAAAGCAACCTGGTCCAGTAGGAGGTTTCTCTGCCAGTGGGTGATCCTTAAGCTCCCTTCCAACCCAAGCCATTCTGTACTTGTTCCTTCATGGGAGCAGACAGGGTTTTTTTGGGGCATTTTGTTTGTCTGTTTGGGGGTGTATTTATTTGGTTGGTTTTTTAAGTGAAGCACTTCGTTTTGACTTTAAACAGATGTGCTTGGTTCAGCCAAATCCCAATTCCCCATCACTTTGCTTTGGCTTTTTTTTTTTTTTTTTTTTTTTTTTNCTTACTTACCTCTCTGAGTCTCCCGTGGTTACACATCAAAAAGGTTCCAGATAATCTCCAGAAAACAGGGCATTTAAGCAGAAGATAGGTTACCCTAATTGGAATGACCAACCTTGAGAGCTGATTTCAAAGTGAAAATGCAGTAGGAAGTAGTGTGGTACCTGAAATAGGTTAACATAGCTTTACTTTCTTACACAGCCTGTATAAACAAGATTGTTTGTCTTCACAGGTGGAAACATTTTCTGGTGTCTACAAGAAGCTGACGGGCAAAGATGTGGTGTTTGAATTTCCAGAATTCCAGCTGTAAAGTGCAAAATATGGCTGAATAAAAAACTGTTCATATAACAGAGTAATTTCATTTACATTTTTAATAATAAGGGGGTTTAACGGGTTAATAGGATGAGTGGCATTTGTGTATTGAATCACACCAGTACTATAATGGTGTGACTCAGCCTCTTAGGTGGTTCTTGGTACTGTCACAACAGAACTCTGGACAAGAGTCCAAAGTCTTCTAAAAGAATTGGTACTGAGAAATAAGCATATTGAGATTCATCTTTTGGGGACAATATGAAGAATTGCTGAGAGCAGTGGGACTCCCTACGTTTTGCACATAAGAATACCAGTTGAAGACCCATGTGTTCCTGACACTGGAACCCTAAGTAGCAGGTGCTGTACGCTCTGAAACGTTCAAACTTCTTTTTCAGATGTCATTGCTCCACTTCTGGGACATATATCTGGGGAGATACAGCTTGAGATAACTGCTTTGTACCTAAAGTGCAGGTCCTGAGCTTATCTTTATTGAAAGGAAGTGGAGAGGTGTTTTCACTTTTAAGTGTTTGACTGTTGTTGGACAACACATGCAGAGGCTTTAGATACTGTGTTTGTTTTCAGAAATTGTATTGATCTGTCTCCATGTATTAGCAGTGTGTATGTCTAGATCATTGTTGAGGTAACCTTGCTCATGGTTAGTAACTGAAGGCAAGAAGAGGTGCCAGGGCGAAGAAAGGACTGCTGGAATGTCATGGAGGTGTCTGGAGAACAGGTCTTCCTTCAGCTGAGGGATCTGGGATTGTTCAGGCTGGAGAAAAGGAGGCTCAGAGGAGACCTTGCTCTCTACAACTACCTGAAAGGAGGTTGGAGCAAGGCAGATGTTGGTCTCTTCTCCAAAGGAACAAGTGATCCAGTGAAAGGAAGTGGCCTCAGGTTGCCCCAGGGGAGGTTTAGGTTGGATATGAGAAAAATGTCTTGACTAAGTAGGTTCTCAAAGACTAAGAGGCTGCCCAGGGAGGTGGTTGAATGTGCATCTCTAGAGGTGTTTCAAATATGCAGAAATGTGCTAAGGGACGTAGCTTAGCACCAGCCTTGGTGGAGTTAGATAATGGTTGGACTTGATGATCTTTAAGGACTTTTCCAAACAAAGCAATTCCTATGATTGTGGGGCGTTTTTTTGGGGTTTTTTAGATAGTGTTTTAACGTAAGTCAGTACACACTGAGCAATACAGGGACAGGTGGGGAAGGATTAGCTTGTGCCACAGCAGCTGAAGGCTGCATGACAGTGTCCTAAAACCACTGTGTTGTTGACTTAGGTCTGTGATTAGAAACATTTTCAGCAAGTAACGTGCTTTTTTCCAGCTCAGGGAGAAGCATTTAGTTCTGAGCAATTTGTATAGATTTAGTCCTTCATTGTGCTCAAAGTGCTTAATACAGAAAAAAACACCTAATTATGGAGACCACTTATTAGGTGGAGAGCAATGTAGGGAACAGCCTGTGTACCAGGAGCTCTTAATAACTTGTGTCTTCCTACCTGAGAGGAGATAAGAAGACAAGTGCCACTTACTGTGGGTCTTTGTATGTTTACTTCTTTTTTTCATTTCCTGTGGTTTTAATTGCTTCCTATTTGATACCTCTCTTCTTCAGTTGTGGAGACAGAAGAGGTTAAAACAAGTCCTGTGTTGCTTTTGAGTTGAAAGAGGTGGCCTACCCTAAACGTCTTGTGTCCCTAGAGTATAATTTTATTCCTTACTCCTCAACTATTGCTCATCTTGGATGATTCAGCAGGAGTGTATTTATCAACTTCCCTTAGAATTAGGTGAGGGGGAATGATAGGTATATAATAACCCCATTTCCCGGGGTGATCACAAAACATCTAGCAAGAATGGCAGAACTTCAGAATGTGGGGTTTTTAATTTTAAAAATGTGTACTGCTCAGGTTGAAAACCACCTCCCTAGTCACCCCAAAATAGTCTAGGCTCAAGTAAGATGTGTTACCAAGCTTCTTGCTACAGCAACCACACAGTAGCCTGTGCAAATAGATGTGTGGGTTGGAAGAAGTAGTCTTGGGAGCATTTGGAGATTTACCAGATGCTAACTACCTTTAGTTAGAGGTCGATGAGTCTGCTGGGGCTGTGTAACATCTGTGAGAAGAGGCCAATGCTCACAGCAGGCTTCAGTAGACCGCATTTTGCTTTTCATGGTGAAAGGTAACTCAGATTTGGTCTCTTCATAGCAATAAAAATGTCATTAGTGCTTCTAGTTTTGAAGCACTGGGAAAGGGTACGTGGGAGAAGAGAGCCCTAGTAAACTAAGTGTAAAGATGGCAAATGTTCCCAAGCATTGCCAGATGGCTATAGATCTTTCTTGGCTCTCATTGCAAGCCCTTTGAACTATATGAAATGCAAAGGCCCATGATGGCCCCGTGAGCAAATTATTTGACTGAAAGGATAATGCTGTCAAAGTCATTTATGGTGTTTACATCAGCTAAGCTGCAAGTAAAGGTGGATTTTTGTGGCCTAAAAATACCAGCCTGTGTGCTTTGCAAGAGACTTTAGTCCTAGTTTACCTTTATTGGCAGACTCCCTTGTGTGTTGGTGTCAGTGATGCAGTCAGACAACTCCCTCTGTCCCTTGACAAGCATATCAAGTGAATTCCTGCAATCTGGAAAGTCAGTTGATGCCATCTGGTCAAGTGCTAATGAGGCTGCTGGAATACTGGTGTCAAATGTTACACTAACCTAAATAGACTCCATAAGAGATGATGCTAGACTTTTCCTATGCCTTTCATGTGCTGGCACAACTGAACTCTGAACTCATGATGTCTCACAGCTGAACTGTGTCAAAAAGTGGTGGAGTGTTCTCTACCAAGACCCTGTGCAGCAGTGGTATGTGCATAGTGGCACTGTAAAGAGACAAGTTACGTTGTGTAGAGTGTGAAAAAGACTTAACTGTTTCCTGTAGAAACCCAAAATAAGAAAAAAGGGCTTTACATCTGTTAGGTGCTCTTGAGACTTGCACCTCACATTAGAACTTTCATTGTTTATTCCATGTGAATCCTTTCACAAGTCTTCAAATATTTTTGTCTGTGAGGAGAGTTGCTCCCTACCAATATTAGCTTTGTAAAGGTTTGTAGACGTGTCACAGTTCTAGTGTGGCAGAACTTGCTTGAAGTTTTGGGTGGTGCTTGGCCTGTCTTGTATTAATATGATAATTTGATCCATGATAATACCATGTCTGATATTAATCTTCCCTGAATGCAAGTGGGAGCACCTGGCAAGTTTTAATGGAGTGATCTTCACATCACGTGGTGTTTAAAGGAAATCTTGTCACTCCTGCAATGCAGAATGGAATAATCTTATTTCCTCTGCCATTGTTTTTCCCTATTATTTTTAAGTGGAATGACTAAGGTTAATTCTCTGTTGTATCTCAAAGCCAGAACAATGCTAAAGAGCTAGACCTCTTTCTCTTTGTGGGATGCACTTTCAAGTTCTCTCGTGGTGTATCAGAATGGCAAGGGGAAAAAAGGTACTGATTACAGAAAGTCCTGGAATCTTATAAAAAGAAGTCTCGTGGTTAGGCTGAAAGTGAGTTTTCCTGCCCTCCACTTGGTCCTTACTGCAGCATTGATCAGCGCTAGTGGTTGACCTCTGTGTAACGAAGAGACTTTGCTGTGCCTCTTGCTGCCTGAGAGTGCTTGTGTGAAACCCTGCCTTCTGCTGGGAACAAGAGAGGTGACATGAACATCTCTTTGTACTGGTACCCTGTTTCCTACAGAGAACTGCCTCTAAAAGATGGTATTTATATCTTGTGATCAAGAGGAGAAAGTTTGCTGGATTTCTTAGTCTGCAAGTTCAGGTATCCCTTTCTCTAGCCTCCAGTTAATTTTTTTTTTCTCTTGTCTGATTTCTTGTACCTTTTTTTTTTTTTTCCCAGGAAATATTAATTTTATCAGTAAGCAGTTGCTAATAGGTGTTGCTAAATGATAAACAGCTGATGCTTTTCATTGCTGAATATTGTGCTGATGTGTCTGGCCCAGTTTTGATCTATCCCTAAGAGTAGCAAATAAGTAATTGTGGTATTGGCACTTTTAATCTCATGGGAAAAATCTGATGGGAATGTTGCTGATAGCACTGGAACTTCTGTCAAACTAAGGGGAGAATTAGGGCCTTGTCATCATAGTGTATATGTAGTGCTGAGGGACATGGCTTAAGACTAGACTTGGTAGAGTTGGATAATGGTTGGGGCTCAATGATATTAGAGGTCTTTTCAAACCAAAATGATTCTGTGATCTTCTCCATAACATTTCAAAATAGTCCTTGTGTTTTTAAGTAGCCATTATGGTTAATCCTCTTACAGACACAAACATTAAAGCCGAGGTGGCTGGCCTAACTGGTGTGTCTTGGTGGGTCTCTAGGTTGTCCCTGTCTGTCCAGCAAGGGTGGCTGAAAGCCTTGTGAGTCAGCTTTTGAAGTGTTAGAGTTTCTCAGACTCAGGCTCTATTTCCCCCTTGAGTTCTGTTTCTGGCCTCAGTTACTTGCCTGTGTTTACAAGGAGAGTAGATACGTATGTAAATGAATGTTGCCTTTGCCATCATCTTCAAAGGCTTGGGCTGCAGTAATTTTCGTGCATTCTTTACATCAAACGTTTCTCTTGGCAAGTTGCTGCCAAGAGAGTGCTGCAAGGGCCAGATTCTGCTAATTGCCTTCTGCTTCCACTGAACTAACAGGGCTCATATGCATGAAAGTGATCTTTCAAATTAGAGGTGTGTGGTCCTTACCAGTTGTGCTCATGTGCTACCGTTTTGTCCTTTCTTTACTGGTGTAATCTGGAAGCGATCACCCATTCCTAACATTTTGTGACCATTTGGTGTGTATTAAAATGAAAGAGTTTAGAGCAATGGAGGAGGGTAGCTGGGTTCTAGCCCAGCATGGGAACAGAGTGGTTTAGGAGACATCTGCCTTTTGGAAGGTAACCCACAGTGAGTCCTGAGTGTGAGGCACCACTAGCTCTGCAGTGCTGCTATATCTGCAGCACTCGTTTTTGCCATCTTTGCCAGCAAAGCTACTCAGCTTGTATGGTGGTGTGGGCAGGCAAAGCAGGAGCTATGGTGGGGAAGGAGGTTTGCTGTGGAAGAGGATACAACATGTGAGCAAAGCAGAAAAGGTTTAATTGTGTCTCATCAACTTTTAATTGCAACCCCCACCACAGCATGAAGTCATCAGTGGGTTGCACCCTACACCGAGGGAATCAGCAGGGTAGTAAAGAAATGACAAGACACACACTCCTATTAGCACCTTTACCTACTATCACAGTCTAAAGCCTTTTTAGTGTCCTGATACTAACCTGCTCTTGAGACTGTAGAAAATAGAAATGAAGCTCCTCTCCTAGATCCTTGTTTACGGTATAATCAAACCCTAGCTGGAAAAACTGGGTGTGGAACAGTGACATGAGCAGGAGTGGGGACAGATGTTTCCAAGGTTTTTTGGGGTTTTTTTTTAAGAAGAAGCAGCTTATCAGGGCTACAGTCTTACAAATACAGCAGTTGTTCTTTAGAGGATATTAATTGGTGTAGTCATAAGGGGGGGTTCTGCTTCTAGCCGTGGAAGTTTGAAGCGAAGGCAGGGATGTCTATGGAAGTATAAACTGCTGCAACAGAGTGAGATGATCTCAAAATCCCACTTCCCACAATCAGCTGTCCTCATTACTGGTCTGCGTAAAATTATGTTTCATAGTGTGGTTTACCCAGGGTTCCAACTACACAAGATATTTAGAAAGAAGTCTAGAATTGTACATACCCCTTCCATTTGTTCAGAAAGTGATGTCAAAGTGTTCTTAAATAACAATCAAGGGGAAAATGAGACTGTCATATTAGGAGTGACTGAGGGAGCTGGGGTTGAACAAAAGAAAAAAGGAGGCTGAAGAGAGACCTTGCCTTCCTTAGTTCCCTGAAACGAGATTGGAGAAAGCCAGGTGTTGGTCTCTTCTTCAAATGAACAAGTGATCCGATGAGAGGAAATGGCCCCAGATTGCCCCAGGGGAGGTTTAGGTTGGATATGAGAAGAAATTCTTGGCTGAAAGGATTCTCAGAGAGTGGAACAGGCTGCCCAGGGAGGTGGTTGAACCCTCATCCCTGGAGGTATTTCAAATATGCAGAAATGTGCTGAGGAACCTGGTAGAAGTTTGGTAGAGGTACAGATATCTCTACCACCAGGCTTGGTAGAGGTAGATTATGGTTGGACTTGATGATCTTAAAAAACTTTTCCAAACAAATATTTCTATGATTATGTGAGAAAACAACCCCTCAGATTCTGTGAAGAAGCCTGCCATGGGGTTAATTTAGCCTTTCTGCTGTGGAATGTTGAGAGGCTCTCAAATGGTCGCATGTTTTAGTCAACACTACGACAGCCATTGCTAGAATGGGGACAGATTCAGTAAGGAGAAAGTGTGTTGATTGCCCACCTGGGATCCTCACAGTTATGCTGCATTTCATGTGTTTTCTTATTCACTGAAGCAAAGCAGGAAAAGTGCTATGCTGGGGCAGTGTGAACGCTGAATAGATGTAAATGGTTAAAAAGGGGTTCTCTGCTAGAGGGGAGGAGGGGAAAGTAAGAGTGCATTCCCAAAAAAGTACATTCCCAAAATAAAAAGCTTACATCATGGACCTCTTCAGCTTTCCCACACTTCTTTCCTAATTATTGTCCTGCAGGACAGCTGATCTATTTCAAACAGGAAGCTGTTTACAGATAACACTTGCAACTGTTTTGTCTGATTTGTTGAACTGTCGAAAAGCAAAAGACAACCTCTTCTCAAATTAAAAACTGTCAGACTTCTGTAAACAGCAGCAATGAGGTTCATCTGGGCAGTGTCCCTGCAGGCACAGATAGTCTTGCAGTTCCCATTTTCTCAGCAGCCATAAGGTAAGAAACTTTTAATACTTACAGTCTTTAGAAGGGAAGGAAAAAGCCTGGATGTTTGATAGGGAGGCTGCCTTGTAAATGGCAAAATGTGACTGATGAGCCCCAAATAGCAGGGGAAGGTAAAGGAAATAGATCTGTGTTCTATCAGATAATGTTAGATCTTTGGGTTGAAAAGAAGGCACATGGGTTAGATCACTGAATTCCTGTTCAGTGGGGAGTTTGTCTTTACAGCACATGAATGCCATTGGAAGGGCTTGCTTGGAGTAGGGAAGGACAAAGCAGTACATTAATTTTAACTTCACCAATGATTAGTTCATTAATTAACTGCAATGAGTTTTATAATTCCTGGTAACAGACACTACCACTTTAATTCTGGGAGTGCTAAGTGCTTTTCTCCATCCTGCTGCTTTTATTCTTAAGTGGCTGCTTTCTGCTTTAAAAAGTTTTTTAAGATGTCTGCAAACCAGAATCTGAAGACTGACACTGCAGAAGTGAATCGGATTACAGAAGATCCAGTAAGGGCTGCAGTCATGCCATGGGATAACTAAGAGCAGACTCAGTGAAAAACAAATTAAGTTGGGAGTAGTAATACACAAAATGTATGTATTTATGTATATAGTTAAGGGTGTCTAAAGTTACAAAATCTTGCTCTAAATGATCTGGAATGTGAGAGCAAGCTGTGCTTCAGTGGCTGGAAGGCTACATGCCTTCTTTTCCATCATGAGGTATGAACAACAGAATTCATAAAGGGACTTGAGAGCTTCCATTCTGACCTCTGTGCTTAGAAACATATGTGCTCAGCAAAACCAAACCGTTGGAAAAATGGAATACCCAACTTCACTTGCCCTACAGTGGAACAGAGAGACTCTCGAGTGGAACTACTGCAGCTTTGATCCTTGGGTACTGAAAGACCAAAAAATGTAGCAAATGTACACTGCTACCCTGTTTCCCTCTGGAGGGAAATATCTGGTGAGATATTTCATCTCTATATCATTGTCCACATGATCTTCTACGTTTAAGGTCTCATAACGGATTTGTGATAACTTGTTAGACATAGCCCTAAAGTTATGCTACTGATGTGGTGTAGCAAGGTACATAGATGTTGCAGACAAGAAGTAACATTTCTAAATTCCTTTTAAAAATGCTTGGGCTATCAGAAAAATCTTGGATGTATCCGTTAAAGTTGCATTATTGCTTTAATTAATATGTGAAAGAGAATATGCAACTTAATAGTCAAAATGGCATTTAAGCATGATGTAGTCCTGTGGTCAGCAGAGAACTGCACTGTGGAAGCAGCAGCAATCTGTGTAGCTTATAAATTCTAAATTATGTTGAAGGCCATTTTTTCTGATTGTTTATGAGTGATTTTTACACTATTTATAAAGCTCTTACTTAGGTATCCTCAGGGCTGTCTGAAAACTCTTGAACCAGAATCCATTTGAAGTAGGAAATCTTTTGGTAAAGTAGCTTTTTAAAGAAAAGTATCTGTTTTCTGGAGTAGGTTAGGGTTTTGGGGTTTTTTTGTGGGTTTTTTTTTCTTTTTTTTCTTTTTTTTCCAAAGTATTTTGGCTGAAAACCAGAAGAGTTTAGCAAAAGACATTCTCATGGTTTCTCCTGGGAAGTGTAGTTTGTGCTTTGCATTTCACTGCTGGCTGAACTTCACAGCTGAACCATTTTTCCCATACTCATGTAGTCGAGGCCTCACTGTTTTCATATCCCTTGATTTATTGGGATGTATTTTGGGAGAGGTGGTCTAGTGAAGGACTCACAGACAAGGCTCATAAAGCATCAAAGCTTCTCTGGTTCCTGGTCAGTAATTAGCTGGCAGCTTCTTAGCTAAAGCAGTTCTTTGTGGCTTGCACAGGAGCCAACAATCTTGTTTGTGTGCTGGGAGAGTAGGACCCTTCAAGAAGACTTGATATGTCAGTAGAAGGCCTTTTGATGTTTTTAACTTTGCAAGCACCCATACAAAGGAGAGAACATGTGAAAAGGTTTCTAAGGCTTTGTCGGTGCTTCTGCCAACTTACAAGGCAAAAGTGCTCCAGCGTTTGGAACTGAAAGTTGCAAGGGACTGTGGCTGGATGTTAAGAGCTAAGTAAACTCTTAAATCCAGAGGAAAACAAGGTACTAAGAACCTGAAGATTTTGAAAGAGGACCTTTGAAAATCCAGCAAAGTCTCATCTTGCCCACCTAAGTGCCTCTTCAGAAAAATCTAGTCCTGAGTGATTTGCCTGCGGTTTTCTGCAGTTGTCTTTGACAAATAGAGCACTGTTACCCAGCTGCCATGTGATACTCTACTGCCAGGTGCGCTTGCCTGGGAAGCAGATCTGCATGCAGACCCTCCACCTGCTGGAAAGGTGCTGTTGTTATTAACCAACACTATCATTTGGAAGTTAGACTGCTGAATGAGACTATGTCCATGTCTCTTAAGACAGTTTCTGGTGTTGGAACTGCTTAGATTTAAATATATTTTTTTATATATATATATACACACACATATATATATTAAAAAGAGAAAGCCCTAACCAGTCCCAGGAAGTCTATTCCATTGAGGTGAGCTCTTGCTCTTGCTAGTTGGCGAGGGAGGCATCTCCCCACCATGTTTTGGGCAGAACAGCAGTGCTTTTTATTAATCATAGTTCTTAACAGTGTACATAGAGGAGACTGAAGGAATTTGGATGGCTTTCCTTGATAGGCATAAACTGGGTAGATGGGAGAGTAGCATTTTGTTGCTGTATTCAGGCAAAACATTGGCCATCTCTGGACTATGCAGTAAGAAAAGCTTAGGCACCCAAGTAAGTTTTCTGACAAAACCACAGACACCTCCTGCCTCTGAAGGTGGCCAAAGTGTTGAAAGATGGTTTTGGGTGCTTCATTTTGACTTGTATGAAGACACAGTTACGGATTCAGTAGCAGCATTGCCAGTGTTTACTTAAGCAGACTTGAGGGTTGAAGAATGGAGGGGCAAAAGAAGGAGAGTGGGAAAGGAAACTGTTCAGCTGTGGCTGAAGCGGAGACCTTGAAGAACGAAGTTGTATCCATACAACTTCAGGTTGTATGGTTCAGGTTCCTGATGCTCACCATGGTTTGGTCTTAAACATGGCTCACTGTGGTTATTGTGGTCTTGGTCCTGTTATTATGGACTTGCTAACTGCAGAACAGTTAATAAATCCTACAGATAGCACTCTTAAGATTTTCAGGTTTTATTATTTTTTTTCCCCAGGCATAGTTGTGATCCCTCCAGTTTCTTCTGTGCTGGTGTTGATTTTAGCAGATATTGAACTTTGCATGTGTTTATTCATCTTTAGTGGACTTCTTAGAAAGTAACCTCTGGACCTCTAAGAAAACAGAGTCGGGTTAATTTGATCTCCCTCTGGTCTGAGTGTTAGAAGTAGTCTTCTGGGTTCTGTGCTATGAGGACTTGACAACAAAGCTTACATGAGATAGTCCTTGGCTGGCTGAAGAATACACACTGCATAGGGACTGAAAGCTTCATAAATTGATCACTTTCAACAAAGAAGGCACCAAAATAACTTCTGCACATTTATAAAGGCTTCACAAGCTCTTACTTGTTTAAATGTCTTGTACGCCAAAGGCTGTTGATTGTGTCAAGACAAGAAAGCATCAAAGTTTTTGTAAGGACATTATAAAATATACTAACTAGGATTTTAGGATTATCAGAGAAGGATTATAAAAAATCATCTAATTTTGAAGAATTAAAGAGCTTTAAATAATACATGAAGGAACTGGCAATGTTAGGTGATGTAATTATGGCCATCAAAACAGAAACATCAGAGAAGAGTGTAATGAAGGCACAGGAAACAGCAAAAAAATGTCATGTGCAGGAAAAAAAATAATTGTTGAGCTCTCTTGTCAGGGTGATGTTAATGAGAAAACAGGTTGACTGGTTGGTGGAGATATCTGCAGCAGATGTGAAGGAAGTGTGTGGCAGGGCAAAAGAAGTGCTACTCACGCATGCCATGGAGACTTCAGGGTGGTAGACCTCTGTCAGCAGCATCTGCAAATGCCTTTGCAAGGTTTCTCCCTGGTTGTGCAGTGAACTTATAGTTTGAAGCCAGTGCAGAGATGAGGTGAGATGCTGTCAGCTAAAAAAGCTCTTTATTAGAGATTTTTTTTTTCCTTTGCTAATTTAATAGTTGGACTCTGATCTTAGAGGTCTTCTCCAACCAAAACAATTATATGATTCTATAACTTCATATTAGAATTGCCTTTCATGTAGGTGCAGAGTGCCAAAAACTCGATAGTATCTCTACTTTCTTTTTTGTGACTCTTATATCAAACCTTCATGAATGCATGAACTTACAACAGGAGCTGTAAGGAGCTTAAATAGCTCAAAATTAATTTGCAACCCTTAGACAATGAACAGAGCTCATTCCTAATTCTGAACAACGTCATCATAAATGTTAAATCTTCAAGGAGGAAGTAGAAATCTTACTTTTTCAGTACCATCTTCAGATTTTCAAGGGTAGCGTTACAGAACCACAAAATGATGGAAAGGACCTCTGAAGATTGAGTTCAATCCCACTGCCAGAGCAGGTCACCTAAAGCAGATCACATAGGAGTACCTCCAGGTGGGTCTTGAAAGTCTCCAGAGACGGAGATTCTACCACTTCTTCAGGAAGCCTGTTCCAGTGCTCTGCCACCCTCAAAGAAAAGAAGTTCCTTCTCACGTTTAGGTAGAACTTTCTATGTTTAACTTTATGCCCATTACCTCTTACCCTGTCACTGGGGACCACTAAGAAGAGTCTGACCCCATCTTCTTGATACCCACCCCTAAGATACTTTTAAGCATTACAAAGATCCCTCCTTTGGCTTCTTCTCTTCAGGCTAAACACTCCCAGCTCTCTCAGCCTTACCTTATATGATAGGTGTTCCAGTCCCCTAATCATCTTAGTGGCCCTGTGCTGGACTGTCTCTAGTAGCTCTTTGTCCTTCTTGAGCTGGAGATGTCAAGAACTGGACACAATGCTGCAGGTGAGGCCTCACCAGCACAGCCAAGAAGGCCAACAGCATCCTGGCCTGGAACAGAATAGTGTGACCAGTAGGATCAGCAAAGTGATTGTCTCCCCTGTACCCAGCATTGGTGAGGCCACACCTTAAGTCCTGGATTCACTTTTGGGGCCCTTACTATAAGAAAGACATTGAGATGCTAGACCAGGTCCAGAGAAGGGCAACAAAGCTAGTGAAGGGTCTGGATGACACATCTTAAGAGGGGCAGCTGAGGGAACTGGGATTGTTTGGTCTTGAGAAGAGGAGGCTGAAGGGAGACCTTTTCACTGTTCTACCTGCTGCTCTCTGAAGTCACAGTTCTTATGAAAAGACTGTCAAAAGCATCTCTCATCTGCATGTGGTTACTTGCACTTTCTCAGTGAATTAAAATATTTGTTGTCCAGTATGTGTACATAGGAAAGAATTTCAAATGTGTATGCTGTGGTGTGTGTGTATATATAGGAGCTGCTCTGGGAAGCGTTTTGCCACTGAAAGATACTATTTCTGCTGGTTTCTGTGACTGTTGCTAAAGATAGAGACCGAGTGTCTGCTGTGCCATACTAGTTGGAGAATATTTTGACTGCTATATCTTTGTGTGTGCTTTCTATTAAGTCACATCAGACCCTTGCAACAAGTTGCATTTTGCTTCTGTACCAGTTCTATGTATCAGCCACTATCTTCTCTTAATCTGGGGAGCCACTTTGGTAGTTTCACCATCCTTTCGTCTTTTCTGCCTTGTCTGCAGTAGGAAAGATGTTTGAGGGCTCAAAGAGTGGAAGTGCATTGTATAGCGCCATTGTTCAAGTTCACCCTTCACTTGCCCAGTGTAGATATGTGCCTGTATTTCCTGTAAGGCTTGCATTTTAGGCTCTTAATTTTTCTCCTACGTTGAGGCTTGGACAATTTACTGAAGCTATTGCTGGTCTCTGTTTCACCAATATAACTTATTTCCCTCCTTTTCTCAGCCTGCTGGGAGCCCATGAGGAAGTTTCAGCAGAGGATCACATGCAGAGTGTTGTTTGCTCCCTGCAGATCCCCAGCCTGAGAATAAAAAACAACTTTTTCTTTTTTTTTCCCTCATGGTTGAAATTGCATTGGCACTGCCCCAGTTCAAATGCAAGATCTGCTTATGTACCATGATGTTTTGTTATATTAAGGATATCATTCCGAGAAGTGTTTCCTTGTCATTTGAGGATAACACTCTTGGATCGTTTCCATGACTCTTGGAAGTTTGCATGCTACTGCAAAATGCTCCATGTTGTTGCATGCTTTCTGTCTTTCACTGGATATTGTTTTTCCATTTCAGCCTGGTATTTTGACATATCTTTCTTCCTTTTAGAATGTTCCCATTCTAATTATGTGCCCTTTGTTGTTTTACTGGGTTTGTTATTTTGTTGGATTCTTTTTCCCCTGGTGAATTTAGTCCCTTTAATTCTTTCACTTTACACATCTTTCTGTTTTCTGCATGCTGCTGGCACACGAGGGCACAGTTTTGTAGCACATCAAAGCACAGATGCTGCCAAGAGCACTTTCTTCCCTGGCTGGAAACACTTTTCACAGGAGTGATGGCCATGTTATCATCACCAGGAACCAGGGAACTAAATCAACTGCAAAATAACACTGTGAAAAGAACAGCTCTCCGCTGAGGTAGTAGCCTGTGCTAGCTCATGATGGCATCTGCTGGTGGTTGGTGACAATACAGGAAAGGTCAGGGTGCATTAAGGCTGCATTAGGGAAGCCAGGTTGCTGGTAGCCCTCTCACAGATTGGTTTAGCTAATTGGTGATGGTGGGATTCCCTTCCCTTCACTTCACATGCATATAAGGCCAGCCTCCCCTGGAAGGTGGTTGAATCCCCATTCTTTAAGGTGAAGAGGCAGAGATGTGGTGCTGAAGGACACAGTTTAGCAGTAGACTGTGTGGTGTTAAATTATGGTTGGACTTGATGATCTTAAAGATCTTTTCCAACCAAAACGTTTCTATGATTCGACATAAATCTATATTTGGGCAATGAATAGGTACCTCCAAAGTCAACTACTTGTTCTCTTTTAAGATGGAATGACTCCCCCATGCTGGTGTGCCTTGGTTGTACAGGAAGCTCAGGGTGCTTTTCTCAGACAGAGCACCGAAGGTAGAAAGGCTAAATCTCATCTGAGTCTGCCTATAACTTCTGCTAGCTTATGATCTGAGTCTAAACAAAGTTCTCCTGATAAATTGCCATCTCCTAATGCCAGCTATACCATGTCTTGTGGCTCACTTTTTGAGGAGTGATACTTGTAGCTCTGGGAAGGACTGGGCAGCAGTCCTTTACTCTTGGAAACTTTGTGGAATGTAGATGTGAAAAAGTGGGGGGTGGGGGGGAAGCTGTTTTAGGTGTGGATTTGTTCTCCTTGGTGAGGAGTAGGGTACTGGGGCAACCAGAAGCAAACCTCTTTCTCGTCTGCTTGCCCTTGGGTATCGTGCCATCTCTCCCACTGTACTTTCTCTGCTACTCTACCCTGGTCAGACCTTGCTGGGTAGTTTTTCTGCTTTGTGTTTCTCCTTCTACATCCTGTGTCTCTTCTCTTTATTCTTTCTCTAGTCTGGTAAACAGCTTTGCTTAGACTTTGTCTTCTATCTGAGCACTTCTGACCTGTCCATGTGTTTAATGTGAATCAGCTCACTTACGGTGTCTATCCCTTGGGAGCAATTACGCTCCTGGGGAACTGGAGCTGTGGGTTCAAATAATTTTTAAGTTAAGGATTTTCCATAGCTGGGACATTTTACCTTTTGGATCAGTATTTGAGTGGCATTTCTTTTGTGCAAAAGGCATGTGTCACTGCTGGCATGTCTGGAGTGTTGAGACCTTGATAGACCTCTCTGCCTCTTCTAGCTCCAAGAACATAGCTGCAGGACCAGGACCAGGCCTCTCAGTTAAGTTTGCCATTTAAACCTGTCCAGCATCCTGAAGAAGATAACTGCCAGGCCCACTTCTAAGTACCTGGAAGGTGAAAACATGTTGGAAAGCATAAGCTAATTGACCAGTAAGAAATATCCCACAAACATACCAAATACTTCATCCAGAAGTGGGGGATGAAGAGTGATGCTGTAAGGTTTCAGAAATAGGGTGACAAAAGCATATGTAAATAATCTGTATTTGTTTATGTGAATAACGGTACCCTGCAGTGATTTCCACATTATTTGCTGGTTTTTGGTCAGTCCTTGGTGGTGTAGGTCCTACAGATGGCTGTGTGAGGACAGTGTCAGGTTCTCATGTGGATGTTTTACAGGAGCAGAGCAGAACTAAGTTTTAGAAGAGCTGACACCTGTATGTCAGCCCCATATTCTTTATTTGTTTGGGGGTTCACAGCATGTTAGGGGTTGGAAGGGACCCAAAGAGATTGAGTCCAACCCCACTGCCAGAGCAGGACCATACAATCTACCTCAGGTCACAGAGGAACACATCCAGACAGGCCTTGAAAGTCTCTAGAGAAGGAGACTCCACAACCTCTCTGGGGAGCCTGTTGCAGTGCTCTGTGACCCTTACAGTAAAGAAGTTCCCCCTTGCGTTGAGGTGGAACCTCCTGTGCTGTAACTTGCATCCATTGCTCCTTGTCCTATGACAGGGAGCAAGTGAGCAGAGCCTGTCCCTCCTCTCCTGGTACCCAGCCTTCAGGGTTCAGACTGAAGAGTCAGGGGACACTTTCTAGCAGCCTTCTAATATTTGGAGGAGGTCTACAGGAGAGCTTGGGAGGGTCTGTTTAGCAGAGTGTGTAGCATTAGGACAAGGGGTAATTGTTTCTGACTAGAGCAGGGTAGATCTAGGTTAAATAAGGAGTGAGCTCTTCACAAGGAGGGTAGCGAAATACTGGCGCAGGGAGCTCAGAGGTGTGGTGGAGGCCTCACCCCTGGAGACATTCAAGGTCAGGCTTGATGTAGCACTGATCAGCCTGATCTGGTTGGAGATGTCCTTGCTCAGGGGGTTGGACAAGATGACCTTTGAAGGGTCCCTTCCAACCTTATGCAGTCGAATGTTCTATGATATATCAAGGATGTCACCTAAAAACAAAGACTTTCTCTGAACTACAGCTGCAAGCGAGGCTAGGACGGATTTTTGTTATTTAATTGGGACTTCAGTTAAAACATTACAGAAGATCTTGTGCAGCATTTTTACTTTCTCTGACCAACATTTTACACAAAGATAAAATTCTACCGGGGTTAATCCTGTACCATCTAAGAAGCCATACAGTGCTATCACGGGAGACTTGGCACTTGGGTCCCATCACCTTTTAGCTATAGGGTTTGAAAAGATACTTGCCCCTTTCTGTCACTGTTTTCATCTCACTCCTGATTTTATCTTTTCAGCACAGATGACAGTGAGCTAATTCCGATACAAACTCATTGACTTCAGTAGAGCTACATCAGAAAGAAATTTGTCTCAATTTTTAGAAACATCCTTCTTGACGAAAAGTGAGGCTGCTGCTCTTACCTGACAAGGGCACCTGCCTTGTATAGTCAGGACTAATAGTCCCTGACACCTCACAAACATCAGCTGAGGAAATAGCTCTGTTGAGCCAGACTTAAGTGTACTTTGGGGAGTAATCAATTACTTCCTATCAGTTTCTTAGGCAATGATAGCTTCCCATCAGCTCAGACACAGTCTTTTGTCCTCTGCAGCAAACCATATTGTTCTTGAGCATCACTGGGACCTGAAATGTGTTACATGTCTCTGCTTTATGCTACCCCATGCTCCATAGATTTCACAGAGACTTTGTAGTTGTAGCAGTTATGGTCCTTATTTCTGCAATTCTATGATAATAAGATGCAGAGTTGTTTTTTTTCTTTAATATCTTTCAAGCCTGTTGCTTTAACCTTTAAATCAACATGTAGACGGCTTCAGAGGCTTCAGTGTTATGAAAATTGCCATCCATTGTTTAAGCAGCTTTATCACTGATTATGGCTTTTACATTCCACCTAAAAGTAATGCATGAAGAAGCTCAGAGAACAGACGAGAAAATGCTTAGATAAAATAAGTGTGGTTACACAAAACACCTGTAGGTTAGGAGGATCAGCAAGGCTGTAGTGGAGAAAGAAGAGGTCAGTGACACAGGTTTCACCTCCAGTGTGAAAGATACCTTCTCCAGGGAATGATCCTCAGCCCTTGGGACAAGGGTTGAAAAACAGCTTGGATGCACAATGCTGGAGACTTGCCCCTTCTACCTCTCCTTGCTTGGCTTTGGGGCCCTCACTACAAGAAAGACATTGACATGCTAGAGCAGATACAGAGGAGGGCAAATGTGGCTGTGGTCTTGCCTCTACAACACCCTGAAAGGCGATTGTAGTGAACTGTGCTTTGGTCTCTTCTCCCTGGTAACAAGTGACAGGATGAGAAGATGGCCCTAAGTTGCACCAGGGAAGGTTAGGTTGGAAATAAGAAGAAACTTCTTGACTGAAAAGGTTGTCAAGGAATGGAACAGGCTGCCCAGGACATCCATGGAGGTGTTTCAAAGATGTGGAGGTATGGTGCAGAGGGGCATGGTTTAGCACCAGGCTTGATGTAGTTAGATAATCATTGGACTCAATGGTCTTTTCTAACTAAAATGGTGATGCGATTCTATGAAACATACTCCTGATCTGCAATCATGAGTTACCCTTTTAGTCCTGGAATTTAAATGTTTTGGAGGTGGGGGAGGTTGGGTTTGCTAAAAATAGTTGCAATAGCGTGAGGTCCGCACCACAGCCCACAGTGCACCACGTGTGGTGTGCTGCATTCATGAGGATGCAGCTTGGGGTTTGCCAGGGTGTTTGAGGAGACATAGGTTGCCAGATGAGTTCTGAGAGGTGTCAGGATGTGAATGGCAAGGACTTGAAAAGTCAGAGGAGTGAAAATTGTTGAAAGCTGTTGATGTGTCTGTAGCACTGATAGGGAAAATCACCCACCAAATGTGGCTGTAGCCTTGCAGACTTGGGCACATGTCCACAACAGGAGCACGCTCAAATCACAGTACAGGTGATGCAGCTCAAATCTCTGAGAATGAGGTATAGTTTGAAAAACAACTCAGCAATTGTGAAATACAGTCAGCTCAAAGAGGAGTCCAATAGGATTATATACAGGATAGAAACTGCTGAAGGGTCTGGAGAACAGGAGTATGTGAGGAATGGCTGAAGGAACTGGATTTTTTTTTTTTTTTTTAAGTCTGGAGAAAACAAGGCTAAGGAGAGACCTCCTCGCTCTCTACAACCTCCTGAAAGGAAGTTTGAGCCAGGTTAGTTTTGGTCTCTTTTCCCAGGGAACTGGAGATAGAATGAGAGGAAATGGCCTCCAGCTGCACCAGGAGAGATTTACACTGGATATTAGCAAAAAATTATTTTCTGAAAGAGTGGTCAGGCATTGGAACAGGCTGCCCAGGGAGGTGGTGGAGTCACCATCACTACAGGTGTTCAGAAAATGTGTAGACATAGCACTTGGGACATTGTTTAGTGGACATGGTAGTTTTGGCTTGATAGCTGGGCTTGATGATCTTAGGAATCTTTTCCAACCTTAATGATTCTAGGATTACAGCTGTGCTGTAGCTGTTGCCTGGCTAAGCATTAACTCGAGTGAACATAATTTTCCTTCTGTATTTCTCAGCCATTTGAATTCAGCTAGGCAGATCGTTTGTGTTGCTGCATCTAGGGCCAAAATAATGGCATGCAATAAGCCACCAAGCCCTGTGGAGCAGCTGCTGGCAGATGCAGGGTCTTCATGCAGGAGGTTTTTGCATCTGCAAGCTTTCCATCCGCAGCTTGAAAGGGGTAGTGGAGGAGCTCAGGGAATGCTGGGTGCCAGCTGGCCTCGACTGTCCCACAGTGATTTTGAGCAAGCCTGTGGTGCCTTGGGGATTCTCTGACCTCTCAAGGATTTGTCACTTGAAGCTTGGCTTAATAAGCCTCTTTTCTCTTGGCAGCTGAGGTAGATTCCCTAAAGCTGACAGACCTCAAAAGTTCTTATGAAATTAATGTGCTGGTTGCATTGGTATGTTTCTATTCCTGATGGGAATAGAGGCCATTTGCTACTTTATTATTAATTTTTAAAGGAAAAGCTACTTAAATGCTGCTGTTTCTTCCTCCTCATTTTTTTTCCCAAAGCTTTCAGCTTACACTAATTTAATGACCACTGCTATAAGGGAAGTGTGTTTCTGTCCACACATAAGCGTAGACAGAAAATATTCATGTATTTACAAGGGGTGACCATCTGTGGGCTTCTCTTTGGCATTGGTTTTGCCCACGTTGAAGATACACCAAATATCAGGGTTAAAACTGTGCTGGGAAAAGGCAAGCTGGAACCTTTTCCTGAGGACCTGTTTCAGTGTGATTTAATTTTCTAAATGCCTTTTTGTCTCTGGGTCTGAAAGGACTTGAAGGCAGGTCAGAAAGGCAAGGAATTTTCCAAGATTTTACAATGAAAGGCACTGCTGTAACACATACCTGGAGATCAAAGCCCTGTTTCAATCACATAAGGCAATTTTAGCTGCAGAGGAGAAGGGTTATTTTTAAAGCAGGAAAAGATGGAGTAAGCGATATCCAAAGTGGTTTTGGTTTGATTTCTTCTGCTAATGTGTCTCTTTACTGCAACTGCAGACTCTATGAAGTATTTAATCTGTGACCTCTTCAGAGATTTCCTTTGCTGGTGGCTCTTCTCAGACCAAAGTAATTTCCTGAGAATTCACACAAGTCTGGGTGTGGTGACCTGGCTGACACTGAGATGCTCAGTTTTCTAGAACAAGCCCTTTTTCTCTGCAAGCTAAGCCGTCAAATTGCTGGATATCAGGAGAAGTGTCTTTACTGCAAGAATGGCCAGGCATTGGAACAGGCTGCCTAGGGAGGTGGTGGGGTCACCATCCCTGGAGGTGTTCCAAAAAACACATCAATATGGTACTCTGGGACATGGCTTAGTGGGCGTGGTGGTGTTGGGTTGACAGTTGGACTTGGTGATCTTAAAGGTTCTTTCCAACTGAAACATTTTTATGATTGTGAGGTGGGGTGAGGTGCAACCCCTGTGTCTCTCAGACTTGTAAACCCTGCAGCAGGAGCAGACAAGGGGGAATGTGATGAAGCTTTGTTGTAGGTTTTGTTTCCCCCAGAAACAGCTTCCTTTCTGGCTGCTGAACAGAGCCACCAAGCAGCCCTGAGAGTTCTCTGCCTGTCTCATCTCAGAGCTCTGTATGAGTTTGCAAAGGCATATTAATATTTAACATACCTGTAGGCTTTGATCTTTCAGTTGTAGTTTGGATACATCTAAAAAACCTCATGAAATGCAACCAGAGGAGGTGTTACTGCCATTTTATTCACTAATGCAGAAATGGGAACACCCTCCCAATTTCAATTCCTTCATACATCTCAGGCTGCTTCATTTCCTTCTCTGCTTCATCTGTCAAGAATCTGTATCGGAGCCTGCTGAGTGCTCGTGCTGAAACTGCCTCGTTTCCAGACTCTCATCTGTGAACCACTTGATTTGAAACTCCCTGAAAAGGGGTTGTAGAAGGGTGGGATTTGGTCTCTTCTCCCAAGAAACTGAAAATAAAATGAGAGGAAATGGCCTCAAGTTGCACCAGAGGAGGTTTAGATAGGATATTAGGAAAAATACTGTTTACTGAAAGAGTAGTCAGTCATTGGAACAGGCTGCCTAGAGAGGTGGTGGAGTCGCCATCCCTGGAGGTGTTAAAAAAATGTGTACATATGGGGCTTTGGAACATGGTTTAATGGGCATGATGGTGTTGGGTTGACAGGTGGATTTAATGGTCTTAGAGGTCTCTTCCAACCAAAATGATTCTATGATTCTCTTTTGTTTGCTGTTGTGAATCATAGGTTTAGCAAATAGAGGCAGGACCATCCACTGTGGATACCACAAGCTCCTCGAGGCCACAAAGTATAGCAAAAGGTAATAGCTTGTACCCTGTGGTTAGGAATCTGTTTCTGGGCATGTAGGGACATGTGCATTAAGCTTGAGTCTGAAGTCACTTGCTTGGTTTGGACGTGAGGACAGTGCTATCAGAGATCTGTGATACTGCAAAACCATGTCAAGGATGTTGTTCAGTTGTTGGTATAACCTTAGGGAATAGTTGTACGTGGCCAGTTACTTGTTGTTCAGGCTGACTCTGTGTGCAGTAGCCCAAGACAGCAGTGAACAGCAGCACAGCAAATCTGCCACTAAAGCAACCCTTCTGCAGGCTTTCACCTCAGGCTATAGGGTAGCAATACCAGGTGCTAGCACTAAGTCCTGTCAGTCCACCTCAGCCCTGCTCTGAGGCAGTAAGATTGCTCAGTAATGCCCTCTGGCAATGCCAGAAAAGAGTCTGTGCAGCTCCAAAAGGACGGGAGCACCTCTCCTGCCAGGACAGGCTATGAGTGTTGGGACTTTTCAGCCTGGAGAAGAGAAGTCTTTGATGAGACCTTGTAGTAGCCTTCCAGTATCTGAAGGGAGCCTACAGGAAGGCTGGGGAGGGACTATTTACAGGGTCTTTTAATGACAGGATGAGGGGTAATGGGTTTAAACTGGCAGAGAGGAGATTTACATGGGATGTTAGGAAGAAGCTCTTTACAGTGAGGGTGGTGAAACACTGGAGCAGGTTGCCCAGGGAGGTTGTGTCTGCTCCCTCCCTGGATGTGTTCAAGGCCAGATTGGATGAGGCCTTGAGCGACCTGTTCTAGTGCGAGGTGTCCCTGCCTATGGCAGGGGGTTGGAACTGGATGATCTTTGAGGTCTCTTCCAACCTAAACCATTCTGATTCTATTAAATGTTAACATTCTCCTGTTGTTTTTTTCTGCCACAGCCCTGGAGAGCTGGGCTGATTGCTGCTTTGTCTTGGTAGCAGAAGCCTTATATCCAAATTTTCATTACTCTTCCTTTGCCTCTGAAGCAGTCCCATAGAATCACAGAATGACAGGGGGTTGGAAGGGACCTCTGAAGATCATCTAGTCCAACCCCTCTGCTAGATTAGGTTCATCTAGGTCAGGTTGCAAATGAATGTGTCTGGATGCGTTTTGAAAATCTCCAAAGGAGACTTCACAACCTCTCTGGGCAGCCTGGTCCAGTTCTCCAGCACCCTCAAAGAACTATTACTCTTCTCTATGTTCGACTTTATGATGTGCCTCCTTCTGCAGCTTTGGTTCTTCATCTTCGGGTGGCAAGATTCAATTTTGCCTGCATTCTTGAGAAGTCTTGAGTAATACTGCTGCAAGTGTGAGCAAAAAAATGTAGTTTAAATATATGAGCAGCCAAGGTTTGTACTTCTGTGGGTTTCTGTGCTCCTAGCAGTGCCCAAGGTAGGTATTTTAAAGCTGATTCAGACATATCCATGAGCTGCAGTCATCTTAGATGTAGTGGTGAAAGCAAAATTTTGGGAACTGAGCACTCTTTAAAGGGAAAAAAAAATTAATGTGACCCTCTATGTATGAGTGAGTATTGTCTGTCCAGAACCTCCATTCTAAGCTATGAGAGGAGACTTTGCGCATTTCATTGGTACTTAGTAGAATCATAGAATTGTTTTGGTTGGAAAAGACATGTAAGATAATATTAAAGGATTCCCAAGGCCTGGGACAGGCTGCCCAGGTCAGTGGTGGAGTCCTTATGCCTGACAGGATTGGAAAGCCATGTAGATACAATGCTGAGATATATGGTTTAACCCAGCACTGCCAGGTCACCATTAATGACTGAGACTTGATGATCTTAAAGGTCTTTTCCAACCAAAATAACTGTATCAGGTCCAGCTATCAACCTAACACCACCAAGGCCATTAAACAGTGCCTCGAAGTGCCTTGTCTACATGGTAGTCTGACAGGAGTGTTTGTGAGGGTACCAAATGTGCATCTAGTAAGGTAGTCTGTGTTGTCATTGGCTAGACTGAAAGGTAATAGGAAACTGAAACAGAGGTCTTGAAAATAAAATTGTTGTGTTACAGCTTAGTGGAAACTTCCTTTATTTTGGTCTCTGCTCCCCTGAGTTTTCTTTCTGGTTGGAAAAGCTTGTCTATGGGGTAGTTTATGCCTGTCCTATTAGAGGATTTTGGCATGTTGTGCCTGTGAACCCTCCCTTGCTCCACAGGAGAGTTACCAAGCACCAGCGGTTTTTCCCTAGGGTTTCCTGCTCTGCTGTAGCCTGCTAATTTATGACTGTATTGAGATCTCTTGACCCAGGAGGTCTTCCACATACAAGAATAGACTCTGTGTGGCTTCACAGTCCTCTTGGATGAGGCTTTGTGCACTCTGGTCCCAGCAGGAGGTGTCTGTGCCGATGTCAGGGAGATTGGAACTAGATGATCTTTAATGTTCCTTCCAGCTCAAGCCATTCTACACTTCTGCAAAGAGACGGCTCAGGGCATACACCAAGAGGTGCCCCGAGTCTGAATGATCAGTCAGAACTGGGGGATGTAGTGTGGAACATGCCCACACTGCAGTATGGACATTGTGAGGCACAGAAATATCTCCTGTAATTTGTGACACCTCCACCCCACATAAGGAGGGAGGCAGAATCTGCTCCTTGCTGCTCAGTCTGCTCATTTTATTTCCTAGAGGATAATGGAAGCACAAAGTGGACAGCAATTCAGAGGAATAATTTATCCCCCCAACTCCCAAGGCATCCACTTAGTCTTGCTGCTAAAACATCTATTAAACATATCAGAGTTGATGGTGGGATTTAAAATGAGAACAAGGGTTTTTAATAGCAGAGGCATGATGAATTTTGCTTCACGTGAAGGACAGTCTGCTTTCCTCCTGCTCCATCCCTGTGTTTTGGTGTCTGCTTCATGAGCTTGTTCTCACCCTGAAGCTTCTTACCCTATCACTGCTAAAGGGCAGTTACAGAATCGTAGATCTACTGAGGCTGGGAGAGACCTTTAAGATCAAGTCCAGCCGCTTCCCTAGAGGTCACAATCCCACCATTTTTGCTAAGCCTCCAGGCCACCCCTAAAATAACAGACCCAGATTATTGAGACACACACACCCAGGTACTGACCCCACATCTGTATCTAATCCTCCTTGGCTTCTTTCTGAAGGAAATGGAAGATAAGATACAGCCCAATCTTGCTCCAGGATGTAAAATGCACACATCTGTACGATGAGTATAAAAGATGACATAGAGCTGCTTTCTCTTGAAACCCTGATTGTTTGCGTGATGCAGAGCTTTTGTGAAAGAAGGGCTGGGAAAACATATCCGAAGTACATAAATAACACTTAAAGAGTATTTTTATAGACCTCCTAATTACGGGCTTTTAATGGTCCTTTCACACAAACTCTGTTCCTGTACTGTTGTTTTCTGAGAGATCTCTTCACAGGAGAGCCATTTCACCTGCAGGCTTAAACCAAGGGTATGTTTCAGAGGTGAATCTCTTCAGGATTTATGGAAGACTCTGATGAAACTTCATTGCATGATTTAGTGAAATATTCTCTGCCTTCTACCCTGGATGAGTTATGTGAGGGCTATGGTGTCAGACAATTTGCTGGGCACAATTTCAGTGCTCAGGTAGATGGGAAGTGAAATTTCAGGTCTTTAGGTGGGTCTCATTGTCTGGTGAATTGCCTCTTTTGAAGGGCGTGCACTCAAAGTGGTAACGCTACTGATATCTTTCAGTACAAGCCCTGGTACTATATCTTCTCATTTGACCTTTCAAGCTCACTGCCTCTAATGAGAAAGAGTGAGCACAGAATTGCCTGTTACTAGCATTACTTAATCTCCTGCTTCTTAACCAGATTTCTTCTGAGCTTTGTTTTACCCCATCTAACACCCAAATAAGCTGCTGACTGCAGTTCTGCATGCTTCATGTTTTTTCCATAAGCTGCTCAGAGAAGGAGCTGGGAATGCTGGTGGACAAATGCACAATGAGCCAGCGATGTGCCCTTACAACCAAGAAGGCCAATGGCCTCCTGGGGCGCATTAACACTGCGGCCAGTAAGTCAACTGAGGTTCTGCTGCTCCTTTGCTCTGCCCTGATGAGGCCTCATCTGGAATGTTGTCTCCAGTTCTGGGCTCCCCAGTTCAAGAGGGATGGGAACTGCTGGAGAGAGTCCAACAGAGGACAGTGAGGATGCTGAGGGGACTGGAGTATCTCTCTTACAAGGAGTGGTTGACATCTGGGGCTGGTTAGCCTGGGGAAGACCAGCCTGAGAAGGGATCTTCTCAATGCTGATCAATATCTGCAGCCTGAATCCTGGGCTGCATCAGAACTGTGACCAACAGGATGAGAGAGGTGATTCTCCTCCTCTACTCTGCTCTTGTGAGTCCAGTTATGGTGTCCCCTCTGTAAGAAGGCATTGAACTGCTGGAGCGGGTCCAGAGGAGGACCATGAAGATGATCGAAAGGCTAGAGCACCTCTCTGTGGAGACAGGCTACAAGAGTTGGGGCTGTCCAGCCTGGAGAAAAGAAGGCTCTAAAGAGACCTTATCGTGGCCTTCCAGTATTTGAAAGAGGCTTAATAGAAAGCTATGAAGGGATTTTTTACAGGCTTATACTGATAGGATGAGCAGTGATGGATTGAAGCTTGAGGAAGGCAGATTTAGACTGGATTTTAGAAAGAAATTCTTCCTGGTGAGGATGGTGAGATAAAAGAACAGGTTGTCCACAGAGGCCATGGATGCCTCCTCCATGGAGGCATTCAGCACCAGGTTGGATGAGGCCTTGAGCAAGCTGGTCTAGTGGAAGATATCCCTGTCCATGGCAGGGGGGTTGGAATTTAGTGAACTTTAAGGTGTCTTCCAACCCAAACCACTCTATGATTCTATATGATCTAAAGGGTGGAGGTCATGAGGATGGGGCTGGGTGCTTTTCAGTGGTGCTCAGAGATAGGACAAGGGGTAGCAGATAGAAACTACAACACCAGAGATTTCACCTGAGCTTAAAGAAAAAATCATTCATTTGAGAGACAAGGGAAGTTGATGAGGCTTCTCTTGAGACTTTCAAAACCTGCCTGGATGTGTTCCTGTTCAACATGCTCAAGGTGACCCTGTTTTAGCAGGGACATTTGACTAGATGATCTCCAGACGTTCCTTACAACCCCTTCCATTCTATGATTCTATGACTTGCACGTGACGGTCTCATCTGTGTGGGTTATGACATACAAAAATATATTTTATTTGTAGTAGGATGCTGCATATGCTCAGAAACTGTTGAAAGTCTTTGGAATTCTCATAACTGTTTATTCATTCTTTTGTTTAGGAGTCAGTGACCTGTAAATGCTCATTATGAAGAGAGATCTGGTTTTCTTGGTGACTCTAATTAGCCTCGCCTTCCTGTCACTGCTAAGATCTGGATATCCTCAACATATTGCAGACGAGTCCTGTTCCGTTCAGATTCTTGTTCCAGGCCTCAAAGGTAATGTGGAAGCCTGTTCCATCATTCAAACACTAACCCTTTCTTTTTGACAGGCTCATTTACACCACTAGATAGTTTCTAACCGAGACAAGAAGGTGCCTCTCAGTTGCCCTTTTGTCCTGTTTGTAGCCTCCTTAAAAATGGAGTTTTGACATCTGTCAAGATGAACTTAAGTTTGTTAAAATAAACATGGTTCTCAGAATGCATGCCAAAGCCTCCCAGATTTGCTCCCCATCAGCAGGGCTTGTTCCTTCGGTACAAAATCTCTGTGGTGATGTTCAGGAGTGCTACACATACCCAAAGACTGTCAAATCAGTTTCTATTTTATACCTAGAGACATTTTCATTTACATTTAGCAGTGTAATGAGAAGTATTTTGGATTTTCTAGTCTTCTATTTATATATGATTTTTAGTTTTTCCTGTTTGTCTTCCTTTTGTTTTTAAATGCTCAATTGCCTTTTGGAAGAAATTTTAAATTATTTGGGGTTTTTTCAGCATTTCTGTAGTTTCTCTGGACAAAAGCAATATTTTTATAACACGCTCCCACAAATTATTGCCCAGAAAAAAAGTTAGTATAATAAATTATTGATCTTTTCATAGCCAGAAAAATGTACTTTAGGTAGGAAATCAACAGCTGGTAAGAATTAGTATTTTAAACGAACAGCATCTATTATGGTGTAAAATCCCAGCCCTGTTTAGTTATTAACAGCAACTCTCATTTTGGGGGCTGTGGTGTTTCGATTAGAGTCTAAGGCCTGCAAGCATGAGGAAATACTTGTTAAGGACAAAAAACAAAAGGAAACAAACAAACTCACCAATTTCTCATGAACGATAAAAAGAAAATTGATTGTTTTAAGCATTGCACAACTAACCTCCCAATTTTGCTGATAGTTATGCATTGGAGTATCACAAAACTCAGCTAACACTACTCTTACCTAGTACAAATGTGGGCTTCACCTAGTTGCTTGAGGGCCATTGTATGGGCTGAAGGCACTGTCTGTCCTGGTGAACTGATTGGTGAAGGCAAGGCTCAGTTCTGCCCTGCAGTTGTTCACACAGATAAATTGTGAGCACAGCGTGGCCACAGGTTTGGCTGTGGTGTAAACTGCCTTCTTCAGTTTTGTCCAGTTTGGATGTGCCTCTGCTGTGCTGGAAACAAGACTGCTGGGCTGTAGATTGTGCTTGGCTAGCTGGCTTCAGGACAAAAAAGGTTATACTGTTTTGTTTTCGTTATAGGTGCAGCTTTGGATGCCTAAACGAAACCAAAATTTTTTTTTTATTTTATAATTTTACATTAATAAGTGGCCGTTGGAGTCTTAATAATCTTTATACCTTCTGCAAATGTTCTAGTTGGGAAGAGCAAACTATATATTCAGGTCTTCTGAGGTTTGAGTAAGCCTTAGAATCATTAAGAAAAGACCTCTAAGGTCATCCAGTTCAACTGTCAGTCCACCACCACTATGTCCATTAAACCATCTCCTGAAATGCCATATCTACACATTTTTTAGCAGTTCCAGGGATGGTGACTCCACCTCCCCGTGCATCCTGTTCCAGTGCCTGACCCCTCTTTCAGTAAAGACGCTTTCCTTAATATCCAATATAAACCTCTTCTGGTGCAGCTGGGGGTCATTTCCTCTCATCCTATCAAGAGTTTCTTGGGAGAAGAGACCAACTCCCAGCCTACTACACCTCCTTTCAGTTGAGAAAAGTTGTTCCATTAGTTTTATATATTTACTGTAAATTAGGCTTAAGTTGGTGCTGTTGATGTAAGTTGCAGTGAAGAGTACAATGCATTTACATATGCGTTGTCCAAAGTTACACAGATGATCAGTCAAAGCTCTGAGACAATTTTACATTTCTAAGAAGCTGACAGGCTTTGCCAGCTTTTGTAACTTCCTTCCCTTAGCTTCCTTGCTGATATACACAAATATCTATGATGAGCATTTTTATTTGGGGGTCACTTTTCTTTTTTGCTGCATGCAGCAGAGCTTTTTAAAATATATAGACAGTGGAGGATACTGACCCTTTGTCAGAAGGCAGTCCTGAGCCCTGCAAGCGACACAGAGCAGCCTGAAAGCCACCACGGGTTAATAATTTCACGCTGCTTCAGGAGAGGTGAGCCTGGCAAAAGTGGGATTTGCTTGCCATCATGTGTTCATGATTTCACCTGCTTCATGAGATGTAAGCCTTGCAAAAATGAGAGAGATTGATGGACAAATTCAGCCAAGCAAAAAATGGCCTGATCCAGCCCTAGTTAACGTGAAATCCCTAAAAAGTCTCCGCGCTCCAGCTATGCTGCCAGGGGGACTGGCTCAGAGATTTGGTAATGAGATACTGCTGTCCTCTATTGGCACATCTCCAACCCATTTCAGCAGCCAAGGCTTCCTTTTAACTGAGCATATATATGGCTGGGTGCCCAAATTTCTGCTCCCACGCAGTGGGATTTGCTCCCTGCAGTTTTCAGATCTGCCCCATCTTCTCTGCTGGGCTGCCAGCAACATCTCCAGCCATGAACAGAGCCCCACACCGCTGCTGAGAATGAGCCTTTGGGGATTTGGAAAAAAATAGGTACAGGGAAGAAACGAGGAAGATCATGGGATGTGTGAAGAGGAGGAAAAATGGGGTGACAAAGGAGATGTGATCTGAGTAAACTACCCAAAAGTAACGGAGACATTTTAGAACAGGAAGAAATAAAGGAAAAAGAAAGGCACAAAGAATAAGTCTAAGTGGAGAGACTGGGAAAAAAAAAAAATACACAAAGCCAATTAAGACCCCACAGTATAAAAGGGGGAGGGGGAGTCGGAAGGTGTGTGAGATGAGACTGGAGGTGGAAATGGAAGATGAATAAAGCCATTAAAGGCACCAAGAATAGAAAAAGGCACAAATGAGTTTAAGGTCAGCAGCTTAGGTCTTAGGGACTGATTTTTTAATTTAAAAAAAAATAATCTTAACAGGGTAAAGAAGTAAGATTAAATGCAGAAGAGGAAAAATAATTTGGCTCTGAGAATCCAGACAGCAGACTGATCCATGTTTTAGAAAACTAACGGTGTTAAAAATAAGTGTGCTGTGTGTGAAGAAGGGGTGATGAAGCCTTTCTGCGTTGTCCACTCATGTTTTTCCTGAAGCCTAGTTGCTTTTTGTAGGCCTATAAGATTGAAGCTAATACTAATATGGTGAAAATAATAATATGAAAAATCCTACAAAGCTCCATACTTCAGATGCTTCATTTGCCACCTTTTGTCTCCTTTGTAGAATCTAAAGTAGGAATTGTCTTAATAGGCTGAGTGCCATACAATACATAAAAAATATTGGTACTGCATAAATAAAATACTTTTTTTTTTTTTAATCCTCACAATGTTTCTGCTCACACAAAGAATATGAGTAATGGAAGAAATTTATATCCAGACAAGGAATGTTTAATAGCTCATGTTCTTAATGTTTGGTGTGCTCTTTTCATTACAGTAGATGCCAAATGACAGGACGGAAGGTAACAGGCACGTGAACGTAGGAAGTTCTATCTATGCATGAGAATAAACTTCTTTACTTGGAGGCTAACAGCACTGAAATAGGCTGCCCAGAGAGGCTGTGGAATCTCTGTCTCTGGAGTCATTCAAATCCACCTGGGTACTATCATGCCCAAGTTACTCTAGATGAGCCTGCTTGGGCAGAGGAGTTGGACAAGATGAGTTCCAAAAGTGCTTAATTTGTTTTGGGGGTATGAAAACACTGCAAAACACTTCTGGGTATGTGTCACCCTATCTCAGCTGCATGGTCTGAGGAAGAAAGTACTCTTCCATGCCAGAAGACTGGAGCTAAGAGCAGTTTGGAAAAAGATGGGTGAGAAGACTGAGCAGGAGGTACAACCGCAAAAGAACCATGGCTGGTAGGGGAGACCATGGTGGGGGACCCAGTCTTAATCTCCTGCTCCAAAGAGACTGGGTATAATGTGTGGTCCAAAGAGGGGCGCAGAGGTATCTTTATCTAAAATAATTTATTTTTTTTCCTAGTTGAGGAAACAAAATTTGAAAGTTAATCTTAGCTAGTGATGAATTAAATTGAAATCAGGACAAAAGCGAATAGCCTGAACTTGCATCCAGGTGGTTTACATTGGATATCATGAAAAATGTTTTTACTGAAAGAGTGGTCAGGTATTGGAACAGGCTGCCCAGGGAGGTGGTGGGGTCATCATCCCTGGAGGTGTCCAAAAACATGTTGACATGGCACTTTGGGACATGGTTTAGTGGGCATGGTATTGTTAGGTTGACAGCTGAACTTTATGATCTTAAAGGTCTTTTCCAACCTTAAGGATTCTATGGTGCTGTGATTTCTTGGCAGAAAAGTACTCTGTTGCCCTCCACACCTGCACAAGTTTTGCCTCTTCAGTTTGCACAGTACTCAGGGTACATACAGCAGTAATAGTGACTTAAAAACACAGCAAGGCTGAACTGGATCTCTAATCAGTCCCTCTTGGCCAAGGTCTTGCTGCTTTAAACAGCTGATAACAAAAAAATTCCAAGTGGCCTGTGGCTGAGCCTGTAATGGGCAATCTTCTCCCAGGGAAAGTTTCTCAAACACCCGGGCTAAGGAATGCAGTGTCATCTTATTACAGGAATAAATGCAGGCAAGTGTAATGGCCTGGAGCAAGAGTGATCTATTTCATTGATCCCTAATGCACAGCTTTCACTCTGAAGAACGTGTAGAGCAATAGCCTGTAATAGCTTGCTCTCAGCTTCCTGAGAGCAGGGGAAAGTCATTGTCAGGATTTATCTTTGGGAAGCAAAGAACTCCTAACCAGCCCTGAGAGGGGAAAGGCGAGCATACAAAACCTGTTGCTTACCTGATAATAAAAAAAAAAAAGTGGCATTCCCAAATGTGCCAAGTAATAGCCTGTTTCATACTAACAGTATTATTCACTGGGGATGATGTGGTTTGTCCCCATTAAGGTCAAAGAATGGCCTATTTTTGCATGTCTGAAGGCAGGGAGGATGGTCTGAAGCCTGCTGGCAAGCTGAAGAAGGAAAATAAAACAGATGGAGGCCTGAGTTCAGCTCACAGCCACCTTATGTGGACATACTGCAACAAAGAGGAGAGCTGGAGGCTGCATATTTGAGATGTGCCACGTTGTTGTTTTCACATGTGACCTTTATGGTTCCTCTTTGAACCACAGCTGCCAGCTATGTCAGAGAGCAGAGCCTGAAGGGTGCATGGTAACCATTGACTTTCCCCATAGGGTGCTCCCTTCAGCTTTCTGGAGAGCAGGTAACACTCACTCTTCACAGCATCGGGGCATGGGGTGTGCTGTGCTACCTCTAGATCCTGGCAATTCCTTGTCTGTGGAAGGCATAAAACTTTATTATTTTTGTTATAAAACTTTTGCTTTGTTTTGTTTTTCCAAGATAGTCACTTACACGGTTCCTTAAATTTGTTTTTAAGAGATTTTAATTCTGTGACAATGGCAAACTGAACTATAATAGTAGGTGGTACGACAAGCCAAGTAGCTCCATATTCCCAGTGAAAGTCACCAGGGAGGCAAACACTTATAGAAATTGATGTTTGAATGTAATAAATAACTGATGCCAAATATAATAACATGCTATGAGCCATGTGCATATAAGTACAACATATGGTGTTTTTTACCACAGAGATTAGAAGACACAATATATGAGTGAGAATATGGATTAGGAAGATATTCTTTGGTGCTTAAAAACAATCTCCTAAAATGGTGGATGTATCAATGGTTTCCTACAGGCCTGCCTAAATTACTTCAGCATTTTACTTTTTTTTTTTTTTTTTTTTTTTTTAAGCAAGTTGAGGCTGTACTTAAACCATTCTCAATTGAGACTTAAGCATGTCCTTAGCAGAGACTCAGCAGTTGGTGAACATAAGCTCAGAACTTTATGTGCCAAGTTGGAGCCTCATTCTGAAGCTTTTACTTAAGTGAATTCTGCTGTTGGAATTTTTTCAGGTTAATAGTATGAGTAGTGTCCATAAAACTAGACCCATTGTATGAGACTTCAGTAGTAGAGTTTGCTTTGGTTTGGTCAGTGTTTATGCCAGTTGCAGGAACCTGTGTTCTTCATGCATTGAGCAAAGCCGTTAAGTCAGGTCACATCTGCTTGTGGTTTTTCCCCTTCTTGTTATGGTATGTTTTTATTTTCACTGGGGAGAATGGCACTCTTGTCACTGTCACCAGCAGAAAACAGCCCTGGTTTAGTGATTCCTCCTTTTGTTTTCTTTTGTGTCAACAGGAGAGGCTGGAGTCAAGGGAGAGAAAGGTGCTCCAGGTCGTCCAGGCAGAGTTGGGCCTCCAGGAGAAAAAGGTAACTGTGAAGGGGGGGAAAAAAAAAAAAAAAAAGGAAAAAGAAAGACATTTTGGAAGTCATTTGTGACCAAATGCTGCTTTTTCTCGTGAAGTAATGATGATGATGGATATCTTGACCATCTTTGCTAGGTGACTAAACCATTCTTGGGCATTTTCATGCACAGTTGTTGTGTTTTAACCCCCATAGGTAGCTCAGCTCCATGCAGCTGCTTGCTTATTCTGCCTAGTTGGATGAGGGAGAGAATTTGAAAGGAAAAAGGGAGGATACGTGTGAATTGAGACAAAGGTGATTTAACAGGTATGCAAGCGAAATAAAGAATTAATCCAGCAGTTCCCATTGACAGGCAGGTGTTCAGTATCTGGTCTGTATCAGGAATGGTGTGGCCAGCAGGACCCAGGGAGGTTATTCTTCCCCTGTACTCAGCACTGGTCAGGCCACACCTTGAGTACTGTGTCCAGTTCTGGGCCTCTCAATTCAAGAGAGATGAGGTACTGGAACATGTCCAGAGAAGGGCAATGAAGCTGGTGAGGGGTCTGGAGCACAAGCTCTATGAGGAGAGGCTGAGGGAGCTGGGGTTGTCTAGCCTGGAGAAGAGGAGGTTCAGGGGTGACCTCATTGCTGTCTACAACTGCCTGAAGGGGGGTTGTAGCCAGGTGAGTGTTGGTCTCTTCACCCAGGCAACCAGCAACAGAACAAGGGGAGACAGCCTCAAGTTGTGCCAGGGGAGGTATAGGCTGGATATTAGGAAGTTCTTCACAGCAAGAGTGATTTGCCATTGCAATGGGCTGCCCAGGGAGGTGGTGGAGTCGCTGTCCCTGGAGGTGTTCAAGAGAAGACTGGATGGAGCACTTAGTGCCCTGGTCTAGTTGATTGGATAGGGCTGGATGATAGGTTGGACTGGAATATCTTGGAGGTCTCGTCCAACCTGGTTGATTCTCTGATCTCCAGTACAGCAGGGATCCATCATGTGTAACAGTGACTTGGGAAGACAGACACCATCCGTCCAAGTGTCCTGCTTTTCTCCTTCTTTCCCCAGCTTTATATGCTGACCATTATATCATATGGCATGGACTATCCCTTTGGTTAGTTGGAGTCAGCTGTCCCAGCTGTGTCCTCTGCCAGTTTCTTGCGCATCCTCGGACTACTCACTGGTGGGGTGGTGAGAAGAAGGAAAAGCTTTGGCTCTGTAGGAGTACTGCTCAGCAGTAACAAAAATATCCCTGTGTTATCGTCTCTCTTTTGGTCACAAATCCAAAACACAGCCCCATGCCAGATACTATGAAGAAAGCTAACTGTATCCTGATCAAAACCATTACTCATTTGTAGACTAACCATTGCTTTCTAGTAAAAAAATACTAATTTTGGAAAATATCTTTTCTTTTTAGAAATATTTATGTGAAGAAAGATATCACAATATCATCTTCATAATCTGCCTTCTGCAAATGAAAACCTCATATTAGATCAGAGGGAAAAAAATCACAAGGCTCAATTTCCTTATTTCATTTTGTTTGTCATTGGGAACACTCAATACCTCAATTAAAGCCATGGGGTGAAGACAGTAAGCCATAACAGGCGGAGATAGCCGTGAGTTGTTCCATGTGTTTTGGATCACAATACTTACGAAAAGAGACTGCAGATTTACACTGTAGATCAAAAAGACTTTGAGGTCTACGGAAGAATGGTGCTCAGTAGGATTCAGGTTTAGAGCTGAGAGATACATGTCTTGCAGGAAATTCTGTCTTTTCACATTTGTTTTTTGTCTTTGAAGCAAAGAAGAAGTTTAATCTTTGTAGGTTTATCAGGAGATCCACATTCTGAAAAAAAAATTATCACATTCAGAGTAGTCAAAGCCTTTAATTCCAATATTGAAATCAAGCATTTGAAATTCCTGTCATCAGAACAATGGAGTGAGTTAGCTCTTGCTGAACTGAATTTCTAAGCTTCCTTCCAAACCAATTGAATTTACACTGCCTTATGATGATAAACCATCCGTTATGTAGTTGTTCTGATACCTGCAGTTTTTTCTGGTACCAAAATCTATAGCTGGAGCTCTTCCCCCTTACTATGCACTGAAAAGTTTACAACTCCCATGAGGGATGTGAGTGTTCAGTCCATGTATTTCCCTTATGGAGATGTACCCTTCAAGGGCAACTCTAATAAAAGATACTGGAAACTAAAATTTCAACTCTTGCAAGGTAATGCAGCATGAAGAGAAGTCAAAGTACCACAGAATCATTTAGATTAAAAGGTCATCAAGAGCTCATGTAGTCCAATCTCCTGCTTAAAACAGGGCAGGATTCAAATTTAGATCAGGTTACTCAGAGTTCTGCAACGTTTGTAGTATTTTCTGCTTCTAGTTTTAGTTTACATTATTAGAATCACAGTCATCTTTTTTTGTTTTTCTTTTCTCTCCCCTTTCTTTGTTTATTTCTCAGGCAAGTTCATCCTAAGAAAATGTGCTTAGTTTCTTTGAGCTCCTTAGGTATCTAATAATCAGTGAATAAGTAGCTTAAATGTTTCTCTTATGGTATATTTGACCTGGAATAACACCTTCCGATTAGAAAGTGCTGCAATTTTTTTTTTTATCATACCCTCTTTTCATGGTGTTTTCAGATTTTGGTTGTTCAGGAACGGATGCGCATTAAAGCTTTCTGGGAGTCACTTGAAATAAATCTAGTTCTGAGTGTCCTGATGTTTCAGGGTGACATCAGACATCTTGATGTCTTTGGGCACTGATTAAGGTTAAATTCCACTTACTTTCCTCATTGCTTTTAATTAATTGTATAGGTCAATTATGATGCATAGCATGTCAGCAGAATATAAAACTGTTTGCCTTCTGTAAAACAGAGAACACTGGATCAAGTCCAGTGGCTGATTCAGATGAAAGTGGTGTGTACTCCAGTGCAGGTTTTGGGGTCCATGGACGTAACTTTCCCCACTTGGACTATTGCTGTACTACACATGGCCATCACTGAGTCATGATCCAATCTGTGAGGCTGTAACCCCCATGCATACAAATTCCATGCAGATATTTGAAGAACAGTGCAATACTATGAATATTCCCAGAGCAGCATGGATGCTGCTTATGGCAATCATAGAATCGTTTTGATTGGAAAAGACATTTAAGATCATGGAGTCCAACTGTCAGACAAACACCACCATGGTCACCAAAGAATGCCCCAAAGTTCCATATCTACATACTTTTTTTAATACCTTCAGGGATGGTGACTCCACCATCTCCCTGGGTAGACTGTTCCAATGCCTGACTGCTCTTTCAGTAAAGGAAGTTTTCCTAATATCCAACCTAAACTTCCCCTCAGGCCATTTCCTCTGGTCCTATCACTTGTTACAAGGGAGAAAAGACCAACACCCACTTCCAACCTCCTTTTCAGGGAGTTGTAGAGAGTGAGAAGGTCTCCGCTCAACCTTGTTTTCTCCAAACTAAACAAGCCCTGATTTCCTCAGGTGCTACTCACAAGACTTGTTCTCCAGACTCTTCACCAGCTTTTTTGCCCTTCTCTGGACATGCAAGAAAACTAAGAAGGAGGCAAATCCATATTCAGAGGAAGAGCTAATTTAAAATGTGTCAGTCAAGATATTTTAGTTTTCTTAAAACCATAAGCATTTGAAAACACGTTCTTTTAGTATGTTAATTTCACAGAATCACAGCCTTTATACATCATAGTTCATTTATTATATATAATGATGTGTGAAGTAATCACACACACACACATTCTTAGGTTTGGAGCTCAGCTCTCTCCCTTTTTAGTGTTAGCACAGTGATTTTGGCTTTTACCAGCTATCTTTCAGAGGCAGTTCTTAGGCACATTTTGGGAACTAATACAATGAGCACCTTGCAGATGATTATCTTGGCTTGAAGGGTAAGACAATATAATATCATGGGGTGTAGCATTCTCAGCCACCTGGTTCATACTGCCAGGGAACAGTCCCAGGCATTTAGTTTACTAGTGCAGGCAAAGCATCTTAAGTATGAGAGAAGAGTCATTAATTTAACTGGATTGGAGCCAGAGTGCTCAGTCATTTGCGTAATCAAATTCTAAAGAGAGGTAATAATATCTTAATTCATATTTTAGTATTACTGATTGCTCATTAATATGTAATCAATCAATCCTTTACATTTCTGTGTCAACTTTTACGTGGATTTATTGCTCACTACGGAGTGCTGCAGGCAGGATTCTGTATGAAAGTCCTGACATTGACAGTTGTGGATTCACAAAGTGAGTATCTGGTTCAAAGCTGTCTTTCAGTTCCACCTGGATTCAAATAAGATTTTGAGAAAATCCATGCTAATCTGAGCAGACAAAAAGATGGCAGATTGGCTTCAGTGTAAATAAACATATTGCCTAGGGACATTAGGGATGCATAATTTAATCCATATTTCCATGATGCCAAAAAACTGAACTGTCACTTCAAACTCAAGAACTGCTCTAAAGTCATTAGCAGCAGCTCCAAAGCAAACAAAACTGCCCATCATTAGAAAAGATAGCAAGGACAAAAACAGGAGCTCGTATTTGCAGCTGGTTTTGCTGTGTCTAAAAAGCCTGACATCCACACTGACAGCTGATCATGGGGGTGCTGTCAGGTCAACAGTTGGACTTGATGCTCTTAGAGGTCTTTTCCAACCAAAACAATTCTACAGTTCTATGATACGCACTGGCCTCTATGATTCTATGACAGAGATACTGGCCTCTGTCTCAAGAGGCACAAGAGGCTAGAAGAGTGGCACCAGAAATGTGAAGGAGGTGGAGGAGTTGAGTCATAAGGGGAAACTGGACAGGTTGAGACTATTACATCTGGACAGAGTAGCCTGAGGAGGACATGACTGAGGTTGCAGAGTCACCAGATCCCATCAGACCTGAGGTGGGATGCACTCACTGACGTTGCTGAGGGAATGATTCAGCAACTCCATTTACATCATACTGCACATAGTGGGTGGGGTTTTGTGGTCTCGCTGTATTGTATTGTCTTCTGCCACTGTGGAAATCAAAGTTCTAGACTAAACGGACCACTGATCTGAACAAGGTTGGTGTTGTGTTGTTAATATAATTTTGGCTAGATATAGGTTTTGTGAGGGCCATGATTTGTGTTTGTGAGCATCTGAAGAGAAACTTCCCTGTTTAGGAATGGACACCAGGTTATTTACATTTCTTTTGAATCTACTTGAAAATCATTTAAACTCTTGCTTTCCTAGATGGACTTTTAATTTTTATTATTATTATTATCTGTGATTTTCTTTGCCAATTTCTTAGCCTTTCTAGTCAGTATGGATTTACTTTTTTCCCTTTTTTATTATGCAAAGCTTTTAAGGTTTCTCTTTGTCAGCAGGATACGACTATCTAGAATGAGTAGGATGGCTCAGTGCTGAGAAGTGTTTATTCCTCCATTGCCTACCAAAGGAGATTACATGCTATGAGTAGAATCACAGATTCTGATCATAGATAAAATCATCGATCTTAGAGGTTGAGAAAGACCTCTAAGATCATCAAGTTCAACTGTCAACCAAACAGCATCATGCCCACTAACCCATGTCCCGAAGAGCCATGTCTACACATTTTGTTAACATCTGTAGTGATGGTGACATCACCACTTCCCTGGGCAGCCTGTTCCCATTCTTGACCACTCTTTCAGTAACAAAATTTTTCCTAACATCTGAGCTAAACCTCATCTTGTGTAATTTGAGGCCATTTCTTCTTCTATCACTAGAGAAGAGTGGATATTCCACCTGGCTCCAACCTCCTTTCAAGGAGTTGTAGAGAGAGTAAGATCTCTCTCTAGCCTTCTCTTCTCCAGCTTTGTTGCCCTTCTCTGTCTAAAACCCAAACTTTTAGGTGGCTAATGCTGGGTGAAATTTATTTCCCGCAAGTGCATAGAATGCCACTTATGTGGAATTCTCCACTGATTGTTCATGTAAGATGTAACTGTGCTGCAACCATCATTCCCTAGCCAACCACCACCCTTCAGTGGTGTGCATAATGCAAGACTAAGGCAGTACACTGGGAGAAAGTCATTGTAGTCTTGGTATCTCATGTTCTTTTTCTAAGTATCCTCCAAAGCTTGCTATCAGGGATGGTACCAGAGGCAGGAGGCCATTGGTCTGGTTTGGCACACTTCTACTTTTGTTGTTAGGTGAGTGTCCATGATGTTGGCTATGTCAAATCATGAAGAATTTCTATCTGATTTGTCTTCAGATCCTTAAGTTTGGGAAGTAAAGTGTTGCTCTCTTCCCTCTGACACAATTCAACTCAATTTGTCTGGGACATGGTGAATTTCTGTTTCTGCTCGATTAGTCTTTTTAACACCTTTTTCTTTTATTAAGAACTTTTGTACCTTCTTGTCTGTTCCAATTAATTCTGTCTATGGAGACTGGCCCTACTATGAAGGCCTCTATTTATAGTATCGCACGGAGCCTAAGTCCTCATTTTTTCACTGGTCTTGCAGCCCACCATTCATCTCTGGTATTTTATTTCTTCTCTTGTTTGTAGGCCTGAAGAGGCCACCAAGTTTTCTTCTCTTCAGCTCCTTCCAAAATCCTTCAAGTCTTTTATAATTGGTTCCAGTGTATACCACCTTCAACTGAGAGATGACAGATGACTTACTTCATATTCTCCATTCCAACTTTCTGTTAGATTTCTTGCTTTTGGTCTATGGAGACTTAATTTCTTTCATTGTCCTCATTTCTTTCCAGCTCTCTCTCTCTCTTCCTGATTTCATTAAGACTTTTTAGACTGCATTTTTGGCAATCATAAGGCCACTGAAAAGGACTTTACGGAAGGTATTAAAACTTTTTAAACCCTCAAGGCAGAAGGGACCCTCTTGAAACCTTGTGATTTATTCTGCCGAAGAAGCAGAAAAGCAAGCCCCTGGAGTAGAAGCAGGGGTTAGCTGCTGTAAGAGAAACCCAAATCCAAACAGCTCTTTTAATGAGCACAGGAGACTTAATGTATGTCTTCACTGTTTGAGATAACAGACTTTTACTTCTGAGCAGATCATCTCGTTTTTGCTGGCTACTACTGAGAATTAGTTCATTTCCTGGCCAGCACTTACAAGGAAGAAGGTGAAGTCATTCTATATATTGGTTTTTATTTATGCATCAGATCTATGTGTTTATTTAATTTCAAGTGTAGCAGCCTGAACAGAAAAAGTATTCCAACATCTGGGGTTGTTTAGTCTTCAGAAGAGGAGGCTGAAGGGAGACCTTATTGCCCTCTACAACTCCCTGAAAGGAGGTTGGAGCAAGGTGGGAGTTGGTCTCATCTCACACACAACAAATGACAGGACAAGAGGAAGCAGGCTCAAGTTGTGCCAAGGGAGGTTCAGGTTGGATGTTAAGAAAAATTTATTCACAGAAAACGTTATCAGGCATTGGAGCAGGCTGCCCAGGGAAGTGGTGGAGTCACCATCCCTGGAGGAATTCAAAAGACACATGGATGTGGTGCCGAGGAATGTGGTTTAATGGTAGTGGCTTAGCAGGAGTGGTGGGATTGAGAGCTCTGCATGAGCAGCTGGACTTGATGATCTCAAAGGTCTCTTGCAACCTCAGCAGTTCTATGATTCTATGATTGGACAATCTGTTACAGTAATCCTAATTCATAAATATCCAAAGTGGGAAAGGTCGCTTTCAAATTAAGAAATGCATTGCAACCTGATACTTTAGATATTTTCAAGGATGCATATTTTTTATAAATAAGCAATGCTTTGTAAGCTTTACAGCCTGCACAACCCAACAGACTCCATCCTTAAGGCAAGCCGTGAAGCTGTTGTGAAAGTGGTAGGATGAGAGGAAATAGCCTTAGGTTGGAGCAGGCAAGGTTTAGATTGGATATTAGGGAAAATTCCTTTACTGAAAGCCTGATTAGACAATGGCATAGGCTGCCTAAGAAGATGGGGAAGTCACCATCCCTGGAGGTGGTGAAAGATGTGTAGACATGGCACTTCGGCATGTGGTTTAGTAGTTATTATGATAGTGTTGGGTTGATGGGTGGACTTGATGGTCCAATAACTTTTCCAACCTTAATGATTCCATGACAGTATTTTATGATTCTTGTGGCTCTCAGGTGAGATCTGTTTCCATTTACACCTACCTACCTTGTCAATGTGAATTGCTTTGCAAGGTTTAAATGACTGGCAGGGTGATTTATGTGTATTTAACTCCTTCACATGGAGTGAGGTTGACCTCCGGACCAATGAATATTGGACATGAGGCATGGGTTTGCTTTCTGTAAAAACTGATCTTGCAAGCATGTTTAAATCTGAATGAAACAAACTGCATTGTTACCACATGCCTTTCCTCTTTCTGTTCCATACAGGAGAAATGGGGGACAAAGGACAGAAAGGCAGCATCGGACGACATGGGAAAATTGGTCCTATTGGTTCAAAAGGTATGCAAAGTTCAGCCGTTTCTCCATTTGTTCTGTATGAAAAGTCTGTGATCATTTGCCTTTGGAAAGCACTTAGGGGGTTGCAAAATACTGAACAAGCCTCAGTGGTTACCATAGTTTCTCATGCTGTGTTCACCCAGATGACTGAGATCTCTTGGTTACCTTTTGCTGTTACTTTTTGTGTTTAGCCTTAAAGCAATCTGAGAATCCTAGTTTGAAGCTAAACAAATAACTTCATGCACCATCACACGAGTGTGGACAGTAAGAGAAGCAGATGGGAAGATGCACTGTATTTTGACAGACTTCTAAGAGACAAAAAACTTGGAATTTTCCACTTGCTACCCTGCAGGCTTCCTACATGAGTTTACTTAAGTCATTTGGACCAATGTTCATTGAAGCATCTAGATTATGAACCGTAATTTAGGCACCAGTGTAGCATATCCAACACTTGTTCTCTACAGCGTCTAAACTTACTGGTTCTGTGAATCACAGGAATGGTAGGGGTTGGAAGGAACCTCTGAAGATCATCTAGTTCAACCCCCTTGCTTAGAGCAGGATCACTGAGGCAGGTTGCACAGGATGGCTTCCAGATGGGTTTTGAATGCCTCTAGACATGGAGACTCCATAACCTCTCCGGGCAGCCTATTTCAGTGCTCTCCCACCATCAAAGTGAGGTTCATGCATGTCAAAAGGAAAAAAAAAAACTATATATAGTTCATAGTCATCGAGTTACATAGTTGTGACTGGCATTTGTTCTGGAACAGCTAGCATAGAAAAATCTTTGGCTTTTCTTGGGCATAGTTCCACTTTACTAAAGTAAAAGTAAATAAGTGCTAAATGAACTGTTGACCAAAAAAGCTGCTTTAAGTTTATATTATTTTTCATGTCTTTAGGTGAAAAAGGAGATAATGGTGACATAGGACCACCAGGTCCTAATGGTGACCCAGGTAATCCATGACAAACCATGTGTACGTATGTGAAGGATTTGGCAAGATGCATGCCTCATCACCAACATGTCTGCCTATAGTGGGGGAAAGAATGAAAAATTAAATGTGTGCGTAGGCACTGTAATATTTCACTGTCGTTGTTTTCAAACTACTTAAAAGCATTGAGGCTGCAGTAGTTGCTGGACTTGTATATTTGTCAAACCATATCTCAGAGCCCATCAGAGGTGTGATCATCCCAGAAGACTAGTGGGAACTGAAGTGTGAGTGTCCATATCATTCATCATCAGTGCAAAGAGACATCTCTGCCGTATTCCACTCTGCTCCCAGCCAACACAAAGGAAGCTCTTCCTTCTCCATTATTGTTATGGGAGCAGGAGATTACCAGGAATACAGATTTTCCAGAGGAAAATGCTGAAATCCTAGCATGAGTAGTGTAAGCCATGCAATGGTGCCAGATTCAGATTTTGGCTAATTTGTCCCCTCCCAGTAGTGTGCACTAGAGGTGTACCAGTTACTTTTCTCTTGAGAACATGGCTTATCACTGGAATCCTTGAGCCAATCTGCCAAGTCCTCAAGTGAACTTTTGCAGTACTAGTTTGTGCTTAGAACTGATGTAGATACCTAAGCCTACCCTAACTGGGTAGTCAAGCGCAGGTTTGAGCAATGATGCGCAGAACTGGAGTCACAATTCATCCTGCTATGGAGATCTGAGCAAAGAGCTGTAGCAATGATCCTTCTAGTATTCTCATTCAGATTACCTTTGTCAAGCCATTATCAAATAGGTTAACAGGTGAACTTGTCTTATTTTATTAAAACTGCTGTAAATTCTGCACTTTCAGAGGTGCAGAGTTCCATTTTGCAGGTAACTATGTACACTGCAGGGCTGGACCATTAGCCTTTTGTATTTGCTGTATTACGTTCCTCAAAAGGAACAGGTGAACAATGTGCTGTGCAGATTTTTTTGCTGTGGAAAAGGTGCAATTTGTAGAAGACTGAAGAGAGTAATTTTACTCAAAATACGAAATTTGGATTATTTTTTTCATTTAAAAAAAAAAAAATCAGTTTTTTTGAGGGAATAGCTTCCTGTCTTCAGGTTAGCTCTAATTATGCAAGGCTGAAGATTCATGGGAACTGAACTGAGCTGTTCTGGACAGAATCATAGAATGCATCAAGTTGGAAGGTCGAAGTTGGTCACTTTGTCCAACCCCCCATGCAGTGAGCAGGAACATCCCCAACCAGATCAGGTTGCTCAATTTTGCCCCTGAATGTCTCCAGAGATGTGGCTTCCACCACCTTGCTGGGCAACCTGTTCCAAGATATCTTCTCTAATTATGCAGGGCCGAAGCTTCCTAGGAGCTGTACGGAGATGTTCTGGTTAGATGCAGACATTGATGAAAACCATATGATGGCGCAGTCTAGCAAGGTCTGGGCTCCTGCCTGGGGCTGGGCGCGTTGATGCAGGCTGCGCGGCAGAGAAGGACCTGGAGGCACTGGCTGACTTATCGTGAGCCAACAGCGTCCCCTGCTGGACAGGGCGGACAACAGCAGCCTGGCCTGCGTCAGGAGTAGCGTGACCGGCGGAGGCGGGCAAGTGGCTGTGTCCGTCTGCGCCGCGCCGGTGTGGCCGCACCTCGAACGCTGGGCTGAGTTTTGCGGCCCTCAATACGCGAAATACACTGAGGTGCTGCAGTGTGTCCAGAGAAGGGCAATGCAACTGGTGAAGGGTCTGGAGAACAGGTCTTGCGAGGAGCACCAGAAGGAACGGGGATTGTTTAGTCTGGAGAAAAGGAGGCCAAGGGGAGACCGCATTGCACTTTACAGTTCCCCCAGTGGAGGCTGTAGTGAGTGAGGTGGGGGTCAGTCTCTTCTCTCTAGAATCAGGTGATAGGGTGAGATGAAATGGCCTGAAATTGTGCCAAGGGATGTTTACATTGGGTATTTGGAATGTCTTTACAGAAAGAGCGGTCAGGCTGCCCAGGGAGGTGGTGGAGTCAGCGTCCCTGGAGATGTTCAAAACACATGTGAAGCTGGCACTTCAGGGCATGGTTTAATGGGCCTGGTGGTCTTAGGTGGACAATTGAACTCAGTCATCTTAAGAGGTCTTTTCCAGCCTCAACAATTCTGTGACTCTATGAAATAGATTAAATAATTACAGCAATTGGAGATCTTTCTGATTTGGGCATCTCCATATCCTTTCACAGGCATCCCCTGCGAGTGCAGCCAGCTAAGGAAGGCTATTGGTGAAATGGATATCCAAGTGGCCCAGCTGACAACAGAGCTCAAATTCATTAAAAATGGTAGGTGAATTTTCGATAAATGTTGTCCTTCCTTGCTGCCTCGTTTCACTGCTGTAACTGCTCAGAGAGTGTTGCTGTGCTGACTTGTGAAGCTGTGCAGGGGTGTGCAGTAAGGTGGTTTATAGAAATGCGAGTGCTCACTTTTCAGCACTGCCCTCCCCCGCAGCTGTCGCCGGTGTGCGTGAGACAGATAATAAAATCTACCTGCTGGTGAAAGAGGAGAAAAGGTACAAGGAAGCCCAGCTCTACTGCCATGGAAGAGGAGGAACGCTGAGCATGCCCAAGGATGAGACTGCCAACAACTTGATTGCCTCATACATCAACCAAGCTGGGCTCACCAGAGTTTTCATTGGCATTAACGACCTAGAGAAAGAAGGAAATTTTGTCTATTCTGACCGGTCGCCCATGCAGACCTTCAACAAATGGCGCAGTGGGGAGCCCAACAACGCTTACGACGAGGAGGACTGTGTGGAGATGGTGGCATCTGGAGGCTGGAATGATGTCGCCTGTCATATCACCATGTATTTTGTGTGTGAATTTGACAAAGAAAATGTCTAAGCTTGTCTACTCTATCTTAAGAAAAGTTCTTTGGGCTATTTTGCACCATGTTTGTAGAGTGCAAGGGATATTTTGCAAGTACGTGGCACCAGAGTTGTACAGTTGTAAATACAATTTAGGTATTTCAAATATCAGTATATACCCTTTAGAAGGGAAGAGCAGTGATAAGATATAGCTTGGGTTTTTCTGTTAGAAAATATTTGTATTTAGATAAAACTGTGATTTGCGGCTAAATTCGGCCCTCAAATGCAGTTGCATTGACTATGAGGAAAGGTAGAATTTAGCCTCTAGTTGTTAGAATTTCTGAAGAAGCAGTAGATTCTTGATATTATCTTAGCAGATTCTGTTATTAGAAATGTTAATTGCTTTTAGTGCTACAGGGGTATTTCAGCAGCAAGGCAAATGTTTTCTATGCTCCAGTTAATGCATACAGATACTACTACTGTATATTTTTGACATGAGATGTTACAACTTTTTCTATTTTTGGAAAAAAAAAAAAACAAAACAGCCAAAACAAGTCAACAAATTTGGAATCCTACCCATTTTGTAGTGTTTCTTTATTAAATTGATGTATACATTCACAGGTGTATGGCATGGAGGCACTTAAGCTTAGTTTTAACACTGAAAGATGACAGTGCTGAGAGGGACTCCAGCCAGATGGGTGTTTCAAGGCTGACTAAAGGTAAAATTTTGGGTTTCTGCATTCTGTTGTTCAGGATCAATTCAGTTCATTATGTGTTTCAGGCCCCAAATAATTCCTTAAATACATTTCACATTCGTGGTGGTCCTGGTGCATTTTGTTACAAAATAAAATAGCAGCCCTCTGCAATTTAAGGTAGACTTTGTGAAGAGACAACAAAGCTCATAAAAGTAGCTCATTCTGGCAGGAAAACAGCTTATCCTCGGGATGTAAGAATGTAGAAAACAGTGTAAGATGTAAGATGTAAGAAAACAGTGTATCCTCGGGATGTAAGAATGACACCCTGAAAAGGCAGCAAAAGTTTCCCAGTTTTTCCTCTTTATGCATATGGCAGTAATAGGTAATTTTGCACAAATAATTCATGTACCCAGTTTAGCATTGTATGTGATGGCAAATGTGATGTATAGTTAGAAAAAAAAAAAAAACACAGAAGCATGGAATTATTTTGGGTGCAAAAGACCTTTTAAGATCATCAAGTCAAACCACTCCCTAACTCTGGTCTGATGCTAAGCCATGACCCTTAAACACCTCCAGAGATGGGGATTTAGCCATCTCCCTAGGGAGCCTGTTCCAGGCTGAGAAGACCCCTCTCAGTCAAGAAGTTTCTTCTAATATCCAACCTAAACCTCCCTACTTAATTTCACAAAGGAAGTGATGAATTACTTTGGATCTTCTGAGGAGCCAGCTGCATGGCATCTTATCTTGCTGTTAGGCATAGAAAGATGACTTCCAAAATCTCTTCAGAAATACATTGCAGAATGTTTTAAGATCATTTTCCAAAACAAACGATCCTTTGCACAACAGTCATTAAAAACACATCTGATCATTATAGGAGATTGAGTCTGCAGGGTGGAGTCTACAGGGCATCCACAGTAGATGTGGCATGAGGTCCCCGAAATTTCCCTACAGCAAGGAAAGACCAACTCATAGCAGCTCTGCAGTGCTGTAGAATGGACAATCAATGCCCATCCAGTTCTGTTCATACCCACAGATTTTGCAAGATTTGATGCAATGCTATTGTTATATGCCTAAGAAAACAAGCTATTCTGCTTGCTGTATTACTCTGTGAATGTCAATCAGTTTATATATATATATATATATATGTTTGCAACCTGATTTTAGTCAAATACAGCTGTTCAAAGAGAATANTTTGCTATTGATTTTGAAGATCAGTTGTAAATTGCTGTGGTATTTGAATGTCAGCCCATACCCACAGCAGTCACTCTAAGAAAGGAGCAATCCTTTGCTTGCTTTACTTTCTTCCTAATACAGGTAGGTATGATTCTTGTATGTTAGGTTGTCTTCCAGGTGCATGTTGAAATCTGTTCAGTAATATGAATATGGTTCTACGCTGACGGTCAAAGACTTCACAGAGTTTACAGGTTGCTAAAATTTCCAGTGGACCAATTTGTGTGCATTTTCAACGTCATTATTTCCTGCCTGCATGGAAATCTTCGGAATCCCTTTAAATCTCCAACATGCTTTTTTTCCAACCATTTTAGCTATACTAAACCAATCCAAACCTGAGTTGCAGATATCTGAAGCTCCTTCCTTATGTGTGTGTTGAAGTTGCTAACTGTTTGTTTTTCATTCAGGTTTTGAAAGTTGCTGTTAGAATGTTCGATTTCCTCAGAAACATGAAAAGAGGTCTTCTGAGGAGGTAGGAAGTTTTTTCAGATGCTAAATGCTCCTATTACAGCTGGAAGTCACACCTGTAAAGATTGTCTTCATGTGTAGAGCATATAAGCAACCTCAATTTCTATTAAAATTTAAGATTAAAAATAAAGGCAATGGAAAAAAAGTAATAGTTTTGCAGCTCTTGGAAATCATTTATATTGTCAGAGCCTGTACATTGACTGCAACACTTCTGATTTCCCCATTTGGCCAAGGGGACCAGGGCTAGTGTGTAAAGTCTAACTGTCCTATAAGGAGCAAAATCTGCACTTCTGATGTTTACCTCTGCGAGGAGCTGGGCAAGAAATAATGAGGTGACTGGAAATGAACAAGCCCTTCATCATTGCTTTCACCCTCCAGCTGCTGACCCCCATAGGAGGAAACCTTCCCTGGAAGCAGAAATCAATGTTGCATGTGGCATTCAGCCTGTATGGAGCAACCCTTGGCAGTTTATTCCCTAGGGATAAAAAGGTATAGTTCAGTTTCCTCTGAAGTGTACCTACAGAGGTTCTAAAGAAGGTTTGAGTTGATTTCTGGTCAATTTGACATATGTACAATCAGGAGTAACGATGTTTCTCAGCCAAGTAGCATAATGACTTTTTTTCTTTTTTTCCCTTGTAGGAATTTATACAGAAAGTAAGTTTTACTGAGTTGCTTTCAAATATTGTCTTTTATCTGTTTTTGGCAAAGATCTCAGCAGTAAGCCAGGAATAGGAGTAGGAGCAAGACTGGGAAAGATCAAGATATTATTTCCAGTTTAGTAGCAAAGTGGACAAATGGGAGTCAAGTGCCATGTCCCTACATGGAGAAGGGTTTAGTTGAGCAGCACTGCCTCTATCTTCTGACTGGAACAGCTCGTGTAGAACAACAGCTTCTTGGCATTTTGCTCTTCACTTGTGTCTATCTGCCAATGCCATGTTTTGCTGGCTTAGAGGCCAGTGCTTAAAGAGAGCTACCGACCTACTGTGAACTCTAAAGTTACTTGATTTTACTTAACTGCCATTTTGCTGTTCAGTTGCTACAGCTAATTCCAGCAGGGCAAGTGGAGCATCTCTCCTGTGAGGACAGGCTACGAGTGTTGGGGCTCTTCAGCCTGGAGAAGCAAAAGCTTTGAGGAGACCTTGTAGTAGCCTTCCAGTATCTGAAGGGGCCTACAAGGAGGGCAGGGGAGGGACTAATTACAAGGTCTTGTAATGACAGGACAAGGGGTAATGGGTTTAAACTGGCAGAGGGGAGATTTAAATGGGATGTTAGGAAGAAGCTTGTTACAGTGAGGGTGGTGAAACACTGAAGCAGGTTGCCCAGGGAGGCTGTGGCTGCTCCCTCCCTGGAGGTGTTCACAGCCAGATTGGATGAGGCCTTGAGCGACCTGTTCTAGTGGGATATGTCCCTGCCTTTGGTGGGGAGGTTGATACTAGATGATCTTTGAGGTCACTTCCAACCTAAACCATTCTGATTCTGTGTCTCCAGAGGTGACCTTAGTCAGAAATGGGAGTTCAGATGGCTAATCTCATCAAAAGATACAAGTGAAAAATGTCCTGGGCTATTGGAAGGGTTTAGGCTTCTCTCCTCAGTCATGGATTCTTTCTCTGTACAACTATGGTGGAAAATGAGTAGCACTTTTACACTGGTGTCTGTTTTTAATGTGGGAAGAGGCAGGTCAGTAAGGTCCAAAGGTTGTTCCTGTTGCTAGATTTAAGCAGCATCAGCCTGGCAGTGTGCAGCTTCAGCCCTCTCTGCTGGCTCATTGGGTCTGGATCCCAGCACCACTAGTCCCTGGGAGGGTCATGCTACTATTTGGGAATTTCCAACCAAAACAGATCTTTCCTCAATACCTCCTCTGTTTCCTGAGGGACTATAGCCCCTGCTTCTTCCCAGTCACCACCAGTTGCATGGAAAGCTGCCCAGGGTAAGCTTTTTTTTTTTTTTTTTTGTGCTTCCTTTGCTAATAGCAAAGCAGGGTTGAGATGAGAAAGTTGCTTTGACTTAAAAACATGAAGCTTTTCTATTTCACATTCCTGTTTGGCTTTTCTGTTTACTGTGTTGCTTTCCACAGAAACTTTCTCAGCTGAAGGAGTGAGAAAAGCTTACTGTAAATGTAAGCACAACCAAGCCTTGTTAAAGCCCTTTCTAAGGCTTTTGAGGGGTTGGCAAATCAATAAAAATAACCCCAACTGCAGCACAGGGCTATTTTTGAGCCTAAAAGGCATCTCTGATGCATTACTGTTCTCTACAGAAAGAGATTTTTTTTTTTAAGAAAGCATTTCCAAGTGGTCCCATTTGAAGTATTTACTCAAGCACATTGTTCTGTCAAAGCTCAAGATTCCCCGTGCCTGACATAAAGAAGTGAGTGTAGATGTATTTAAAGGCTGAGCATTACTACCTGCAGCAAGGGAAACTTCTGTACTCTCTGATGTCTAGAAGTGAGATACTCCTACGATCTCTTATTAAAACACTGAAATCTCACAACCAACCCCTCCAGTGACTTGATATTGGTTATCAAATGGTTCTGTAACAGAGCCCCGTCTCTGTGAACACAGACCGGGATAAGTCCCAATGCAGCTGTGCCCTGTGTGAGATAACTACTCTTAGATGGGACCTTAGCAGGTCCCTGCAGTAGCCACGAAGTGCTACAGCTACAAGCTTTTATCACACCCACAGAGTTCCTCAAGGCTCTGCCTTCTGTATTGCCCAGGAAAAGAACATCACAAATTGAATCATTTGTAGTTTTCCACTTTATTAATGTACAGGTTGACACAAAACATATTCTTGCTAAGGCAATTTCATGAATAAGTTTTCACAGTACAGAGTTGTGTACTGGGGGAAAACATAGCAGTGGCAGATTGCCATTGTCAAACTGTCATAACTGACCACTGGTAACACTGGAGGACATGCTGCAGCCTACTGACATGGAACTAATGGTGTTACTCCAGAGCACAGTGACAGACCACACGACCCTGCAGGTATGGTCTCCTGCTCCACACGCAGCTTCTCACAGCTGTGTGAGGGAACAAAAAAAAAAAAAAGGCAGAAATTCCTCACCTCAGGTCTGCATGATGCTGGGAAAAGGAACGCCCAGGCTCCAAAGGTGCTGGACACAAACCAACCCATGACTAGGAGGGTCTGCTTGCTAAGGACACAGGTAAACGAAACAAAAGCAGTTCCAACCCCGTCCTTTTACCACAGGTGTATTTGGCAGCAATTCTATCTTGTCTCAGATAAGATCAGAGCTGCAGCTATTCCAGCTTTAGCAATAAGATCACCCACCTTCTGTACTAACTGCATCCTAAGCCTGGTGCTTGCTCTGCCTAGAGGAGGTGGCACAAGTGAATGGGAATACACCTAGAACATCTCTCAATTGGTCCTCGTTTGATGAGCAGAGGTGTGCGCCCATCTGACCATGCACTGAGCAGGATTTCAAGTCTAGTTTTGCCAGGTGGGAAGGGCATATCTGACACACAGCACTCTGACTTACAGCAATGGTTTTGTTGGTTGTAAGCAACAGCCTTAAAAGTGCCACCAAGATGTGAAGAAACTGAAGTGTGGAAGAACAAGCATCACTCAGGCTTTTTTGACACACTCACCTGGCCAGTGTTAGCTCTTAGGGCATTTCTAGCACATTAGGATGTCCAGAACAGTCTATGGAGAGTAAGTGACCAGACAGGTCAGTTAGGAAAACAAAGTAATTTGAGATGCACCAGGAGGGATTTTGGGTTTTCCATAAGCCTGTGGTAAAGCAGTGATTAAAACAACTTAACCCTTCAGATTAATAAGATATCACAGAACCATTAAATGGTTTAGCTTGGAAGGGACCTAAAAAACATTTCCAATTCTTCTGCCATGGGCAGGGACACCTACTAGACCAGGTTGCTCAGGGGCCCATCTAACCTGGCTTTGAATACTGACAGGGCTGCAGCCTACACAACGTCTCTGGGCACCCTGTTCCAGTGCTTAACCACCCTCATGGTGAAGAATCTCCTCCTAATGTCTAATCTAAATTTAGCTGCTTACAGTCTGAAGCCATTACATTACTCCTTGTCCTATCACTACATATTTCTGTAAATAAATATTTTTTTTAAGTAACTAAAATTAAAAACAAACTAAAAAGAAGTGCAAAAAAGCAGCATTTTGGTCACCAGAGACTTATCACTACAAGAGAAGCTCAGGCAGAGCCCACAGAAGCTTTGGTGTGGAAGAGTACCCAAACATCAACTGTGCCAGATAAAGCAACTGATGACTCATTCAGTCTTTGCAGGGCCGTTGATTGCACTGCTGAAAAAGTCTTTGATGCAGAGAAATACTGAGTGACAACTTGCATGGGTGCTCAAGTCCTCCTTAATATATGCACATGAAATAATCGGTAGCTCAATCACTTCTAGTTAAACAAAGCCCTGTGTGGAAAACCCTTGGGTTTAGGTATTTTAGAACACACTCCCAAAATTACTGCAGGGATTGTTAAATGTTTCTACCCCTTCTCAAAGAAAGCTCGCTTCACTTGTCACCCAGGCAGCTAAAACAAGTCTCAGTCAACGCCTTTGCACATCACAGGAATGAGGTGGCTTCATGGAGAGGTCATTGCCTGATGCAGACAAAAAACCCATTGCAGAGACAGCAGCAGGAGCTTATGGCAATGACACGTTAGAAAAATAGATTGTTACTTGGGTCAGAAGCAGTAGGATGCACCAGAAAATAAAGTGGAAAAATAGATCTGAGGAAAGAGAGAAGACCCTTGCGGTTTATATTTAGATCAAATGGAAAATAGCAGTGCCAAGGGCTATTCGACACAGCTGAAACCTATCTGACTTGGAAAGCAGAGGAAAACCAGCAGCTGCAAGTGCAGACTTTGGGTTCGTCAGCAAAGGAAACCAAGGTTTCTGCCAGATGTGCTGCTTTCACCTCAGAGAGACCTACCAGTGCTACCCAGAGCATTGCGGCTCAGCTACCCACGTTGTCACAACAAAGAGCAGGGCACTAAAGAAACACACAAGTCACTGGGTGTGTAAGCAACAAACTAAAGCGAGCTATTGGGTGGGGTATCCCACAGTGGTCCTTGGCTGTGACACAGAATGGGTTATACTTGGGCTGCATGCCATGAACACCACTCACACCTCACTTCAGGTCCCCATCCCCTTCACCCTGGATTGACTTCTTGATGCGAAGCAACATAGTTGTGAGCCACTGGTCCAGCCGTGATATCGAGTCAAATTCCTTAACCTATCCAAAAACAAAATAAATGGAAATGGAAAATAAAATGGAATAGATTAAAATAGGATAGAATGAAATAGAATTGAATTAGAAAGGAAGAGGAGGAGAGGAGAGAGAGAAAAAGTGAGAGGAGAATGGAATAGAACAGAATAAAAGCAGACTAGATTAGAAGTGAACAGAATGAAATGGATCTATCCAAACCCAACCAGTGCACTTCAAGCCTGGAAGCAACAGGAGCAGACCCAGACAGTATCTTTACTCAACTCTTGATGCTAAATTAGCAATTTTAGTATTAAAAAGTGTGGGCTCTGCTCTGGCCCAACTGCCCTGAGGGCTCTTTGGTGTTAAGCAGTGACATACCAGTGATTTTCGCCACTGGACTCCAGTAGCAACACTCAAGTTACCCAACATTTAACAGCACACACACCCCAAAATAAGATTAAAAAGTAACAACCCATTATCCACATGGCTACTTACTGCTTCAGTGTATGCCTCGCTGTTCTGCTCCTCATGGGCTTCCAGCAGTTTCTAAACACAGTCAAGTCAGAAAACGCTCCATTACTGCATGTTCTCACAGGGTACCTCATCCCCAGGAGAAAGGGGACCCCTGCACTTCACCCTGTGGGACACCCACATCTCCAGCAACTGATTCAAACCACCCACCACAAATGCAGAAATAATTTGAAGGGGTTTATGTCAGCTAGGACAATGCTTATCATTCTACTGCAGTTGCTTCTAGTATAAATTCAATGCAAAATAGGTGATGTCCTCTAAAACATTGGAATAAATAACCAAGTATGTGGCAAGGTGAAAAAACACAAATTAAGGGCAGTATATGATTATTTTAACACAGTTTTTCTCACTTTCAACAACTTGCACTCCCGGGAGTCTGTGAAAGCTGGGAACATTTCTTCATACTTCTCAAGTGCAAGCTAAAAGAGAAGACAGCTCTTACTAAGTGTTCCATACAAAACTACTCACTTCTCAATTCAGTTTTTCCTTCTAGCCCTAAAACTGCACAGAGAGCTTTGGAAAGTTACTCCCAGTAAATCTAACCACCACAGAAACCTTGTGCACACAAGAACACGTCTCACCCAAGCAAGGGTGATTAAGAGGCACAGTGAAAGTCTGAAGTGACAACCCTGAGCCCACTGACTGACCTTTGCATTCAGCTCATCCACAATGAAGTGGCACAGAGCAGCTTTGAAGAAGTACTCTTTGGCGCTGTACTTGAGCAAAGGATTATCCATTGTGTTTGTTCCCACCTAGGGACAAAAACAATAGACCAAAAGAATTAATAAAAAGGTAAGTATGACCAGGGGAAGAAAAGCACATCATTAAGAAATGAAACCTGCCCAAATATTACCCCTCCAGAAGCACAACAGCTATTTCTACCTGGTATTCCCAGGTAATTATCTGGCATAAAGGCAGAACAATAAAGTTTACAAATTTTGGAGGAAAAATTTCTGCTGCGTATATTTGTGAATATGACTGAAATGGTAATTTTGGATTTCCTTCCCCCAGCCTTTCTCTGGAATCATCAGAAATCAGGGATTTAAAATGCCTTTGGTAAATTAACCCAACTCTTAAAAGCCAAAGAGCAAGCCATGTCTCCTAAAAAGTGTAATATTCCCCAAAGTAAGATGAGAAGCTTCCAAGCTACAGCAGTTTTACAACACAGACACAACGACCGAGTTTTCATCTCTGAAGAGTTTTTGCCCTGTCAGATGAAGCATGCCTCCTCACCTGCTCATAGATTTCTATTGCCTTCTGATACTGCTCCAGCTGCGCAGCGTAGGCAGCCACCTTCAGCAGACACTTGTTGGCTGAGCTACAATCAATTACAGCATTAAAATAATTAACTGTGTTCTGAGAAAAAGAAAAAATTCCGTGCCCTGGCATCTCCAAGCACTACCTGTACTACTTAGTGCAGGTAAAGCAGGGCCCAAATGCTAAAAATTAGCACAAATACACACGCTGAAACACACAGCACAAAGACCTTCAGCTCAGCACAGACCTAGCATCACAGTGTGTTCACTCCCTCTGTGCTTTCTCTGCATCCTGAGTGGAGGATGAGACCCCTGAACTGAGATCTAAGCAGAATTGGCACATCCTACATTTCAGAAGAGCCTGGCAGGCAAGGCATACAAGCCAAGGATAAACCCCCTGTCCCCAGTCCTTCCCCATGGCAGCTCTTTTAGAAAGACACTTGCCTGTTGGACTCCTCTCCTTTGTAATAGTCTGCAGCCTGCTCATAGTGCGCAATCGCCTGGGGACAGAAACATTGCACGTGAATGCTGAGGCACAGCAGCGTACAGTGACCGCAGGCACAAGAGCCTGTCCATTCCATGTGCTATAGCATAGGGTTCCTGGTGGAGTGAGGCACACGTTCCCTGCGTGCTCAAAAAATGAGACTGCCCTTGGAAATTAGACCACAGACATGCAAAGTGGTCCAAAGATTTGCAGCAGGTTGAGCTGCTGCAGCATTCCTGCTCAGGGCTTATGGGAATGAGAAGGTTGGTTGAGAAGTGTGAGCTGTGAGTAACAGCAGCTTTCTTTAGGTCCGTCAGAGAATAAAACTATAAAATAGAGAAAACAAAGTTATAAAACTTCCTGAAAGTGAAACACCACAAAGCTGGTGAAGGGTCTTAAGCACTAGCCTTCCAAGAACAGCTGAGGGAACTGGGGTTGTTTAGACTGAAGGAGGCTCAGAGGAGACCTTCTCATTCTCTACAACTCCTTGAAAGGAGGTTGTAGCAACATAGGGCTTGTTCTCTTCTCCAAAGAAAGTTATAGAACAAGAGAAAAAGGCCTCAAGTTGCACCAGGAGAGGTTTGGGTTGGACATAAGGCACAATTCCTTTCCCAAAAGGGTTGTCAGGCCCTGGAACAGGCTGCCTGGAGCAGCAGTGGAGGGCTTGAAAATCTGTGTAGATTTCAATCCTTGGAGGGATTGAAAAGCTGTGTAGACGTGGTGCTGAGGGAGGCGATTTAGTCATGACCTGAAGTGTTGGACAAGTGGTTGTACTTCATGTACTCTTCCAACCTCTTTGGTTGTACTCTTCCAACCAAAACCATTCTACGGTTCAGGAGACAAGGGTTCTCACTGGGGCATTCCCACCAGCACTGCCATGCCGTTGCTCAGCAACAGGGCACAAAAAACAGCCAAGATTACCCCACAAGAAACCCATGCTTGGAAAACCATTAACTTCAAATTAGGGGTGGCTTGGGACCTACATAAGGCAGGTTTTCTCAGTAGAGTAAAGTTTGGTACTGTGCTGCCTGGGAAAGGAAATTAAGCACCTGCATCATCCTCACCTTCTCAATGTCCACCAGCTCAGCCTCGTAGATCTCTGCGATGGTGATGTGGTGCTTGGCTGCAATGGTGAATCGCCCCTAGAGAAGGCAGAGGCTGCGCGTCAGAGAGGGGCTCCCCATCCACCCAGCACACAGATGGCATTTCCCAAGCTGCAGCTCTCACAAAGCATCTCGCTTAATGAGCCCCCAGCACAGCTTCTTACCATGTCGGTGTAGATATCGATAGCTGCATTTAAGCAGTTGATGGCCTCTGCAGCATGAGTTTTCAGGAGAAACAACATAGTCAGAAAGTGCCCAGAATTCCCAGCCAAAGACCTCCTCCCTCCAAAAATCCTAACTCAGTAAAGTTCCTTCTCACCAGACCAGACCACCGCCAGCTTCTCAAATATGTATCTAAGCGTACACTTATGTACAGATGGAATGACAGACATGACATTTTTCATCTACAGGCATAGTGTGCCCCCTCATTTTTGCACCCACAGATCTAATCCCAAACCACCCAGCCCAAACACCTTCCATCCCACCCCTGGTTTAGCAAAGCACGAAACTGCAATAGAGAGAGGTAACAATAAAAGATCAGGTTGGGCGAAGCACAAATGACTTGCACTCTGAGTTTGGCAGGATGCATCCTCCAACAGAGCCAGATTCCAAGTACTGATTCTCACAAACACATGGAGGCTGCCATTTTCTAGGGTGTTTTACAATTATAAAATAATATAGGGTTGGACTCAATGATTTCTGGAGGTCCCTTCCAACCTCCAACATTCTGTGATTCTGTGATTATCAGCCCTGAGTTAGTTTTCTACATCCCCAAGGTCCAAGAAAGCACATGGCATGTTTACAAGCAAGTATCTAGAGTAAGGGAAATTCAATGTCTTCCAGAACACTCTTTAAAACCAGCTTTAAAGAATTCAGATCCTTGATGTTCATCCCACAAACTCAAAAGTTCAGACCATTTTCTCCCACTTCTCCGCAGAGAAACCCCTGAGAATGAGGCTGGGGCTAAGGGCAGAACCCCCCAGTGATCCAGACCCAAAGACCTGCTCCCTTCAGTATTCCTTAAGAGGTAAGTACTTCTCCACAGTCAAGCTAAACCAGAAAGGAAGCTACTAAGGGGCAGAGCTCCACACCAATGCCAAAGATCACCTGAAGACGATACTCCTACACGCAGAAGACCAAGACAATGCTGACTAGCTCTCATCATCTGAAAACCTATTCTGGAGAAAAAGTGCAAGGAGGTATTCCAGCTTTCAAGTCACCTGCAGCAAGAACCTTCAGCCCCACAGAACTGGTGGCTACTGAAAGCCTCATCAAATCACATCCTCTCAGCCACCTACTTCCATCTTGGCAAGGCACAATCACAGACTTTGCTCCCCTTACCTTGCGGGTCTGCTTTTTTGTAGGCATTGCCAGCATCCACAAAGCTGGTGGCCGAGTCGTGTTTGCTCTGCAGCTGCATGTGCAACTTGGCTGCCTGACAGAATGCGTTTCCTGCGGCTGGGAGAGAAGCACACATCGACCCCATGAATCCCACCGGCCTGGTAACAATTAGGATAGCCATAAAACAGAGAAGCTGGGATGAAGAAATCGCATTTGCCTGTGTCTCAGCACTGCTTATCTGTTGGGGGTTGATAAGCAAGTCAAGGGCAATGCCTCTTCAGCAGTATTCCTGTCTCGTTTAACACCAGGAATATTCTGGTTGCACCTCTTTCCCTGCCTTCCCAGTATTTAAATCATTGCAAGGCCAGGATTTGCACTGCCATGGGGACCAACCCCACAGAAACAGCCTGGAACATAAAACTCTGTGTAAGAAGACATCCACGGGTCGCCCCAGCACCAGTCACCCTCTATGCAGCCCCTGGAGGAACTGTACTCACCACTCCAGTTTTTGGCAATCTTGAACATGTTGGCAGCCCTGGTGTACATCTCACAGGCTTCCTCCACCCTGGTGTTGCCCCTGAAATGCAGCAAGAGACAAAAGCCACTCCTGAATGTAAGCTATGGGAGTTTGCGTGCTCCTAAAGAGTTTAGAGAATGAAGCAAGACCCTGTTCTGTTTCCTAGATCCTTTTTGGGGCAGGAACAACTGGTTTACAGGAGACATTCAACAAAAACACCTGCAAATAACAAACTCTAGCAGGCAAGAAACTATCATTTAGAGAACACAGAGCAAATCAAATATTAAGAAATGCTGAACCACCTACTGTGAAAGAACAACTCAAAAAAGCCAAACTGATGGGGTTTAGCAACATAACTCAGCTTTCCAAGCCAGGTAATTAACGATAAGTGCATCTCAAGGAATAATTCTTATGTTTTTGATAACGAAATGCAAATTTCTTCACAAATTTACCAAGCTCCTACAAGCTTGGTGCTGCCCTCTGCATTACATGCTTCTACTGACCCCAGTAAAAGGTTGCAGCACTGGATTTACCATTTATTATTGCTAGGGCTTTTATTCTCTTACTTCTGCTGGCAGAAGAATTTCACTTCTAAGCACAGGCAGGCTTTTTAGACCACTTTTTGCCCTTGAAAAACACCTTTTGCATGAACTAAAGCCAAAGGAGGCAGTGCAAGGAAATACTACACCCTCCAAGGCATCCAAAACCTGGATGGTTTTCAGCCTTTTTTAGCCTCCAATAAAAAAAGGAAAGCTTCTGTGCAAGCTAATGGAGCTCTTCAAGAAAAAAAAAACGTCTGTCAGCAATGCGTTTGGCTGGGCACTCAGTGGCCTGGGCATCCCCCTGTCCCAGGAGGACACCCAGAGCAAAGTCAAACACCACTTTTTCTTCCATTTTACAAGCCATTTTTCTTGCATCTATTTTTAGCCTGAGAAAATGAAACATTTGCCTCTCAAAATCTCTGTCAATTCATTCCAAGGACTTTGGGCAGTGTGTTGCCTGGATTAGGCCCCCGGAGCAAGCCCTGCCCAATTAATCTGCTGGAGGCTGGGGGAGCAATTTATTTTTACAACATTTCAGGGCTGAAGGGGAATAGGTTTTTTTCCAGGCTATTGTCTAGAAACACCAAGGCCTCTGTGAGATCATCACTCCATAATTAGAAAAAAAAACAACAACCAAGACTGAGATGGCCAAAGTTGCCAGTTTTTCAAAACCCTTCTAGAAACCCCTAGGAATACCTATTTCTGAACAAAAATATCAAGAAAAATGTTTCGGGTTTTTTTTCAGGGAGTATTGCTCCCTCACCACCAGAAACCTCATTCACCACCGAAAACCTCATCCCTCCACAGGGTCTCCCTGCCCCACGCCATGGCTTCAGTGATGCAAGGGGACAGAAAATCATTCCTAAAATGCCCAAATTTAGTTCAAATCCCTACCAGAGCTGCAAAAAAGAGGGATGGATGGTGAGGGTTGAGTCAAGCTCCAATCAGAGTCCTTGGGTGCCTAGTGGGCTGCAGGTGCTCCCGTGGATACGAAGCCACGGTAACAGCCTGGCAACACCACGACCCTGCGAGGAGATTAACAGCATCGAGTCCCACCAGCATCATGCTGCAGGACAGTAGGAAGGGGGCTCCTGGAGCACGCCACAGGAAGATTATTTTCTCCTCCTCTCTTACGCCCTACCACAGTCCAACCGCTGCAGAGGCTGCGGGGAACCCAGACCCAGGACGGAGGGGGCCACATCACCTAGGGAGAGGAGCAGGAGCTGGGGCTGTGCCCATGTGGGTACCCACACAACACGGCCTAGCTCTGTCTGAACAGCTGAACCTCTGTTCTTGCAGCCCCTCCTTTCGCACACCTTTCGATCGAGGCCCGCATTTTGCACACCGTGCTCCCCCTCTTTACGACTCCTCCAGTTCCACACCTTACACGCTCCCGTTTTCATAACTCCTCCCCTTGCAAGCCCCCCATTTCGCAGTGCTCCCTCCTTTTGGCAACCCCTGCCTTCACGCACCCGCACCCCCGTTTTTTAACACTGTCATCACCCCCGCACACACACCTTCCCCCGACCTTTACACCTTCCTCTTTCTCACTCCTTCGCCCTCCGCCGGCTTTCGATCCGGGCCTCCCCTTCGCAATCCCACCCCACCAAAGCCCCCCCACCTTTTCTCCCGCCCCCTCCGGTCGCAGCCGCCCCGCTCACCCGAAGAGCCCCCGCAGGAAGGAGTGGGAGCCCTTGACCCTCTTCTCGGCCTCCGCCATCAGCTGCACGGCCTCCCGCTCCTTGCCCGTGCTGTCCATCGCGGCACGGCCTCCTCCGCCCTCTCCTCCTCCTCCTCCGCTGCACCGGCGGGCGCGTGCACAGGGGGAGCGGCAGCGCGCGCGGAGAGGGCGGGGCCTGTGCCTCCCGGCGCCGTGCTGCGGGGCGCCTGCTGCCTGCGGTGGGTTGCATGTTGCGTGGTGGCTGTCACACGGTGCTGCGCAGTGCATGTCACCTTGCGCCCCGGCTGTTGCATGTTGCACGCTGCGCGATGCCGCACAAGCCACGGTATTGCATGATGCCTGTCACACGCTGCTGGGTGATGCACGGTGTGGTCTGATGCATGGCACACGTCGCAGGGTGATGCACGTTACGAGATGTGGCTCGTGTGATGCATGTTGCTGCATGATGCACACCAAACGGGGTTGCATGTATCGTGCTGCACAGTGCAGCTTGAACCACGTGCATTATTTATGTCGTACACCGTTTCACAACATGATGTCTGTTGCATGATGTGCATCACATGATGCATGTCTCAGTGTTGCACAGTGCGCAGTCTTGCATAATGCACACGGCAAATACATGTCACACAACAACACACGATGTTGCCTAAGGCATGTTGCATGATGCACGTTGAGTCTTATAACTTGCACGTAGTCCACAGCCTCCATCACCTCAGCTTTTTACCCCAAAGGGGAGGAATGGAGATAGCCTGTTGCAGTTTTCCTTAAGCTGTTCAGCATTTTGGAAGCAAAGCCCGTGATCTGTTAGGTGTGCTACAGTGAGGCAGTGTGGAGGCCTCAGGCGTCCTTCTGCAGCTTCTTTAAACAGAGCTGGAGTGAGTTGGCTTTTGCACCTTGGCAAGGGGGTAGCATCTAAGAGGGTGGAACTTGCACAGCTGTGCTGCCATGGAGGCAACTGGAACCCTCAGTTAGAGAAGTCACTTTGAAAGGTACATTCATTTATGGTCGTCTGAAAAAATGCACATTCCCAGTAGAAAAAACAGCTATTGCTGGGATGTGTGTACGTAAAACAGGAGGAAATCCAAGCAGGGTCCAGTTACAGCACTTCATTAGACATCCATGAGCAGCGCACAGCTAACACTAGTTCTTGGTCAGGATTAGTCCTTACACGTCCACATCCAAGGCACCTACCCACCCCCACATTAATTGCAGTGCCTGAAAGAGACAGATCAGGCCAAAAAGAGAGAATTCATCCCAATCTGAAGGCTTTAAATTTTTTTTTTACTTTCACTTAGGTTACTCTCCAAGTTTCCACAGAACTACTTAAATGCAGGACACAGAGCTGAAGCTCAGGCTCCTAGGACTCTCAATCTCCAGTGGATATTCTGCATTAAGGATACAATAAAAATCAGGAGAATAGGCAGCAAAGAAAATAGAAAAAATAGGCACTATTATAGAAAATAGGCACTATTTTCTACCTCATTTGCATTTGTAGTTTACCCCCTGACTATGCAAGCACACAAATGAGTCCTCCCTGACTTGGTAAAGCAATTCAGCACAAGACTTACAAACTTCACCAGCTGACAGGAGGTAAGGAGACAGTGGAAACTGCTCCTTCCATACCCTGTAAAGCTGCACCAGCCTTGCTTCTTTAAAGGCTAAAAAGGCGAGATTTCAGGCAGGCCAGATGTGAGGAAGGATCCCTCTGCGAGTATTTCCTACTCACACAGCCCATCACTTCTTCAGGCTTTCAAGGTAATAGCAGAGTGCTGCACATGTACAGATCCATGAACCCACACGTGCCCACATACTCAGGCAGGATGGCAGCAGGAGGCAGGAAAAGCATCCCCTGGCGCAGCAGCATGAGGATTAAGGGACTGGAAGCGCCAGGAACTAAACCGAGCCGACAGCTGGCCGCTAGATTAGGCCGATTAAGAGCCCGGAGCGCTGGAACCCGAGAGTGCCCCTGAGGGCGGGCGGAGGCGGCAGCCTGGCCCTGCCGCACCAAACTCTGAACTACAACTCCCGGCGTGCCCCGCGGCCCATGTCGTCACCGCCCTGCGACCGCCATCTGCATGGCGACACTGCTGCATCCCTGGCCTCCTGCATCAACACCCTCCTCCCATCCGGCGGCCCGGGGACCGAGACAGCACCGCAGCAATGTTCCTGGTCTCCAGAGAGCCGGGGGGAGGCCCACGGGGATGCCAGCTGCCAGTCCTCCCCTAGCCACACCCACACGCACCTCTTGCTTTCCACCCTCTCCCCAGCAAGAACCGACTTAAATTAATCAAGGTATAATTATGGTAATCGAGGCGTGATTAATCCCCCTCCTAGCCTGCTGTGTGGTCCATATCCCTGATTGCTAGTGTGTGCATACTCGTGATGGTGTGGGCAGCCGCTTGTGCCCTCTGGCTGATATCACCATCACAGGGCCTCGACCCTAGGAAGAGCCTGTGACCCCATCCCCAGCACTTGGCCAGGTAAGGAAATACTGCCTCTGCTGCCCCTGGGCTCACCTAATGACAGGATCCACATGGATGGAAACTGAGGACTGTGTGATGAGCATCTCAGAGACACAGCTGTGCCCCAGAGCTTAGCAATGCTGGAGGATCATTTGCCTGCAGGACTACAGAGCCAGAGATCCGCACCAGGAAAGCCAAGGGAAAATCAGCTTTCCTACCTTGTAGCAGAGAAATTAAACCCTCTCTGGAAGAAAATAACCCTATAGCATTTTCAAGGTCCTTGCAAGATGGAAGGATTGAAGCTGCCATACAAAGCCAAGGTTACTGGTAAAGGATCCCAAATAATCCCAAGGTTTTGTTTCCCCTCTTCCAGGCACGACGTAATGGAGTCTTTTTATCTCTATGACCTCGGGTTCCTAACAGAAAACAAAGCTATTCAAAGAATCCTCTGTCCCATGGCTGCACAGCTCTGCCATCTAATCCTTGCCTTGGAATGGGAAGATGGGATTTGTCAGGCCTTTCCCAATTTAAGGGAGCACGCAGAAAAATTAGCCAAAGCCATAGAAGAACTTGCTTCTGTTGCAAGAAGGTAAGTTTGCTGGGTGTCTCCTGGGGAGATTTGGGCACTGGGAAGGAGAAGGAAGGTATGGAAAGAAACCACAGAGTCTGCTCTCCTGCCTGCACCTTGCTGAAGAGGTGGGAACACAAATGTGGGAATAGGATTAGGAAAAGGAGAGGAGAGAAAGCAGGGATACTTGCAAAGTAAGCAAAACCTCAACAAGCAGCATGTAAGCTAAATACATCTTAAAGTAATAGACAACTGACTGAATGGTTCACTGAACTGCAGCCACTGCAAAAGGTGCTGACAGATTTGAAAATACAGCTAAATTTAATTCAAGCCCAGTCTGAGTTTCAGGTGGCTAACTGGGATGAACTCTGAGATCAGCACATGCTACCCACCGAGGGTGGTGCTCATGAAGAGCTGAGCTCAGTGACTTCTGTTCCAGGTTGGCTGAGGAGTCCAGTGATAAGGTGTTCAAGGAAGAGATGTGTCCTGTAGCTGAGTCTCTCATCCTCACAGCGAGGTGCATGCTACTGGCAGCCCACAGGCTACAGGTACAGCCAGAGAACCTGAACCATAGGGAGGAGCTGGCTGCGGCAGCAAAGAGGATTTTAACAGAGACAGTGAAGGTAACTGCTGGAGGGGACGGTGCCAGGGTGGGCTGGGATGCAGCAGTGGGTGAGAGCACAGCTGCAGGAGGGACTGGAGCTGCCTTCCATCAGGACAGGGGCTGAGGTGGAGCCCTATCTGAAACACTGGTTGTTTCTTCACCATATGCTCACCAGGACAAGAAAGTCTTCTCCCCTCTTCCCCTCAGGCTGCAGTGTCATCTTGGCCATGTAGGGATGAAACAGTGAACAAGGATATTTAATCCTCAGCTACCTTGACCAGTTTTTCTTCTCTGTGTTTTTTTCCCCTCTGGTTAGATCCTTCAGCTTGAAGATGCTGCTGGGGCAAGGAAGATAATTCAGGCTGCCAGCTGGCTTTTGGAGTGCCTGAGCATGCTGCAGGATGCAAGGGACATGCCAGGACTGTTGGCTGCTTTCCAGGCATTTTCCGAGGCCTTGCTTCTCCTAAGCAATCTGACAGCAAGGCGCCTTGAGGAACTCCAAGACTGTCCTCACCAGAAGAGCTTGGCCCAAACCTTGCAGCTCCTGCAGAAGTGTGTTCCATTGCTCCATGCAGCCAAGCACATCGATCTCAAACACCCCCAGGGTCAGCAAGTCAGTCTCTCCAAAGACTACGCTTTCCAGCTGGCAGAGAGGACCATCAAAGAGCTCACTTCCCTGCTTGTCAACAATACAGGCATCAAAGGACCACGGGACAGACATGGGACCTTCACCCAGCATGTGAGCAAGCTGCTGTCTCTCCTCTCCCACCCAAATCCAGCACACCTTTCCAACAGCAAGTTCAGTGCTCATGTGGAGGCCATAATTTTCTACTGCATGCTTCTAGCAGACTCATCCAGACCAGATCTGAAGTGGAACCTGGTAAAACATTGCTGGGTTCTGCTGCAGCTGAGGAAGAATATCTGCAGCCACGTAAGCCAGCTGGAGGAACAGTCAAGACAAAGCTGGGAAGGGAGCAGCATGGAAGAGGAATGTCACATCATGAGAAGCGAGGTGGAGACTCTTGACCAGGCAGTACTCACCACTATTCTTTGGCAAATCCTCAACACCTTCTTTGAAGGTAGGGAGTCCCTGGGCCAGTTGGCTGAAGATGCCCTTAGTCTTGCTGGTACAAGGTGTGGTCCAGCAGGACAAAGTGGATTTTTGAGAAAGCTTCAGCCCCTCATTGCCACCTTCTTCAGATGTGCCCAGCAGATGCTACAAGTAGCAGACTTTGTTCTGGCCAGGTGCACCCAAACTCAAACTGCTAGAGAAATTGGAAAGCAGGTGGAGTACTTGAAGAGACTCCTTGCCAGTCTCCCTCCAGTGCTCACAGGTATGAACAGCATGGCCCAGACAGGTGCTGCTAACCAGCTGCAGTCCTTATACCACATGTGGGCTGGAGCAACAGACAGCCTTTTGCAGTGCTTTGAGGAGACAGTCAGCATGCAAGAATTCCTGAAGTTGTCCATGCAGGACATGGCCAAGCACAGGGACTGGTGTGAAAAAGCCCTGGAGAGTCAAGACCCTGAAAGGTTCTCTCAGCATGCAACTCACCTCACCAGCTGGGCTCGGTGGGTGGTTGAAGCCACCAACAGGCACATGGACAGAGCCACAGACCCTATTTTCAAGAATGGCTTACTAGTTTGGGTTGAGCAGCTAGCCAACTCCATCCTCGGGCTGAAAGCAGTCACAGCCCTTTGCCTGGAGAGACTCTCCTGCCTCCAGATCAGGGACATCTTTTCAAAGGCAGTGAGCTGCCTGATGGATGCTGCTCACCACATCCAAGATGGGCTGGATGGGTCCAACCACCCTGACATCCTCAGCCCTCTCCGGGAACAAGTGCGAAGCACTGATGTTTTTAAAGCACCTGAACTCTGCCGCTTACATGCTGGGCTAAAAACCCTTACAGATGAGGCTGCACTGCAAGAAGACATCTTAAGTCTTCCATCTTCACAACCAGGAAACTTACATCCAAGGAAAAGAGATACACACCCTATTATTATGGCTCTGCTGGCAGCAACAAGAGCCCACGATATGGCGGCTGTCAAGGCCTCTTGCTCCACCTTGCTGGAAGTCTCCATCTGTTGTGTAGATGCTGCAAAGGAAGTGCTGCCCTTTGTCGAGTCTCCTCAGATGGTGACAACATTGAGGCAGTACCAGAAGATTGTGTTATTGACACCATGTGTTATTACCCTGGCCAGGGAAACAGCCCCAAGGCAGCTCAGTCATCCAAGCAGACTTCTCCAAATGGCACTCACACTCTCCAGAAGGATTTGTGAGACCAAAGATTGCCTGGCAGCTGTGGCAGGCTCTTGGTATAGTCTGTCTCAGCAAGTATTTGGCTTTATCTTGTCTGATGACTTTCTAAGAGGCAAACAGGCCTTGGATGACACCATAATGAGTTTAGCAGAAGAGGTTCAGTTAGCAGGAGATATTGCAAGCATGGTCTGTAGCAAGGGAAATCCCATTTCCCCTCATGTGCAGGAGAGCTTTCTCCAGGTCCAAGCCAAGTTTTCACGTGCTCAGATGAACACCAAAACTTTACTTGAGAAAGCAGCAACCTTTCAGGTCTCCTGCAGAGTGGGAAAGGCCAATCTGGAGCTATACTGTGTCCAGTGGGCCGTTGGCATGCATGTCTTGCTGGGAGCTGTGGATCACTTCATCGGCAGGGACCTCCTGCACCTGAGAGAGCTGAGGAATGCCATGAAGAACAAGCTTTGCTCGTGGAGCCTCTTGGCTTCTGTGTCTGAGAACTCCCTGAGGCTGCAGGAGACAGCCCGGCTCTCATACTTGTCCTGCCCGGAAGAACATGGTTGCAGTGAAATCCTAACACTAAGGGAGGAGATAAAGGTGCTAATGGAAGCACTGTTGAATGCCTCCAGCACTCTTTCAATCTCCCCACTGTCTACAGCCAGCTTGGACATTCGCTTTGAACTCCTGCAGAGAGACTTGGCCCTCAGGGCCAAGGCATTATTGTTCCACCTAGAGAAGGTCAATACTGAATATCTGCAGGTCATTCAAGATGTAATTGGACCAGCTTTGTCTCCCCTCTCTCAAGACAACGAGAGAAGTAAACAGGCCTTTGAGGAGAAGGCAAGTCAGTTAATAGCAAATGTTCAGTGGGTCAAAACCACCCTCCAAGATGTTCTGGAGCCCAGTTCTGAGGCCAAGCTGCTATCTGTTGCAGACCACCTCCTGGTCCTCACGTCAGATGCAGTGGCCAGCACCAGGCAGTTCTTCCAGAGCCATGGGGACAAAGGACATCTCCACCTAGACAGTATCATCTGGTACTGGTCAGCAATGGTGCACTATCTCATTACACAGCTGCAAGCTGTCCAGGGCATCAGCAGGCATGTCGTGCAGCTCATTAGACAACGCTTGCAGAATCCAGGGGACCAGTGCTCCCTAAGACAATGCAACAGCACAGTGAAACTCTTCTTAGCCAAAGAGCCTGATGCTCTGAGCCACATCAAGTCAGAAGAGATCTGCCTGAGCACGAGCGTACGAGGAAGAGGAGTTGCCAGGGAGGGTCAAAGAATGGTACAGTATTGAACCATAGAATCACAATTGCTTTGGTTGGAAGAGACCTTTGAGATTGTAAAGTCCAACCATTAACCCAGCATTGCAAAATCTACCAGTAAACCATGTCCCTCAGCACCACATCTACATGGCTTTTAAACCCCTCTAGAGATAGTGATGCCACTATTGCCCTGAGCAGGCTGTTCCAAGGCTTGACAACCCTTTCAGAGTAGTTTTGTCCCTCAGAGTGATGGTCAGAGCTGTCAGTTAGTCCTGTTACTCACACCACAGAGCATTAAGTTAGTGCTGTTGCCAGGAACCTCTGGAGGTCAATAGTCTAATATCATGGCCACCTTCAAATCTGATCAGGTTGCTGGCTGCCCTGTTTATCTAAGTTCTGGATATCTGATCTTAATCATGCAATTAATCATGCCTCTCAACTGCAGGCACTCCCAGCTCACATGACAACTACCCACGAGGAGATTGCTCCAGGAGATGATAGAATGTGGCATTGAATTTAGTAGTCCCCTAATGGAGGAAGGTGGGAGAGAGCAGGGCTGTGTGAGAAGGAAGAGCAGAGGCAAGTTCTTCCATCTCCTTTACTCACCAACTGCTTCAGAAACACATAGCTGTAGCTTTCTCAGCACTGGTGTCTACATGCTCCAGGCTTCATGAATCTTCCTCAATCTCTTCAATTCTTGTCTTGACAGCACCAGAACAGTCCCCCCAGCACCTTCTTTACCAGAGGCCCTGCAAAGCACGAGAGAAAAGATAGTGACACATGGCAGGGTGGTGCCAGCAGGATGTCCCAGATCACCAAACACATGGCAACAAGGATGCTTCACATGACTCAGTTCCTGAGGAAGAAGGGCCCTATCACGGTATGGAATGTTTCACTCCCTCTACCCAAGCACATTTTCTCCTGAAGAGCTGAGTCAAAGCTCTGACAGGGCTCCTCAGCACCTACTGAAAGCCTGCTGGTCACAGTGGCACCAGCTATATTTACGCAAAGCACTACAAATTACTTCCTCCTGATTAGATGTGAGCGTGGCATCCAGTCCTTTCCTCATTTCAGAGTATCTGTGGGCTTCCTGGAACCTCAATTTTGCAGGAACAGTGGTCTTTTTGACTCCTCTCCCCAAACATTTTTTTCTCTTTCGGTTTAGAGCAAGGAGCAGCTTGTCTCCTGCGCGAGGCAGATGGCTTCCCACGGGCAGGCATTTGTCAGATTTGGTCGCATCGTGGCAAAGAACTGCCTCGACCCAAGGTGCTCCGCAGAGCTGCTGTGTGCCACAGAGCAGACCCACACCATCAGCAGCCAGCTGGGCATTGTGGCCAGGTGAGCTGCTGGGGTCAAGGGCAAACTCCTGCAGAATCACAGCATGAAGGGGGCTGGAAGGGATCTCTGGAGATCACCTAGTCCAACTCCCCTGGCTAAAGCTGTATCACCTAGAGCAGGTTGCCCAGGATTGAGGTGGTTTTAGAATCTCTCCAGAGGAGACCACAGTCAGTTTGGGCAGCCTGTTCTAGTGCTTTCCCAAGGCTGGTAGCCTTCTTCAGGATGTGTGAATGGTGGTCTCCAGAGGTCCTTGACAGAGCTGTCTGTAGCCCTAAGTTCTGCTACAGTTCAAGGGGCTCCTTCTCATAGAATCATTTTGGTTGGAAAAGATCTTTTAAGATCAGAGTCCAACCATTATCCCACTCTACCATCTGGTGCTAAAACACATCCCTTACCACCACCATCCATGTGTCTTTTAAACACTTCCGGGGATGGTGATTCAACTACCTCCCTAGGAAGCCTGTTCTAATGATTTTCCTAATACCAAATCAAAATCTCCACTAGTGCAACTTGAGGCCATTTCCTCTTGTCCTATCACTTATTACTTGGGAGAAGTGACCAATACTCACCTTGCCACAACCTCCCTTCAGGTGGTTGTAGAGAGCTCTTCCTGTTGCTCCTCTTCAAGTTTGCCTGCTCTGACAGTACAGGGGAAAATCTTCTGGTTCTGCCCACACTGTCTGATGTCCTTCCAATGAAAGCCTTTGAAAATGTTTTTGAAGGGTAAAAGCAGTTACTGCAGAGAGCAAGTGCTCTTTGGAGCTGCTCGTGAGCAACGCACAGAACCTAATTCAAGCGGTCCTGCATGTTCTGAAGGCAGCCGAGGCAGCATGTATCAAAGTAAGTTAACTGTGATGGCATCAAAGAGCTTTGTAAGGTAAGTCCATGCTGTGGAGAGTCCCTACAGCCCAACCAAGTTGATACCTTTGCAGACTCCAGCTGGGGGCAAGCATTCTTACTGTGATGATTTTATGCCTTTCTGTCTTCTTTCTGAAGCCTCTCACACATCTGTCTAGGTATTGAGTCTGCTCTGTCATTGCTCCCAACTCTGAAGTCATCTTTGGCTGGTTCACGTTTCATTTTTGGACAAGAGAGCAGCATCTTGTGGAGGCCCTTATTTGGAAACAGTCCCTGTCAGTCTTGCCTTTATGTTTTCTCTAGATGAGCTTTGATCAAACCTCCCAAGAGCTTTCCTTAGAGCTGCTAGTGACAGTGGGTTGATCCAACTGTGAAAACAGTTTGTGAGAGCAGACTTTATCTGACGACATCTGGGAAACACGTACAAATATAACCAACAAGACTCTCCATGTTTCATCATGTGCCCCAGCCTCCTACACAGTCTCACAACTTCTGCTGAGCTTCAACATGTCCTTTCAAAAGAGGCACAGGGTTGATTCGAATCCTGTTCAATGAAGAACCAGCTACAGGGCTGAAAAAGCTCCTCCTGGGGTCATTTTTCCATATATACACTGTTTACTTTGCTGATGTCTGCCTGCAGTAATTAGCCATTCTTTTGTCTAGATTATAGTCCTTTATATCCTGGCTTTTCCCCTTTGGACAGTTCCCTGCTTATCAATAAACTTACTATACTCTATTTCTTTTATCACACACATTAATGCAGTCAGAACTTATACATCAATTAAGATGCTTTAAGTGAGTTCATTTACAACAATATATTCAATCATGCAATTTTTTTTGTCTACTAGGGTTTGCAACAGCCCCTGCCTGACTCTGAAGAAGAAGAAGCAGCTGCTTTCTGCTTGCAGTGGAGAAGGAACCTGTTGTGGCATAGAGCTAAGGAGTCTCTAAACTCAGACAGGGATGAATTAGGGCTCCGCAAAACTCGGACAAGAGCTGAGCCCACCCTAATGGCTATGGTGCAAGAACAATCACCTTAGACCAAGAACGCCACCCCCCAAGCATCCAAAACCTATTAAAGGACATACAATTATGGAGAACCACCTGCAAAAACAGGAAGGGGCTTTGGCTGGAGAGGATCTGTACGTGGCCTCGGAAGAAAGAACACAGCTCTTCCCAGCTTTCATCTGCCTACTAGAGCTGCTCTTGCAGATGACCCAGAGCACAAGGCCAGAGAAGGCTTTTGTGCACTAGCAGATTCCACCCTGCAGAGGCTCTACAGAGAGAATAAAATGGTGTCACGTGCCAGGGTAATTCCGAAGAGGCCTCTGTTCCAGACGGCAACTGGAGTAAAATGATGAGATACCAAGCCATGGAAGACACAATAGTTAGGAAGCATCTTCAAGACCCAGTCAAAGGGAAAACAGAGGGTTTCCTGTTCAATAAAACACCAATTACCTGGTGCACAGATCACTCTGATATCTGAATCAATGGCCACAAAGTGGGACTATAATTCTTTATTATTCATATCCTACATGCCCTGATCCAGCTGCAAGCCAGCTCTGGCTCAGCCAGGCTTGTTTTTTTCTTTTCTTTGATAAACATCAATACAAAAATTGGATGAGCTACCTTCATTATATTCCTCTCAGTAACAACCGTATCATCTTCAGTGCCCAAGATATGAACAGGATGTAGGAATGCCCTTGCAGCAGAAGCAGCAACCTGGCTGGAGGGGAGGATCAGGAGGTGCTGTAATCAATTGAACTGTTCATCTGCTGCACAGGTGACCATCATCTTCAGCATACTATCAAACTTTTTATCAACCATCCCCTTTTTTACTAGGGGCAGCAATGCTAAAAATCCTGCAGAGGACGGGCAGTCAGAAGTATCTAATTCTGCAGAAGAAATAGGGCATAGAGTGGAGCTTGCACACAAAATGCAAATTTAGAGGGCAACACACTACAAAAGCTGGAGGGAGAATGGCAATGAGGAGGAAACTAAGGGATAGGATCACTGACTTTGCAATGCAGAACAGTTGTGTAACGAAGTATTCTCTGCTTTGCAAGGATAAATTGGTTTAATTTGTAATAGAAGGATTCGTGTCAAAAGACTTATCATGATAGAACAGTATTAAAGGCTAGAATTCTCCCTACAATTGTTTTTATCATGGGGCAACAAATACCAGGTGGTGATCTAGCAATGCCCAAGTCTTTCTGCAGCACAGAGCACAGATCAGAAGCAAACATTTCACTCTTTCCCATCTCCAGAGCTGGCACCTCTCTCAGCAAATCCTGCAGAGAAATCCCTTTCAGCCTTAGGACTCTCTTCTCCCCAGAGTGCAAATGACCACCCACCACCTTGGCTTCAGGCTTCCAGAGTATCCAGGACCAAGGATACCAACTGCTCCTCATACTGTTCTCCATGGGGACATGAGTTGCAACTGTCCCACAGAAATGCTGCTTCATGCCAGCATTCTGAACTTGCGGAAGAGACAGAAACAAGTGAAAGACTCAATGAATCCACATGGCAGATCAGACGGGACTTGAGGGTGGCTACAACCTGTTTCAGCTCACTTTGGTATGGCAGGACTGTTCCCACCTGCCCACTCTGCCTCCTCAGCACCTTCCCTCTGTCAGGCTGGTTCAGTACTTGCCTAGTAGCAACGAATCTCCTCCATGTTTCATTACACCACATGGAGCAATGGGCACACCAGAGTGAGTGTAGACTCAGGGAAGGAATTTCCAACAAATACATCAGTGACCACAGACAGAGGAGCCAAGGAGAAGCCTGGGGGGACTGGGGGGCACAGAGGGACTTGCTGGCTGTGCACAGCTGGATCTAGGAAGAAGGAAGGAGATGGTTACACATGGATACAACAGGTTAGAGGGACTAGCTGGGCCCTTTCAAATTACATTTCCTCCTTCCTCTGTACCCCTTTTTCTAAATATTGTATTAAAAATACCAAGATGACAGTGGATCTCAAAGTTTGGATGCTAGCACTCTGTGTTCCCCTACTAGAACACACCCTGCAATGTCTGTTCAATGACCAGACCAAAAGCAAACCACCTGAGATCACTCCGTTATCTCAACTGTAAAGCATGTAATTTTGCTCTTGGTATCTAAGCTCTCCCTCTGACTCTTTATTTTCCAGTACTTAAAAAAAAAAAAAAAACACCAAAAAAACCCACACAAAACAAACAAAAACCAAAAAAAAACCCAAGCCATGCAGAGAGAATCCAATCGAGCCATAAGCACCCTACAGGAAGTTGTAACTTCAGGTTAGAGGTGGGAATCCTTCAGGTACTTTCTCATCTAAACATGAAACTATATGCATTTGGCTTCAGCACGGCCACTTTGTCCTCCTATTTCCAAACTATTTCTACATTTCTAGTAGAAAAGTGTTTCCATTTGTCCAATTCTGTCAGCTTGTTTTTTTGATGACGCTCTTCAACAACCAAACCTGTCACCAGACAAAGAAGAAATTTTGTAGGAGTTTACACCAAAACAACCACTAAGTTTCACATCTGTTATCCAGTGATTCAAAATACCATAAAATTAATACAGTTTATACTCTGGGAAATTAGGAAGGCAAATTTAAACCATTATTGCTGTGTTTTCACAGATGTAGAAACGAGCAGCTTCTCTTGTTTCACCCAAGCTCTGTTCATTAACACAGACACTTGTATTCCTGTCTCACAGCCACAAGAATCCAAAATCTTAGGATCTGTAACAGAACACTACACTGTCCCAATTGCAAAGGTTACTTGGGTAAACAAACTGAAATAAAGAGGGAAAAGATCCACCAAGGAAGAGACTTAATGCAAAGAAACATTCCAAGTGGGCGGGAACCAGGTGGCAATTGAGCAGGCGGCAAATTTTTATTGTAAACGCAGCTAGCAAGGTAGGACTACATTTCCTCTGGAGAAAAAAGCAACCCAAAAGGCAAAACAGGAAGAGGTTTGGGGGACAGTTGCACTCTCAGCATGCAACATCTTCAGAAAGTAAAGAACATGCATGACATTTCTCACAGGGATGCCGATAATTGTAGCAGGAGAACAACGATGACTCTCTCTGCACCAGCTAACATTCAGATCCAGTACAAGGTGAGTTTCACATACGCAACTGCACTAAACCCAGTATTAGTCACCTTTACCCTGCAGGCTCCCGTGCTGCTCTGTCCCCAGCACTGACCTAGCTGCCATTGTGCCAACATCACAGTCATTACCAGACTTTATCTGTACCCTTTTTAATTGTTTTGTTAAAAATGTCGTAGAGACACCATGAATACAAGTACTGCAGTTACAGCGATACAAAAAAAGCAATACAAATTAAGCGGCTGGATACAAAAATACATTGAAATACAGGAACACCACAAGGTAACTCAGAGCACTACTCAGAATTGTGTATGTGTGAAAAAAAAATTAAATAAAAATCTTTCCTCGTATCGGACAACTTAAGTATTCTCCACTTTGAACAGTTACTTCCCTCTAGTTATGTACTTCACAATTTCTTCTATATACAGCATAGAATAAAATACTTTTAAAAGATATGACATTTTAAATCCTCAATATGTGATATAGGTCTCTTTTACACTAAGAATAATTGACTGCATGAAGAAAAACTGCCAATGTTTTCCATCAACTGATCTGAAAGAAGGAGCATCATTTTCCTTTTCAATCATTTCCACGGGGTTTGAAATCAGTTTGGCTTGATGCATCAGACAATCCTTGTCAGCGTCCATCACAGTAATGTACATAATATTGCTTGGTTCTATACAATCATACAAATGTCAATCATATCTAAATGTTGTTTATGAAAGAGACAGCTCACACATATACAGGTCTTCGGACTTCCTTAATGACTTATTTACAATGAAAGTGCTTTTATCAGCTCTAACACGATACATGGGTGGGGTTGGTTTGGGTTTTTTCCTACATGTCAATTATTAGTCTCCCTGAAATTCGAAAAAGTATTCTATAGAAAATACCACAGCTTTGCAAACACTAGAGCGTACTGTATACCGGCGCGTAGTTCTGGGATTAGCAGCTGAAAAGTGTTGATAATCATAATTTAAAAATAAATAAAAGCAAAGAGGTAAACCAGTTACAAAACTGCAATATTCACAACAGTAAAAAGGTTTCAAATCGATTGCTAACAAAACGGTGAAGCGGTGGGATCGAAAGTCTTGAAAACATCTTTTAAGGACTTATCATCCGACTCCCCGTTCGGATCACTCTCCTGTGTCTGCGCCACCTGTCCGGGCTGCCTGGCCTGCCGTGGGTCGCTGTATTGCGGCCTGATTAACCCCGATAAAGCTTGGATGGGGAGATTATGCACCGCAGGTGCAGTGTTGGAGTGTTTAGCCTGAGATTTACTGGTGCTATTTGCTTTATCCAAAGCAGCTTCTGCTGATCCTTCTGGAATTTTCTCCATGTTTGAAGTGGCCTTTTGCAGTGATGTATCTTCTGAGAGACTGGGTTCATTTTTACCAGAGTTTTTCAAAATGCTTTTTTTCTGGTTCTCTCCGTTCTCTCCTGAACTAGCTGGAGCTGTGTCCGAGGGTGAGCTGTGATCCCTGGGATCGTACAAACTAATACCACTGAGTATAGAGCTTGGAGTTCCCAGCCTAACACCACTTGAAGATAATTTGGGGGCGTAGGGAGGCAGAGCATCTGGATCGGGTTTGGCAGCTGCTGCTTCTGAAGGCTGGGATGAGGCAGCAGCAGATCTGGTGAGTCGAGGGTCAAACTTAGGAGGGTGGGAATCCTTGGTGGCTCCATGATGTGTTTCTGCACTCGACAGTCTGTGGAGCCTGGGATCCACATTTTTTTGTAAGCGAGGATCCCCCAATTTGCTTGAGCTAGTGGGATGTGAATCCACAGAGGGATCCAAATAGCTGCTCCTGCCTGTGAGGTTGTTTTTTGCCTTGGCGGCAAGTCGTGGGTCAGCTGGCATCGTGTTTGGATGGGTATCACTCTTCAGACCCCGCAGTTTGTTAAGTCTCTGGTCAGCAATGAGTGGAGGAAGAGGTAAATTGATTGAAGAGACAGGGTCAGGCTTAGGCAAAGGGATTGGGAGCAAGTCTTCAGGTGCCCACACAATGTGCTTTGCAAAGTTTGGCTTCATCAGGGTAACATCCATTTTAATGTGGCTGAACTGCCTGAGCTGAGATCGAGGATCCCTTAACGTGACGCCAGGCAAAGGTTCCAAGGGTATCAGGAAAGCTCTTTCTCTCAGCTCTCTTTCAGAGTCCTCTTCATCATCATCCAGTCCTTTTTGCTTGACTTTAACCCCAGTGTGAGTGTGATGTACATCAAGCTTTGCCCCACCAAGGGACGAGCTGGTGTGACCACTCTCATTGACCTTGTGCATCCTGGGATCTCGTACCAGCCGTGGGTCCAAGGACACTGATTCTGAGGGTTTTCTGGAGTTGGACCTTGGGGAAGCCCGAAGTCTTGGGTCAGCAGCCTGAGACCCTGAGCCTTTTTCCTTGGCGAGCCTTGGGTCAGTAGGAATACCGAGCATGTGCTGCTCTGAGGAATGTTGCTGCCGATTCCTGAAGTTTTCACTCTGTTTCTTCAAGGTTTTTAGTATGGATTTAACACTGCTTCCCTCTTCCTCTTCACTACTAGAGTACCAGTTGACGTTGTCATCTAAATAAAGAATAAAAACATCACTGAAGCAAATAATCACTAGGGAATACAACATATTTACTCAGATAAAGGATAACTTCTCAGTAAAATCAAACCAAAAAGGCCAGATACTAAGACATCACTTCATTTACTACAGCGACCATAATCTAAAGTTACTAAAACTGTTTCAGTTACTAATCTGTTTCAGTGAAGAACTGACATAAAAACCCCAGCAATTATAGATGGAAAAGTAACATAGCTCCTCAGAGTACTCTTAAAACAGCTAAACAAGTGCAGTTTGTTGTTATAATTTGGACTCTGCAAATCACAAGGTTTTAGAGAGTGAGATCTGGTCACAGAAGGTTGCAAAAGAGACACTCAGATTAAACATCACATGTTTCAGATATCACAGAGGAAGAAATACTCCTCTGAAGAAATGCAACATGAAGAAAGATCAAGAGGCGCAACTGATTAAACAGAACTGAACTACTGGCAGTTATAAATAATAACCTTTCTGTTTCCATCAGGGATTTTAAGAATTAATTGAGTAAACAAGACGACCTCCTAGAAGTAGAAGCTATACTCAAAAATTACCCACAGATTTTTTTATACTCGGAACTGAAATGCAGTTCTTTACTAAGAAGATAGTGTAGCAGTGGAACAGGTTGCCCAAGGAAGTGATTGTGGCCCCATCCCTGGACATATACAAAGTGAGACTTGACAGGGCTCTAGGCAACTTGATCTCCTTGCTTACTGCAGAGGGTTGGACTAGATGACCTTTGATTTCTTCCAACCCAGACCACTCTACAATTCTCTAATATTCATCAGAAAATAGTATCTGAGTTCAACTTACAGCCTTTGGATGGCAACATGCTGGAAAGCCAAGTAGGCACATTTGTTCTTGGTTAAAACATGATCAATAAGTATGTTTAGGCCTCTAACAAAATTATTTTTACCTTCATCTTTGCTCATTGCCCTCTGACCCTGGCTGCTGACAGAGTCTCCATCTCTTTGATGCTTTTGACTAAGTCTTGCATAAAGGGCTTTCTGCATTGCCGGAAGGAAATCCGGTACGTTCATGGCTGGTTTATGGCCCATATGGCTACTCATGCAGTCTGACTCACTTCCACCTTGATGCGATTCTTGAGCCATGAGGTGAGCTTGATGATCTGTAAATTCTCCATGCCATGTTCCATCTGCAGTACCAAAACAGAAGACAGACAGGAGTTCACCTATATGAGCTTTCACACTCAAGTAGATAAACCATGAAGCACAATCAAGCAAAGCTTATGTGACTTGTATTACACAACAGAAAAGCATCAGGCAAAAAAAGTCTACAGACTGCATACTCCAAGAGGTTTGGCTTTTCTATCAAAAAATCACAGTATCATTGGGCTTGGCAAAGACCTTTAAGAACATCGAGTTGAACCATTAAGAGTGCACTGCTATGTCCACCACTAAACAATGCTCCTCAGCACACATCTACACATCCTTTGAACCGCTCCAAGGATGGTGACTTCACCACTTCCCTCGGCAGCCTGTTTCAGGGCTGGCAACCTATTCAGGGACACAATTGTTCCTAATGTTCAACCTAAACCTCCGCTGGAACAATGTGAGGCTGTTTCCTTTTATTCTACCATTTGCTACTTGAATTAACAGACCAAACCCCACTTTGGTACAACTTCCTTTTCAGGGAGTTGTAGAGTGAGAAGGTATTCCCTGAGCCTCTTTTTCTCCAGACTAAACAACCCCAGTTACCTCAACCGTTCCTCACAAGACTTGTGCTCTAGACCTTTCATCAGCTTCACTGCCCTTCTCTGGACATGTTCCAGCCCCTCAATGTTCTTCTTGGAGTAAGGGGCCTAAAACTGAACCCTGCATTCGAGGTGTGGTCTCACCAGTGCAGAGTACAGTGGCATAGTCACTTCCCTGCTCCTGCTGGCCACACTACTCCTGATGCAGGCCAGGCCGCCATTGGCCTTCTTGGCCACCTGAGCAAACTGCCAGTTGTTGACCAGCACCTCAGACCTTTCTCCACTGGACAGTTTGCAGCCGCAAGCATTCATGGGGTTGCTGTGACCCATCTGCAGGACTGAGCACGTGGCCTTGTTGAACCTCATCCCATTGGTCTTGGCCCATCAATCCAGATGAATTCTTTCAGATGCTCAGTTTGCACTTAAATTCCATCAGCTGCTCATCTTTGATAGCACACAACTGCAAAGCACCATATCAAGGAACAATGATTTTTAAATGTTCTTACCACCAGAGTTATTAGCAGGCTGGAAGTTATGTACAGCTTGATGAGAATAGTAATTGTCGTAGAAATCAGCTGGGTTCTGAATGGGCTCATAATTCATATTGGCCTGTCGATCACCAGGCATTTGCTGGTATTGTGGCCCCGGAGAACAATGATTTTCTCTCGGCATGTTCACCATATGTCCTTGAACTCCTGGAGCATTGTAAGATCCCCCAAGACCTGGCGGTGTGAGAGGTGGGCCACCCTGCTGCCCTTGCATAGGCATACCAGTCTGATTCTGTGGGCCCAGGTAGCCTGGTGGAACACCCTGCATAGGAGGACTCTGTGGCATTCCAGGGCCTTGAGGTCCTCCACATGGATGATGGCCAGGAGAACCCGGGTGCATTGGTGGCCCATTATGTCCCTGTGACATGCCAGGTCCTGGCCCTGGACTGGAACCTGGGTTATACATATGCTGAGCATGTGGGTCATTTCCCTGGAACGGTGGTCTTGGGGGTGATGCGCTGTTATAGAAGGTTGGTGGCCTGTAGGCAAAAGAAAATCAGTGATCAAACTTTGCACCTACAAAGGTCAACAGTTTATTAGCTGTCTCCTAAGCTCCTCACTTACAGATGTCTTGTTCTTAAATTGGACACAAATCTGAAAGAAGCAAAATAATTTTCAAGGACAGTGACTATATATACTACAGATGAGAGAGATTATCTGGAAGTAAAACATTTTACTACTATTAGCACATGCAGAACTGGTTATTTCCTGCAACTGAAAGTTTTAAACATCCCAAGGCAACGACACCCACCAGAAATGCCCATTGGCTTTGGTCAAGAAAAGATAAACAATAAAAAGACTGTTGAAAAGAAAGAACTTAACTCGACCTGCAAATGGAGAGAGGCAAGGCAGAGCCAAAACAAGAAATGCCAGTGGAATAGCATTCTGGGAAGTATCAAGGCATAATAATTTCTCTTCTATGGAAAGCGTTAAGTAAGTAAATAATTATGACAGTCGATATTTGAGAGAGATCATTAACTTGGAAGGACAATAAGTAGTATCTACTGACAGAGAATTACTTAAATATTTATGCAGCCATTGTTTAAGGAGGACTCTATACAAAATTCTGAAACCTACTTTTTCCCAATTTTGTGTGCTAAATCCACAGTAGGCTTCACAACTATTTCAAAGAGAGATGGGATCTTCTTATAATCCCCTGAAGGATCTTGATAATTCTCTATGTCAGATTCAGAAAAGGGATATTGCTCTGGTGGGGTTGGCAGAAGTCCAACACCTGGAGGCGGCTTAGGGAGAGGAACTATGCCACGCTTTCTGAGTTCCTCCAGTTCTTTCTCATCTTCATTTTGTGGCTCCTCCTCATTATTCAAAACCTGGAACAAAGACATGTAGCAAACACTTCACACATTCTGCAGTATGTGCAATTTAATTTAGTCTTGCACCTTCCATTTAAACAGAATTACCTGCTACAATATTACTACATATTGACATCAAACCCAAATGAATAATACATTTATTATTTCCTGGTTTGCAGGACCCCAATTCACAGCTAGGAAGGAAACTATTACTGCAATAAGAAAGGGACAGTTTTGTACAAGTCCATCTCCTTTACATGATCATTTTAAGCGACAGAAGTTAAAGGGCTTAGAATATTCTAAGATTCAAAATGTTTTGAGTGTTAAATTCACATCACTTTTCTGCTTAGGCCTGTTGTGTTGTAACTGGAGGGAAACAGGGATGTCCTACTTTACACAAAGGTCAAAGTTTCATGAATCATTCATATGAGCCACCTCATTCCTTTCTTGGCTCTGAGTGCAAAAGTCAGTCAGATGATACCTGACATATAGGCAGTTAAAGGCAGGCAAAGGAAAGCCACACTTCTTGTTACAAAACATATGAAGATTTCCACAATAAGAGATGCAAAAGTAAGTCTAAAATAAAATATATTTCACAGAACTAACAGAACAACTAATGCCAAGGGGAGTTCCTGGTATTAAACCCAGTCACAGACTTACTGTGCTAAAGAGCAACAGGGAAACTTAACATCACACTCCCCAGGAATCCCACAAAAAAATCCTAGTAACCTCCCCCATCAACAAACTTGTTTACAGACTATGAAATGCTCACCTTGTCCAACAGTTCTTTTGTTTCTGCAGTCAGCGGAGCATGGGAAAATTTGCACTTATCTCCTTGATAGCACTTTGCTCCTGTGTGGTAGAACTTGCAAGGGAATTCATGTAAGCAAGAAATTAAGGATTTCTAACAAAGGATGATTTCTAGTTTGGCAAGTTTGTGAAATTGAGCTGTCAACTATCTTTTGGTTCTTCACCAGTCCTTAATCTTTCAAAGCAGCATGTTAAGAATTTTGAAAGCTAATATACAACTTGCCTCCTAATTTACATTTTACATTACATTTTACATTCACTTTACATTACTGTGGCCTTAACATTATTTTTGACAGATTCTACAAGGGTGCTTAAAAAGATGAAAGTCTCAAGTCCCCAAGTCCTTTACCACAAACAAGACCAGATCAGGGTTTTAAAAATATGTGGACAAATACATCTGACTTTAAGGACTTTATCTTTTAAAACATTAAAAATCCTTAAAACTGAAAACTAGTAATGTTACAGCTATTTTCTCCTTCGATTTGAGCACAAAAAACAGTATTCTTGTAGTACATGTACACAGTCTTCGTTATAGTCTCTTAAAAGAAATAGCTACTGTTAAAAATCACTTACATCAACTAAGGGTAAATATATACTTTCTACTTAATTTACATTTGGTGCTTTTTAAAGGATATTGTGCAAATAAATGCAGTTCTCTCCTTTGGTGCAATAACCCTGTATGTAAAACTTGCAAATTTCCTTCTTTTTTTCTATCTCCGCATCATGATCAAATTTACACTGTTCTCCCTACAAGAAAACAAGAAAAAAATATTAGCACCCTTATATGTCAAGCAATTACATTTCACGTTTAAATCAAAAATCCTCCTTAACTGAATTTAAATGTTTTATCTTTACTAACACAAAACTGCATTACAAACATGTCCCTAAAAACTGTGCAGAGTGGGGAGCTGGGCATAGAGAAACAATTCCTGAGCCAGGATACAAAGAGTACCTATGGCACTCGCAGCCAACAGTCCCCATTCTTTGTTGCCTCCACCTAGCAAGTCAGACCGAGGTATTAAGACTCTCCCACGTAGGAAAAACAGATTCCAATCATAATACCACATTTCTATCAACTATATCATGATGTGCATTAGAATTATTTTTGCTGAAGAGGGGGATTGTGTATTTTTGGTATTTATTGTTATTGGTATTTATTGTATTTATTGTTATTGGTATTTATTGTTATTTCATGACAAATGCACGAAGTGCTCTTTCAGCTACTTGTTTTAAATCTGAAGGTGGCAGCAAATACTCATCTTACTGAGTGTGGCACACTAAAATACATCAAAGTAGCATCAAACACATCCAATTCCTCTCTGGTTTGGGAAAAAGCATACTAATTTTCACCTTGACTTTGAAAGAAAGAGGAAATGTTTTACCTCTTTATACAGAGGACATAAATGTGAGGCATTCACTTATCGGAGAAACATGCAGCTTGTAAGTGTGTTTTGTAAATGACTGAACTAGTCTGACATCAGAGGATTCAACTTCGCAGAAGCTTAATCTTCAAAGTAAAGCAATAGCAACTTTTTTTTAATCTAAGAAGAGACTCTCTTGCTAGAGCTGTGCTTGACAGCTGGCTGCTCTGAACACCATTCTCTTCCTTCTGCTACTTTCCACTGGCTGGTTATTTGATAGGGGAATTATTACCACAGCCCCACTTTTTACTTTAGAGAAAGAAACAACTGAGCATAATTAAGCAATTCCTCTGGTGTTTGAAAATCAGCAGCACATAGAAGAGAAATAATCTAATACATTCAGAAACCATTGCTTGGTTACAGATTCCATGCTTGTAAATATACATCAAATCTTGCCTATGATACACTGCCAGTGTATGTTTATGATACAGATCTTATATATACGGTGATTTTTAAATGTAATTTCTTATCACTCAAAACAGGTAACAGAAAGAAATCTTTTTCCACAAATACTTCTGTTAGCATTTCTCTCTAATACTCAAAACATCAGAAATCAAAACACTGAGTTTCAACAGACAAATTCTCTCTAGAGCAGCTGAAGTGAAAAAAGAAGAGAACATATTCTTTCCTTGCTTCGACTGACAGACACAGCCCATAATTACCTTGATACACCTTCCTTCAAGGAAATATTTACAAATCTGTTTGCCTTTGTGCTCCACTGTATGCTGATTGATGAACTCCTGACTCATATTAACCCATTTCTTCACTGGTTTGCCATCCTGTAAGAGAAATTAATGCTCTACTGATGCTGGTTACAAAAATAATAGAGCATACCTGGTGCACCAGTTATCCCAAAACACAATTAACTACACCATGATTTATGTTCTAGTGAGTATCACACCACAGCTCAAAGGTAAATACGACAGCTCAGAGTAAAGGTAAATATAAATGCATTTATTAAAGCAGATAAGAATAAGCAACCAAAGTAGAAAGTTGTTACAACACAGAAACAATGGATCTGTTATTCCCAAACTATCCTTGTTTTTTCTCCCTTTTTATTCCCATTGGAAAGGAAAAAAAAAACCAAAACAAACAAACCCACAAACCTGTTTGCTTTATACCATGAGGCAAAGCAGAGAGGAAGCACAATTCAATCATGATCTAATATGTACAAATTATGTACCTGGCAAGGCAACTAATTGCTCCCTCTTACAGTTTGAGTCCCATGTGGCATATGCACTGGAGATAAACTGAAGAGACCATGGAAAATTCATCCAATTAGAGAGTCTGAGACAGATATTGAATGAAGTCATGGAAGTAGATGGCTTTTATCAGCTGCAGTTATCATACTGCATCATGAGCACACATGAGCATCAGCATGCGAGTCCAGTCTCATTTTGCTCAGATTAAGCAATGTCACAAAACGTTAACACTAAGAATGAGAAGCAGAAATCTTCAAGCTAGAAATATCACTCCTGAATCACAGAATCATAAAAGTATTTCGGGTTGGAAGGGACATACAAAAGTCCAACCCTCCTGTAGTAAGCAGGGACATCCTCCATTATATCAGGTTGCCCAGAGCCCTGTCAAGCCTGACCTTTAATATCTCTAAGGATGAGGCTCCAATTACCTCCCTATGGCCTGCTCCAGTGTTCCACTAGCCTTACAGTAAGAATTTCCTCCTAACATCCAACCTATATCTACTCTTCTCTAATTTAAAACCACTATTCCTCATCCTACACTGCAGGCCTTTGTAAACAACCTGTTTCCAGCCTTCTTGCAGGCCCACTTCAGGTACTGAAAGGCTGTTACTAGGTCTCCTCGAAGTCTTCTCCAGGCTGAACAAGCCTCTCCTCACAAGAAATCTCATCAGTCAACATCCATTTTCTACTCTGAACACATTGAACACAGACAAGTGTCAGCTGCTTCAGACAAAGCAGCCTTTCATCTGTTAACTGATCTTCTTCAAGGTTAACATAAATATCACTCAAATATGATGCTCTGAGCATCTCTGGGAATACTGCAAACTGTGCTTGAATCAACAGCCTGAGGAAAGTTGAAATGCTTCCATTATATCCCTAAGAATCCCAAGGATGCCGCTGTGCAGCTCAGGAGCACCACAGAATTCATTATTTTGCTGTAGCCAGGAGCCTAGCTTTTTGTTTCCTGCCTGCTGCAACCTGTCTGCAGCCTCCTCGCCCCCACCCTTCCCTATGGCTTCGGAGACACCGCTAGAGGACAGGACACGCTCTACAGCAACAGGACAGATGAATCTTACAAAAGAGGTATTCTAACAGATCAAAGAGCTGCCCTATTCCCTACGACATGCTGGCCAGGGACAGGAACATCTCATCAGGACCACCCAGAAGCTGCAGAATCTGGAGAATGTGGAGTAAACTTAACATGACTAAATTACACATCACTGCATTAGCAAGGAGCCAGTCATGTGCATTCCTGAGTGCAGGAGGAAGGAGAATCATGGACATTTCATTTGCACCATATGAAATTAAGTATGATTTGGCTTCAATAATGCTCTTCAGCCATGGATGGGTTTGATTAATTTATCACTTTTGTATTGTTTTTCATTTAGATGAAGATTTAGAAATACTTTGGCAATACTTAACACTATTTTCTCTAATTCCTACGCAAAGGATTACTGAATTAAAACAAAGCTCATATATATTTCCATTTTCACAGTCACAGCTATGGGAAGAGAAGAGAAACTGTCCACAATTCAGATGAAAATGGGCAAGAGCTCTGAAGATGTCCATTTTATTTGTTGAAAAAATCTCCTAGTAGCAGCAAGTCAATTTATTTCAGATACAGTTAACACTGAAACTGTGCTGGTTTGATGTTAATTGGAGTACTTTAGTAAGAGAAATTAGATTATAGGCTGAGAAAGGAAAGCATCGGGTGATGTCTTCTTCACTCATACGTTTGCTGACAATACAAAAGTAAGAACCCAAACATAGACAGGACAGAGCTGCTCGCAACTGAGCTGGGGGCTGCTGGTCTCTCCTCTTCCTCGGCTTCTAGCTGAACCTGTATAACCCAACTAATAAATTCCTGCTTCTAACCCTCCTGACTGATCTTCCCTGCTTACCAGGCACATAAGACAGATACTGGGATAAGAATGGGGTAGGGGAGAGGGAAGGGTGGTTGTGAACACCTCTTGGGGACTCTGATCTCTGGGAGGGCTGTGGTGTTTCTGTATTACCTTTTTTACTGTATATATCTGTAAATATCTGTAATATATTGTAAATATCTGCTTGTATATTGTGCAAAGCTGTAAATATAAAGCTTCATTCATTAACCTCCAGTCAGCTGAGTCTAGTCTGGGTGATTTAAAAAATGTGGGGCAGCAGGTAACTCCCAAACTACCACAGAAACTTACGCACCACTCAAAACCAAGGCTCACTGATCACTGCCTGGTAATTTTTCATATTTCCAAGAAAAACAAGAAAATTGTGTATAAGCTAGAACTTTGTACATCAAATGTTGTACAATTCTAGTTATTTCCTAGATGAGAGAAAAAAGTTGAGTATATGTACTTTTATATACTCTTTTGTTAAAGCAAAGCATGCACTCATTTGAAACAACTCCATTAGGAATTCAGCTTTAATTCCACATACCTCATGAAAGCCATCAGATCCTTTATTGCCCCCTCTTCCCCTTCCACGATCTTTACGCTTCAATTTCTTCTGCATTCCACGCCCTCGACCAATATTGTAATTATTACCTCTTTGAGAAATACCTGGAAAACAGCAACAGCCTCTTTAAATTATCTCAAAGTGAAGAAGAATGGTTATGTAATGACACCAAATGCAGACAATTCTAAGTATCTACCTTTCTGCAGCCCAAATTCCTTACTACTGTCTTGAATCATGAATTGGCAAGTACAACCACACTGGTCTGCTGTAGTTCTGTGCAACTGCCTGCTCTGCAAAGCTCTTCAAGTCAATGGTAGTCCAACAAACTGAATATACAATTAATTTTGTTCAAAGTGCAGACAGGTTACATCTAACCAGCCAAAATACTTCAAATATTTTCTGCCCTTTGGTCACTGCCTCAGCAGAGAACTACAAAGGGCTCCCAAGAAGGTGCAAAAAACCTGAGATCAGAACCTAGGAAATATAACAAAACAATTTTGAAGAAAAAAATGTGATGGTAACTCTTTGGAAGCCTCAAGACAATAATTATCCAACCAGCAGTATGTCAGGAGACCTAGTCTCAACTGAAACCACTGAGACAGAATACTGGCTTTCTCATCAACTGTTAGAAAGACCTGCAGACATAACACCTGATTCAGGCAGCCACCTTGCAACAGCAAAGCTAGTTCCAGTGAAAACACGTTGATCTCACCTCAGATGACTTGCAGACAGATATTGAAGCATCACTTCCAAGCAGCACATGAAAATTCTTTTTTTGCCTCAGCTAAACAGATCCTGACAATCTTTTGCCAATTTGTTTTATTGTGAGCCAAACCAGAATGGGATTAGTCTTCACTGCAGTAGTAAATGGCAGACAGCAACATGCAGTAATACAAAACTGATTGGGCAATCGGAAATTCCTTCCTAAGATGCTTCCAGAGCTGTAAGCTTGTTCAATGAATTCCACTACAGTGTTAAGTGCTCAGACATGAAATGAAAGGTGCAGACAAGAATGCCTGCATAACTTGTCTTACACAAATAATGCCTAAGATAAGGGCAGCAGGGCTCTTTCAGGAATACACTGCAATAAAGCTGCTGGTTAAAAAGTATCAATCCAGCAATAAATGTTGTTAACACAGAAATAATGGATATAAGCACAGATTGGGGCATAAAAGTGTTCAGATACCTGCAATAATTTTAAGTATTCAACTACTTTTTTATTACACTTAAATTTGGTTTTGGAACTGAAACATTTACATTTCTCCTCCCAGATAAGTCCTATTTCAGATTTCCATAAACTAACACCAGAAAGTCACTTTAAAGCACGACAATTCCTCACTCAGTTATACAACAAAGACTTTGGATTTTTCATAAAGTTTTATTTATTTACTACATACACATTACCTAAAATTTGACCATTTTCTTCAATATGTTCACCAGTATGACCCTATGATACTATTCCTTCCTGAAGAGCAACATCAACAAGAGACTGCAAACTCAAAGGAAAGACACCACTGGCAGCTTTCTTCATTCAGCTCTCATAGGATTACAGAATTTGTTTAGGTTAGAAAAGACCTTTAAGATATCAAGTCAAACCCTGAACTCCGCATTGCCAAGCTACCACCAAACCACGTCTCTCAGCACTACGTCTACACAGCTTTTCAACACCTCATGGGATGGGGACTCCACCAGTGCCCTGGGTAGCCTGTTCCAGGCCTTGACAATTCTTTCAAGGAAAGTCCATTTCCTCCTGTCCTATCACTTCTTGTTTGGGAGAAGAGACTAACTGCCATGCTGATACAACCTCCTTTCAGAGAGGAAAGCAAGGAGGTGTCCTGTAGGCCACCTTTTCTCCAGGCTAAGTGAGACAAACATCCTGAAATGATGCACAACACAACTGCTGCTACCACCCACTAGCAGAGTTAATTCAAATGATCTTACCTTTCTGGATTCCTTTCATCCCCTGTTTTTTCACTGGTTCTTTTGGGAATGGAGGCCCTAAATCAGCACCAGAGGTCTCTTTAGCTTGTCTGTACTGTTTGAGCTGATCGGCAAAATCTTCATCCTTTTCTTCCTCATTGTAATTTCCAAAGTTCTCATCGCTGTAATGACCATAGTCATCGTACTCCTTACTTTTGACATTTTTTTTATGTTGCATCTTCTGCGAACTCATGTAATTTCCTGATAGGTGCCCATGCTGCACAAACAGATTGTAAATTCAGTACCTCAAAACCCACTTTTCCAAACTTCTCTAAAACAAATTTCTTTTCCTCCCAGTTTTTTTTGTCATGCCACCTACCAGGTTTCCACAGACATTAATAAAAAACACTGGAAATCAGTTATTTAGTAAAAATTTTCTGGATGCATTAAAGAAAAGCATTAGCATCTATACTCCAGAAAACAGTGGGGTTGATGATGCCTTGTAACATAAGCAGTTATAAGTGTTTCAAGTGTCACTTAGATGAACTGTGAGTAAATTCTTTCCACTCAGAGATTTTGAAAAAACACAGATGAAGCAACCCATTCTGTCCCTGTCTGTGAAGATGAAATACTGCTTGTAGCCATCTCCAAGCCAGCACTGTCTCTTCTCCTGTTTCTGCAGACAGGACCTTCAGATCTTTAATAAATTCATCAGTCTTAGAGGTTTCTGGAATGGTTTCAGGCTAAAAGGAGAGTCTCTCCTCTGCAGTACCAGTTCCATCAACTCCAGATACTGAAAGGCAGCTTTTTAAGAGAGCTGCTTCCTCTCAGCACAGTCTGAATTCATAAATAAATAACGACATTGTTAAAGACAGTTTTTCCCTGATGGAGGTAGTATCAGGCTTGTTAAACCACCTGCCTATTTTCACAACACAGATAATCCTTTACATTTGGAGAAGAGAACTAGATGTGCTTCGCCAAATCTGAGAGTACAGGCACTATGAACAAGGCAGCCTTCCAAACCTGCATCATTGACATTTGCATTTTAAGTTACACCTAAACAAAGACATGATAAATCACTACCTGACTGAAGGAAGAATCATAATCTCTGTATGAAGAGCTGCTACTCTTTTTATGTGGTCTTTCCGAACGCTCAATATCAGAGTCATGGCTGTAGTCTGAACTGTCATCACTGGAAGGAGAGTTATGCTGAAAAAAAGGGAAAGAACAGATCTCTCAGACATTGTTATATAATTCTCTGTGTAACCAGTCTGCTCTATATAAATGTACAAATATTAACTTCATAAAATCCTTTCCTAAGTCTCACACCTCCGCTCCTGGGGAAAGCTAAGGAAAGCACAGCCTCTGATGACCCGTTTTTTTATCACAGAAAGAGATCAGACCCAGTGAGGCTTCTAAATGTAAATACTGAGGGTTCTTTGGTTTCTCCAGGTTCTACTAGCTTCCTGCAGGCCTCTCTCAGCCCTGCTTCTTTTGCAACACCACAGGGATGCTGCTGAGAGGCAACAAACCTGGGAGATGACTAGAGAAATTATTAACATCCTGTCATTTTCTGCTGGGAGAAAACTCACTATTACTGCATTACAAGTGATTTATTTAGGTAGATTGTTTTACAGAAAATTCCAAGGGGAACCATACAAGAGTAGTCTATTTCTGTGATTTTCTTCAAGAATTACCATCAGGTTTCTTTTCCTATGTTAAAAAACAATCTTGCATTTAAGCTGATGAACATACACATTACTTTAAAGAACTTTATGAAGAATTCACTTAAGTAGCCTGAAATCTTTTCTCTCCATATAAATAGTAAATTCGTATTGTAAACTGCCCATAATTTAAATTATAGAAGTTTGATAAATTGATAAATGACATTTTAGACTGATACATTTACATTTTGCCCCACATCCTAAAGACCCTTCTAATCTCTATGGTTCAGCCACCATTACTGTTGTCAGTGGCCAGTGTTTCCATATTTAATGATTTATCTCTTCCCTCAGAAAAACTGCCACTGAAATGTGGGAGTATGCCCTTCTATGCGTATTTTGAATTATTTCATATTGAAGTGCGTTGGTAAGACAAGAACACCAGACTTGCCCTCAGAGACCATAGATTGCCTACACAGCAATAAAACCATGATAGATTTCTTCTCTAATTGCCTAGATCTTTGTATAAACCTGGGAACCTGGAGTTAAAACAAGCACCTCCAATATTTTAGCTTGCATTTCCTAACCTTATGCTTATCTCGTCTTCTCCTTTTGGATTTTTTCTTTTCTTTTTCTTTTTTGCGTTTCTTCCGTGATTTTCGATGTCCCTTTTCATTTTTCTGTTTATCATCACCTTTTGTACCATGTTCTTTCACATCTTCATAAGCTGCATCATCTATTTCACCATCTTCTAGCTCTCCATCTTCCCTGTGGGAGGGAAAACATCAACATAATAAAATTACTTGTTATTATCCATCTCATCTGACCAACACCATAGTAAAATCAACCACACCCAGTATTTCTTTCCACCAGTTACATTTTTAGACCTGTGTACACACTTCAATTCATGTAGCACCCCAAGAACTGCTAAGAATTGATACTTTTCTAGTTGAAGAAAAATGCCTTGATTTGTACTGCAAAATTTAAAAGTTTGAAAGCCACAGCTTTTTTTCCCCTTTAGCCATATTATTTTTTTACTTCTCAGCACAAAGGTCATGCAGCAATCACAGAATCCGAGCATGGTGGGGGTTGGAAGGAACCTCTGGAGATCATCTAGATCAACATCCCCTGCTAAAGCAGGGTCACCCAGAGTAGGATGCTGAGCATTACAGTCAGACAGGTTTGAAATCTCTCCCGAAAACACTCCACAAACTCGCTGGCTAGCCTGTTCAAAGGCTCCAGCACCTTCACAGGAAGGAAGATTTTTCCTCCCATTCAGAATGAATTTCATGAGTTTCTTCATGTCCATTGGCCCTCATCCTGTCACTAGGCACCACTAAAGTCTGGTCCCATCCTCTTGACCTCTGCCTTTTACATATTGATCAGCATTGAGAACATCTTCTTTTCCATTTGCTCTTCTCCAAGCTAAACAGACCAGCTCTCTCAGATTTTCTTCTCTTGGAGAGATGATCCAGCCCCCTCAGTATCCTTGTAGCTGCTGCTGGACTCTCTCCAGTCTCTCCTGAACTGGGAAACCCAGATCTGGACCAAATACTCCACATGTGGCCTCACTAGGGCAGAGCAGAGAGAGAGGAGAACCACCCTTGACCTGCTGACTATACTCTTCTTCATGCACTCCAAGGAACCACTGGCCTTCATGGCCAGAAGGATACTTGGCTGGCTCATAGACAACTTTTTGTCCACCAGAATTCACAGGTTCTTCCCATGGAGCTGCTTTCTAACAGCATGCTGGTTTGAATACCGTAAATGGAACAAGATGCACGTGAATGTAACTTCTGCATATGAATCTGACTGCCTCAAAAGTCTCCAAGCTGGAATTCAAGCACTTTAAGTGCTTGTAGACTGAAAAACTGGATTTGTGCTTGTCTCCATCAGCAGGGAAAAAGTTTGTATAATTATTTAAGGTTTTATTTACAGATTTGTACACTGAGCCAAACAGCAACAACCCGGAAAATATTTTGCCACAAAAGAAACATTTTCAAAAAACATCAGCTAACCTATTCCTCATCCCTATTTCAAACATACTGTTGGAGCAATCTCAACTCCCCTTCTGCAGTTTTGAAGGGTAAGAACTCACCAGGAAATTAAAGACCTGGGTCTCCACAGGTGAAAAGCAGCAGTTAAAAAAATCAGAAGCAACTCAAAACAGCAATTTTTAGTAGAAGTAAATGGATATGTCCAGACGAAAAACAGTGAAGAGGTGACTGCTATATCATAATCTCATATGTCATGGAACTTATTAAAACTAAAGGAAACTCCAAAGTGTTGGAGATGTTCAGACTGGAGAAAAGAAGGTTCTGAGGAGACCTTATTGTGACTTTCCAGTATTTAAAGGTGCCTGTGCAAAAGGGGACAGGCTTTTTAGCAAGGCCAATAGCAACAGGACAAGTGGTGATGGTTTTAATCTAAAAGAAGGGAATATTAAGACTAGATAGAAGGCAGGCATTCCTTATGCTGAGGGTAGTGAGACACTGGCACAGGTTGCCAGGTCAGGTTGGCCTGGGCCCTGAGCAACCCTATTTAGTTGCAGATGCATGTGCTCACTGCACAGGGATTAGACTAGAAGACCTTTAAAGATCCCTTCCAACTCAAAGCATACTATGTTCTGTCATTCTAAATGCAGCCATGATGCAAAAATTAAAACATTCCCAAAACCCACCACCAAGACATACATGACTGAGAAAGAGACCTGAGGAACATTTCTAAGCAAAACACAAAGGGAGATAGAGTATAGCAACTGGAAAAAAAATTACTCTGGAATGTGAGAGAAAATAGTCTTCTCAAGTATTGAGAATAGCTTTGTTTTGCTGAATAGCATGAAGACTGGAAAGACAGCAAGTTTCTAATAAGCTTTCAAATTATGAAGTCCAAAAAGTACAGACACTTTGTTAGTGCACCTTCATGGCCTTAAATATTTTCAAGGATGCAGAAATTACACCGTTGAGCAAAGGAGAACATGACACCAAGATATACTTAAGGTGAGATGAAAGATATTCCTATGTATCCCAAGCATAAAGTAAATCCTGCCTTCAAGCACCATGGTGTTCATTATCCTGAGCATTGCCTGACAGATTCTGGAATCGATGGGAATTCACAGAATATCCCATCTTTCCAGGAAATATTTGATTAATCAAGTGTGCCTAGTGAAAATGGAACACAAATATTTATGAAACACCTGCAACTATTTAAAAAACAGTATTTCAGATCTTGGTAATGTGAGCTAACCCCCCTCTCTCAAGGATGTCTATTCAATTAAAAAACCCTTGCAAGTAAATTGTTTTCTGAAAACGCTCTTGGGAAATAACTGGCTCTTTTGCCATTTATCGGTTCCTTTGGGAACTTATACTTATGGGAAACATCCACGACTTCAACAACTTTCTAGGTAAAACAATCATGTGGAATCTTGGTAATACAACCCTTTGGGCTACATTTCAAAGGTATGATTACAAAAGCCCTGCGATATCCAAAGGCCTATATTATTTCCACAACATCCCAGAGTTTTCCAAGCACTGAACTTCAAGAATGCTTAAAAAAAAAAATTAAATATGGTTTGAAGAGATAATGGTAAAAAATTCTAATTTATTGAAAATAGTTGGAAATTATTATTTCATTATTTTAAAGGAAGTTTTAGAAGCTCACTTCCTAAATACATTCTGCAGACTTGGCTCTAGTGAGCAGCTTTTGGGAGGGCTATCTGCACCTCCTTTGCCATCTCCTTTTCCACAACGAGTAATACAAGTCAAACAAACAGATGTGGTTTGGAAAAACACAGCTAGCAGATGATCTTCTAGGAAAGGAGTCAGAGTCTCAGGTTACCTTCCCTTTGGCAGACACCAACAGCAAACAAATCACGACATTGATCTAGTGAACTTCTGTTTTGTAAAGCACAGCTTGTTTACACAATGCTGTAGTATGCTTCTGCCATTGCTGAAAATGTCTGACACACCAAAAAAAAAGTGTAATTTTGTTGTCTTTGTCACCCTACCCCATAAAAACACCCTTCACTAAAACAATGCCAACCAGCTGAGAGTGGAACAGTTTATGATGCCTACACAGGGCATACCTCAGGAGTCAAGGAGACAAAATCTTTAGCTACCATCCTGTGTTATTTTCTTGGATTCTATTGTGTTATTTGGTTCTCTACTTGTATTTGCAAAGGCTAAACTAGATGCAATGAATCTTTAGAAGTTAAATTCCTGACCTATGACAGCACAGACCTGCAGTGTAAAATTCAGACACAGAAAAGAATAAACAGAATCAAGGATCTCAGCTAGCTTTACCAAGCCCTTCCCATCCCAGCGCATTTCAAATCTCTTTGGGGTTAAGACTCCAGCAAATTCTAACTAATCAAAAGGCAATGTCCTGGGCATGACCTTTCATATCACCCCCTGCACAAGGACTAGATACACACACAAAATTTGTTGTTCATCTCCAAATGCAAGAGAAAGAACATAAATCACTGATAGATCACTCCCTCCTCCTGCAATATCTAGGTACTCAGCTTGATGGGCAGGTGAAAACAAATCAAGAAAGTCTTTCCAGTGACCCAAGCATATTTCTAGAGCATTCTCCAAAACGGATCATAAAGACATGGAAGTCAAATTATATTTAAGAGAGAATCAGTCTGGTAAAAATCACTAAAAGAGCAGTTATGCAAATATTTGTTTAAGAAAAAAAAAAAAACAAAAACCCCATAAATTCACACATAAAGTAACTCACTATTGCTCTAGTGTTTACAGTTTAATTTCTAGCACTCCAGCTCAGCTTTAGCTTATTTTTCTTCCCCTTGTCAGAGTAGCTTTTAAATATAGCATTCTTTATGGTCAAAGAAGATTTACAACTCAAGCTCCTTAAGCCCAGTATACAACGAGATGAACTTTCTCAGCACACTGACCACTGCAACTCTCATACATTTTAACGTAAGATTTAAAAGGCTTTTTAAAAGGGTTTTTTTCCCCCTATGGAGTTGGTTTTCTGCTGCCAAAGAACTGTATTTCTGTATGTTTTAAGAACTTACATAAACAATCTTACAACAAAACTGAATCTTTATCATCAAACATTATTTTCTGTTAAGTCCACTTGGGGGAGGTTTACACCTCTCCTGGATATTTCTCCTCCTTAGTTTCCCCTTTGGGCATGTTTTCCTTAGCACCCCAAATTGAATTTCTCCTTCACTTCCTCTATTCCAGCTCCCCATACACTCCTGCTACTACAAATAACCTTTTTGCACATATTTTCCACATCCAATAAATCTAGAAAAGACACAGTGCTATGCAGTGCTTGTGACACTGCTACAATTCCTCATCACTGTGTTGTTACTTATGCTCTTACACTAAAGAATTTATGAATAAGAAAAGTAACTACAAGGTGGTGTGGTGGTTATACAGGCCAACAAGAATCAGCACTGGCTTGACATTGTTATATAGGTTGCTCACAACACTTTTCAGCTGTCCATTAGTTTTGGGGACCCTGCAAACATGAAGTTATTTCAATCTACGGCCAGGCAGTGAAACAGCATCCTGGCAAGTTACACATCACGCTGCTTAGATTGTCTAACCTGGTTTAGATTTCATTCCCAGGGCTGGCTGTAACAGATACTGTGTTTCCATAACGTGGGGGAAAGAAGGGAGAAAGACAGAAGAGAGGTGTGATAAAAGTAACTTCCCATGGTGGCACTGGAGGCCAGGGCTTGGAAATCCACCTTCTCACCCCACTGTCTAACCATCTCCAGGTGCTGGGGTGAATAATGTAGAAAGCAGTACAGAAATTCATCCAGGCCTCTTCTTCCCCCGGGGGTGAGAGACGTCGGGCAGCTGCATTTTTGCCCCTCCTAGAACACACAGTGAGCAAGCCTCTTGTGCCCACAGGGCAGGTTTGTGAGGGATTACCACTCCGCTTTCCAGTTTTCTAATGTCAAAGTGTTGAAGTCATGCTCAAACCAAATACAACTCTACAAAGCTGCATCCAGCGATCAAAAACAACCCCAATACTACGTGAACCATTTTTTGGTGAAAATGTGTGTTTAAAATTAGCTATTAGTACACATTTTCAAACTCAGCTACACACATGCAGACAAAGGACATTAAAGTACCAGGCAGAATAAACGAAGCACATTTAAGCCATTAACGAGACATGGATGGAAACCCTGTGACAAAGGAGAATACGACAGCAGTCGAGCTCAATAAAGCGAGCAGTATTAGAGAAGATCTTTAGCCCTTGTGCTCCACAAATGCTTCCCTGATCCTTAATGCTTCACACAGCCAAGAAGCCACACGGCACAGGCAAAGCCACACTTACAATAATGTTGACTATGCAGTAATGGGGAAAACATGCAACTAACGTATGGTTTATAGCCTGTCACTTTCATTTTCCCCTTTCCCTGCCACTGGCTATAATTCAGCAATGCATGACTCCATCAGGGTAAACCAGACAGACATGTTTCAGCAGCAGAGACTAAATCATGCTTGCTGAAGACAGAGGTGCAAAACACAGGAGTGCAAAACTGGTACAGGGAAAGGAAGAAGGCAATTCTTAGAGAGACAGGAGAGAAAACTAGAGAAATACATATTTTTTTTAAAGGTCACAGGATAGCTGGATGAAGTTGTAATTCATCTAGCCCCACTGTACACACACCATCCACACAAAGCTGGTGAAGGAACTGTGATTTTACACTTTGTAAAACTCGGGTCAGCTTATCTTTAAATTAAAAAGTGACTGTACCAGCTTCACAGCTGAAATGCACAAATGGCATCAAATCCATAATGCAAAATGTACACTGAGGGAAAGTAACCCAAAATGCAACATGCTTTGAAGTGGCATTTCCAAACACCCTCTGCAAAAAAATCCGCATGACTGTCTAAAAGTTCACAGGCCACTCAGGTGCCTGTCACGACCCATCTCTAACACTGAATTTCTTTTTTTGTATCATATGAGGGTAAAAAGGGGTGTGATACTCACACCTGCAACGCAACTTGTAAGCCCGTGTTCACTTCAGAAGCACAACTCCCTAATCTGTGAGTTAGCATCTCAAAGTTCTGACCTCTTACTAGGTCACTGCTATTTTCACAGCAAATAATGATACAAAAGATCTCCAAGGCTAGAAATTAAATAACAGCAGAGAGCCAACAGAAAGCGTCAGCACCAACCTAACATTTTAGATTTTAAAAATAAATTTTATAAAGGCACTTGGTATCTGTGTGTACAGAAGTCTCAACTACTTCACCAAAGAGAATGTTTCTACAATGAGTTAACTACAAATATTTAAGGAATGAGAACATTCCTTGATGAATCAGGTGCCCCATTTACAAACCCAGAAAACAAAGACTCTGGATTAAGATAATCTTCACACTTTGAATACTCAAAGCATGGACAGATACGGTTTGTTACTCCTTTCTACTTCTCAGATACACTAACCAATTTCTTTGTAATTCTACAGATCAGTTCAAAACCAAACTAACCATTTAACAAAAATTCATTTATGCTGCACACGTTAAATAACTTTAGCAGCTTCCTATTATGAGCCGTACCTGCAGTAAACTAGTCCTGTTCAGCTCCCAATGCAGTAAAACAATGATGTGCAAGATAAAAGGTACTGAAACTAGACAGTGTTAAACCATCAAACTGGTTTTGCAGTGACACTCCAATTTAAGGTTAACTCAGAGCACAAGTGTATCAGGTACCAGTGTCTCTTCTACAGACCTTTCAACTGTTTTTTTCAACTGACTGCAACAGAGACTGGACAAAACCAATTCAGTACTAAAAATGCTTACGGTTAAATCTGTGCTGCTCCTCCCCTTGGTGAGTCAACCATGTTTTATGTGGTTCGGAAAGATCCCGTTTCACTTTAGGCCTTTTCAGGCATCAGCTGATAGGGAAACGGTTGTAAACTTTAGATCACAACGTTTCATTTTGACAGGCCTACATTTGGCCACCTAATATAACACAAAAATGTTTTGTGTTTTAGGGCTTTTTGTTAGCAAGGCCCTAGGTGTCTTAAGAATACACTTGACATGTCTCAGATCAGAGGGAAGCAGAAGTTTTATAGAAGTCTTGTTTACAAAGTAGTCTTTAATAGGTAAACACGTTTAATAGTCTTCTGCTCTTCTGAAACAAAGCCATGTTTATGAAGTAGCATGTATTTAAAGCACATTATATTGTTAGGTATCGCTTATTTATTACATTTCATCATTTACCAGCGTAATAACAATCTTAAGGGTGAGAGCAGCTGGTTAGAGGAACTCTACTGGTCACCACTGCACGAGTAACCCTATATGCTTCCAGAAGAACATGTAAACTTGGCATGTCCTCAAGGAGGATTTAAAAATACAGAACACTTTCAATCCCTGAAACAGTGAAAACTCACACTTACCAACTCCAGGAACTCTACAACACTGCCTGCCACTCCTGTTCAGTTTTACTAGGTCCTAACTTCAGCAATCCCAGTGGATTACCAGTTTTCTTTTTACACAGCACTCTTTTTGGCACATGCACCATGACTTAACTGTATACTTTCACTATTAAACGAAGTGAATAGGTGAAAATACGAATCGAAAACTCTGGGGTGTGCCATGAACTTGTACTAAATCACAGCATTATTTCTGAACCAGTCATCCAGCTCGTACACTTCCCAATTTTTATCACAGAATTAGTGACTCTTTATCCAGCGAGGGAACAGCCACATTCACTCAAAAAGCCCTACTCGGTGTTTTTCAGTCCTCTGAAGCAAGTACAAGCACGGCTGTGGAACTGTGTGGGGAGGGCAGACTGAAGCACAGGTGTCGAAAACCAACATTTTTTAACTCCTGCAGTTGTGTCATGAATGCTGAGTAGATGGAAACGGAAAGACTGATAGCTGCCACCCTGGTATGGTATTTTTGGAACCACTTAGGGAGGCCAGGGCTGCCTGGAGAAAGGATTTGAATTTCCAGCAGCTGCAGGAAAGAAAGGGAGGGAGGGACTAACACAGGTCCTTTCACCAGGAACAGGACTCTGGTTTTCTGCGCATGGGGACTGAGAGGTGGTAAAGATAACGTCAGTCAGACCTTAATCTGCATAAAAAAAGATCCAGTTAAATGTGGAAGGTGTAATCTGGCAAGAAAATGACGTTAAATATGGATCTATTGAGGGATTCTTGCACAAATAAAAACAA